>JAANYP010009615.1:0-277909 GCA_020465985.1 Centrapalus pauciflorus | reverse complement strand
ATTATCCCTAAAGTGTTTATTATGCAGAAATTTTCTTTGAATACTAATTTTGTATTTGTGGTGAACAAACCTTTGATGTGGTAGACTGCTCTTCATTGTTCTAGGGAAACTATTAACAGAACTTCATTATTCTTCTTTTAATCACAAGGGATAGGACTAAAGCAATACAAAATGGAACCATATTAGTAGATGTTAAAAATCTGAAAACGATCAAGTTTCACGAACTTCTGGAACATGGTTTGTTTCAGAAATTTAAGAAGATACCAACAGTTTTGTTTTAGAATGTTAAGAAGATACTTACAACTTTTCTTATTGCAGACACGATTGAAATATGAGTCGAATTCATCATCGTATCTTTGATTCATCATCAGTTGGTTGTTATGGAGACCCAGGGTGAAATACACGTCGAATTCATCTTCTTTGTTGATCTCAGGTTTGAAATCTGATGTAGAATATATAACATAAAACATAATTAAAAGCTGATGCGAAACTATATAGCAGAACGTAATGCATGAAACAGATAGATTGTTTTATTTCTATGAAATTAATGCAGAATGTATAGCCTCATATAACCAATATACTGAATTCAGTTATTAAGTCAGCTCATGACCTTTTCTTTCTTAGAAGCTGTTACATTAACAAAAATCTTATCTGTATATATTCTGTGACTTGTGCTACGGGCCTCTCTTATATAATTAAATAAATGAAATGACGATGATAATTTATATCTGGAGCTGCTATATTTAAAAAATTAGTGTGATGATATCCCCTCTTTATTTGTGAAATTAGTTACTGTTTGTTTAGATGAAAAAAAGAGTTTTTGTGTTATTTTACTATAAAAACAGTGTTGTTTGTTAAACTTTTCTCCAGATTTTTTTTGCATATTTAAAGTAAAAGTCTATATTTCAGTTTTATCTCTATATTTCAGCTGCACTATTTTTTCTAGTTGACATTATGGTGGTTTTATCCCTACATCACAGCTATGACTGATTTTTTAATTTCTACTTATCGAGGCAAAATAGTAGGGCGGGGGGGGGGGCATCCCATTTTTTTCTGAATTTTAGTTATATCCAGCAGATGATTTATCCAGAAATCCATTTTTTGCAGTTTTTTCTGAATTATAGCCAATTATAGCTTGCCAAATCAGCATTAAATATAGGAATTTCTACCAATAATATTGCGCAACGTGAGCATTTTTCTCACTGCTCCGTCGGCAATATATATATATAATTTGGGATTGGTCAAAGTTAGGCATTGAGATTTTCAATCGTGAATTTCGACAACATGAATTTGAAATTTCGGATTCAAATATCGTGTTATCCAAAATGTATAAAACTTTATTATTTTAAAAAATTTAAATCAAATCGAATCAAAGGTGTTAAACATAAAATCATATTCATAATACAAGTTAAAACAGATATATCATAATCATTAATGAAATGCATCTTGGATTCATTTCCCCAATACCATAAAGATAATGATTAAACAGCTAAAATGCAAATAAAGGTAAAACTCAAGCACACTTTAAAATGAAAATAAAACAATAAATATCTAGTAAAATAATCAATTAGATGCATATATATGTAATAAAATATATATCTTATTATACGTCAGTGTCTAATTCATGTATAAATTGGTAAAACTATTAAATTCCTATAAACAAAAATATCACTGACAAATATATAAAATTAACTATTCATATTTGTAATCAAAAGGTCAAGCAAGTTAATTTTAGATTCCAATTATTTCGAATATCATTTCACGAACCAAACGCCATCTTAGGCAGCGTTTGGTTCACGGAATGTAAATAGAATGAATTTTAATTTTAATTTTAGTTATTAATATGATTGATGACGAGGGTAGAAAATAGTTTTTAGTATTGGTTAGGGGTGTATGTTGCAATCTAATTCATATATGAGTTATAATTTAATTCATGTATGAGTTGGTGGGAATATCAAATTCCTATAAACAAAGAAATTTGAAAGGAAAATACATAAAATCAAACGTATGTCTTAATGATCAAATTCTAAACAAACTAAATCAAAATTCTATTTCAATTGAATTCCATTTCATATGAACCAAACACGACCTATAAGTTATACTACTTTTTTTTGGATTTGGGATATCTGTAAAATGATGGTATTTCTTATCCGAATCCAAATGCATGATATATTCGGATTTTAGCGGAGTAAATGTTAACTGAAATAGTCCAAATTAGCATAACTTTTGAGAGCCCAATTTGTGCAAGCAGATAGCCTAGCGTGGCAACCCAACAATTCACAAAATAAACATATGCAACTTTGGTCGCTTTATTTCCACTCTTCACTCAAACCTCACTTTTTCGAATTTGGTCTCATTAGCTGTCCCAATGCCATTTCACATATTTGCATCTTTGGTATCCTTTATCCACGACATACATTATCATCTCTTATAATCAATCACCTAGTAACAATTCAATTTTAACCGTAACAAATATATACGAATTGAATATAGTTTGGTACGTAATTTAGTTTATGACTGTGACCGTCGGTGGCATAATATGTAAAACATAGATTGTGACGGTTACAATCATATACGGTAATCATGTTTAGGTATTAAATCATGATATATTCTAATCATTCTTACAGATTAATTCATTTGAGTATTTCAGTTGTTCAAAAACTATATTAGTAAACCTAAATGATATATATATATATATATAATGGGTTGTTTGGATTTGCATTTAAAAAAGTGTTATATTGTTTTGAAATCTGATAATCAGATAATAGCTGTAACAAAATGTGCTGCTGGAAATTTAAAGTTTGGTTTAGCTTCTGCTGTTTGCTATCACAATTATCAAATGATCGGTTTTTAAAGTAATTGGATTTGCATTTTAACTTGTAAATTTACCAAATAATCAAATATTAAACAAATAAGCTACAATTTTAGCTTTTGAAACAATGTGGTAAGATTAATCCAAAACGTAAACGATCAATTATTGATGAATTTAATCTAAACACTTTAAATCAATTATTTATGTTATTGTAACATAATAATCTAATGAAATCTATCACAACGCAAACCCAAACACTCTCAAAGAGTTTGTGAAAAGCCCAACATAACTATTATTCTCTTATGAATCATAAAAACTAGGATGGATTACAAACTTTTTTCATCGTGATATTTAATTATAAAACGAGTATATGAAGCTATTTTAATCATGTGTAATATGTGGATCTTTTTCATCCTCAAAAATCTTATCTCATGGTATATTGTTTGAAGGGTTGGCTTTGTAAACCAAACATGGAATAACTTCGACATTTGTGCCGAGCCGACCAATCACCATGTCCATACACACAAATCAACAAAGGTAACTATCGTAGGCCAATTCATTAAACATTGCCATATAAGGAAAGGTTTCATGATGTGGGTTCAAAAACAAAGGAATGGAATGTATTAGATATCCTAAAAGCAGTGGTGTAAGTGAGTCGCTAAATAAGTGAGGTGATGTTTGTTTGCCTCTTAATGAAACCATTAAAAGATCGTTTAAACTTGAATAAGCCTCTTAATAATTTCATTAAAATGTAAACAAATAATCTCTGAGTCAATAAAAATCAAGTCAAGCTTGTTTAATTGGGCTTAGATCAGTTGGTACTCAGTTTTATGGTCTCAAACTCAAATAACTCATGAATAATTCGATTCACCAAGATTCTGTTTGTTTCTATTTTAATAAAATCAAATAAAATATTATTTTACTTTTAAATAACTTTTTAATAATTTCGTTTAGAAATAAACAAAAAACCCAACAATTTCCTGCAAGTGGATCCATAAGCAAAGGCAAGCCCACCTTATGGCTCATGGTTTCCATGGACACCCCTTGCTTTTAAATAACCTTATTGGTTCTTATTATGGGTGACAATTTCAGCCCGTTCAAGTAAACGGGTTAACGACTAAAAGTCATAAACTTTACATAATTTCAAAAATTTTTTCAAAGAACATTTTACACGACCAAAACCTATATAAAAATTTTGATCGTAAGCATTTAATATATGATGGACACCCGTTCACTAAATTTCTGGATTCACCACTGTCCATAATATAGTGTGAGACTTAGGAATGACAATGGGGCGGTGATTGGTCCCCCCCGTTTCCCATCGGGCTTCTTATCAGGGATCCCCATTGGGTTCCCGTGGGTTTTTGAGGCCCCATCAGGTACCCGTTAAGACATCATTATCGGTTGGTGTCTTTGTTTCCCATTTATATATCCGAACCCGAACCCATAATTTAAAACTAACAATGCTTCAAATGATTCCAAGACATACCTTTTAACAATAAAATATTATTTTAAATTTCAAATGTAACCAAATAACAACCAAATAACAACTTACTAGCGTTAATATAGACAACGATTAAAGATACGATTACATTAACAACCAAAAATACGTATCAACTATGTGTTGGTATATATATATATACATATATATATATATATATATATATATATATATATATATATATATATATATATATATATATATATATATATATATATATATATATATATATATATATATAGGGGTGAGTTCAATGGAAAACCTATATGCATCAGAAAACCAGGAACCACTTTATAGCCATTGGATCAGGTGATGCATCACACAGAAAGTCGATGCATCACACGGGAATTTGATGGATCACGCGGGAAATTTGATGCATTATGCGGGAATTGTGATGCATTTGTGGTGGTGCATGGAGGTTTTCTAATGTTTTTCGATTCATGTTAGTTTTCCATTGAACCTCTCTCTTTCTCTCTCTCTCTCTCTCTCTCTCTCTCTCTTTATATATATATATATATATATATATATATATATATATATATATATATATATATATATATATATATATATTGAGGTTCTATGGGGCACCATATGCATCGGGAACCAAATGAGAACCAAAAATGCATTAAGGGCGTTTTAGGAATGCTAAATTGTTAATTATATTTAATTATAATTAAAATATATTTCAGAAACATTTAAAATAGAAGGAATAAATTTAGGTAATTAAATCATTAAATTAACAAAATAACAAACATTTCATTTATCACTCCCACATTCTCTCCCTCACCCATATCTCTCCCCCCCTCTCTCAAAATCCGGCGGCCGGCCACCACCTCCTCTCCCGGTGGCCACCACCCCATTGCCACCCCTCTATCTAAAGTCGGCGACCACCACCCCATGCATAGGAGCCGGTTCACGGTGCAATTTAATGAAGATGATGATCACCCTTATCTCTTTCCTCATTTCTCTAAAGTCGGCGGCCACCACTCGCTCTCTCGGTGGCCGCCACCCAATTGACATCCCTCTCTCTAAAGTCGGCGGCCACCGCCCCATGCATAGCAGTCGGCTCATGGTGCAATTTTAATGAAGATGATGATGATTTCGCAATGATGATGATGGAATGATATCGTTTGAAGGTATAGTTGTTTTTTTATGTATTTTCTTTATGGAAATTTTTGAAAGGCTAATCGTGTTTATCCGATGTTTATGGAAGATGAATCCGATGAAGATATCTTTTGATAAAACCGATGAAGATGCATCGTGTTTTTTATGGCTGAGATGCAATACGATGAAGATGCATCGTGTTTTTTATGAATCAAATGAAGATGCATCATGATTTTTGATGAATCAATGAAGATGCATCATGTTTTGAAGATAAATCTGATGAAAATGCATCACCATTTTGATGATGCATGATGGCGGGGCGAAGAAGATGTTGGATATGACCGAAAATGAGGATGAAGAAACCGAGATGCATCACGAATTGAAGGATAAATATAAGATGCATTGACATCAAATCTTTTTTTTTTTTTTTTGAATTTGTTTAGATTTTGTAATTTTAGAAGTGTATCAATTAATAGTAATTAACATTTATTGTTGAGATATTGATTGGATATTTAATTAATATAAAATTAAATTTTATTTGACTAGCTATATTTATTCTTCCCAAAGTACCCCTACGCATACCAAATACATGCATCGCGTGATGGATCAATGATAATTTAATCTAAAGGCCGTGGTTGGTTCTTTTTTGGTTCCCGATGCATATGGTGCCCCATAGAACCTGACCATATATATATATAAATATAAAATAATAATAATAATAGTAATAGTAATAATAAGAAGTACGATATGACACTTTTTAAAAGTGTTAACTATGTCAAACGTTAATCTATTGTTATTGTTTTTTTCAATTTAGGTAGCATACTAATTTTTTTATTCTAATTAACGTAACATATTTTCAAATCAAGTTAATCAAGATAACCTTATCGGATTGAAAGGTAAATGATTGACATGACAAAATCTTTATCGAGTCATACTTTGAATTGTTTTTAATTTATTCATTCAAATTTTGATGTTAAAATTTATAATTTCGTTAAATTTATGAATTACATGTAAACATTTACGCATCTCATGCTAATATTTGTCCATTTTACATATGAATTGTGCATTTGATATTTAAATTTGTGCATTTAGATTATATCAAAGAGACTCGCTAAAAACATATAAAAAAATTGGGACCTAAGATATATATAAAAATAAAGGACACGAAGCCAATGAAAAAGAAGCAACAATTTGACATATACCACCTCCATGTGGGTTGATTGAGAAGGGCCCCTCCTATCCAATTGACATGTGGAGTAGTATTATTTTCATTTTCAAGTATCTTTTTAATAAAGTTTCATGAAATGATTGAAATCAAGTAATTTGCATTGACCGGTTTAAACAATTCGGTATAAGGGTGATATGTAAGTGAGGGATCATGAGTTCAACTTTCGTCGAAGTCAAATTGGAATTTATATGGTGAATGTAAGTTTTGAGACCCCCACTTGGGGTATGGAGGTAGATTAGGGGTGTGTTCCACAATACACCTAACAGAGGAAAGGAAAAGAAATCAAAACAAATTTAAAAAAGATTGTGTTCCATAAATTTTTTTAAGAAAGGAAAGGACGGAAACATTCTTCATTTTTACACTATTTTCATCTTCTCAAGATTGGAAAGGAAAGGATTGATTGGTATTATAATCCTTTCTTTCCCACTTCCTCTCTTTTCTTTCCTTCAACCGGAACACAACGTAGGTGTAGACTGATTTGTCGTTAAAAAAAGTAATTTGTATGGGTTTATGCCATTTGTATCCCATTCTATATAGTAGATTTGATATTTATTAGATTGTAACATGTATAATAATTATTTAATACATTAAAAATAAAAAAAACAAATTAATGTGAGTATGAGATCATAAGATGAGGTTTAAATAACATATAGAGAACGCTTCAAATAGCCAAAACTTATTTACGTGGAGTAACTTTTTGAGACTATAAAGTATTCTTATTTAAAAAAAAGCGATTTTATAAAGTGACAGATGTATGTTATTATATGTGTATGTACTTGCTTAATTTTAACACTCGTTGTTCGATAAAATAACAACACAACCAATTAAATTGTCTTGAGTATAAATTGGTAAATCCATAGCATTTAATTAATATTTAAGATAAAACAAAGTTTGAATATAAATTGGTAATGCATCGTTATAAATGAAAATTAACTTTTAAGTGTCTTTTGACTTTCAATAGTTAACAAAACCGATTGAGTCAAATTCTAATGTTTCTAACATTTGAAATTACTATTTAATTAATATTTTATTTTGAAATCTATGTGTGACATGTGAATAATCTAACAAAAAATTACTTGTTTTTAAGAAATATCCATGTATGACACCCTCAAAACTAGGGAGGGAAAAAAAAAAAAAACAGAACCCGATGGAGAAAACCGGAAACCCAATAAAATGGGGCGGGATTTTTCCGAACCCGATTATTTTAAACGGAGATGAGATTTATGATATCCGTCCCGATCACCCGCTTAAAACACCGATTAAATACCCGTTTACTTTTTACATTATAATAAGTATTGTATTTATATTTTAGATTATATATGTATGTTTTTATTATATTTACATCATATAATAATAAATAAACCATCAGGGCTTGCCCTGGTGGCCACCACCAAAGGTGGGGAGGCTTGCCTCTAGGAGAGGTCACGGGTTCAATCCCTGACATTGGTGAATCTAATCTAACTTTGGGTTTAATACTAACAACTAACTAGCCTTTCAAAAAAAAAATAATAATAAATAATTTATTTGTTTGTACACATATATATGATTACTAGTCAAGTTTATAATTGTTTTGTTTATAATTTTATTCATTTTTATACTCGTTTATGGTTTGAATCACTATAAATTTTACTCGTTTTAGGTTTAACAATGATCTAAAAATAAAATTTCACTGTTTAATTAAACATATGTTATAAATGGGTTCCCTGAATCCCCGTGATTTTCCTCACTGACCTGACGAGGATCCCCATTAAGGCCCCGCAGGTTTTTTGACCAATCCCCGTCCCGTTGTCATCCCTACTCAAAACACAACATAAATGTCACGTCAATATAATTTCCAAGTGACATTACATATATAATAACCTGACTATTACCCAATTAGATATATACATGCATATAAAACCTGTAGAAGGATGCTAAAACTTGAAGATGGTACGACTTGATTAAATTAGGAAAAACAAACATCAAAGATGAAGCAAATATCAAAGCCAATAACCAAGGAGAAGGATGAAAGTACATTGAATAGTCTATGAAGACCCGCCTTCTTCTTCTCTCTTTTTTTTTTTTTTTTTTTTTTTTTTTTTTTTTTTTTGAACAACAATATATATACATAAACAAAAAAGAAAAAAAGTCATGAAACCTTTCAACCTTCACAACCCGCCTTCTAATTAATGAATATATTTGTTGACACCAATCCTCTTGGTATGGAAGCACTTGAAAATTTTTTGGCATATGATTACTAGTTTAGATGTTATTGTATTAGTTGTCATGAGTTATATTTTCGGTATAATAAATGGATTAATCTCGGTTTCACAAACTATATTTAATTAGAAGTCATTGATTAATATGAATAACAAATTCATTTTGGTATCAATAACAGGGATTGTGCATTGTATGATCCAAGAAAATTCTTGTGTGTAATTGACTTAGGATCAACTAAATTTGTTGCTAATTCCATACTAAAGATGCCAACGAACACAATGCAGTTGTTGTTAAATGCATTATATAACAACAAACTGATCAGCACATCACTCTTTAACAACCAAAATCATTGATACTGTCCTAACTCTAAACTACTCAAGCATTTTAGCTCTTTATAAACTCTAAAACTGATAAGTTATATATGTTGTTAAAATGCCGATGACGTGTTAGTATTTGGGGTTTAGCAACAACTGTGATGATTATTGGTAATCACGAATGACTATTGGAATTTAACAAGGATCATTGGACTAACTACAAAGATTATTACTCACAATCATGTTTCATTGCTTACGGTCATTAACAACGAACTTCAAGTATTTAATGACTTTTGCCCATTATTTGGTAATAATAGCCTTTTAGAGTTTTAGATAGAAACATCACGTATATCCAAGTCATATAGCATCATTCTTATATTTTATTCTTTGGTTATTTATGCATATAGTAAAGTCCATTAGTTTCAACAAAATATTTTTCATTTTTAAATGATAATTTTCATTTATAATGTAAAAGAATTTTATACCTTTCGGATGACCGAGTACTTAAAAATCACTATTGATAAATAAAAAATTTCTTTTTGCATAAGAGTTAAATACTTAAATGTGTTTGGCATGTAAAGTTTAGGAGTTTATGTTTTTATTAAGAAAAATAACTCCTAAATATTAATACGTTTAAGGAAAAATTATTCATAAAACTAGACCTGACAATTCGTGTATTCGTGTCGTTTTCACGTGTCAGACCCGAATTTGACATGATATGAATACACGAATGACAATAAGTATTATCTCAATTTTTAAGATGTATTCGTGTCGTGTCTTCGTGTCGTGTCGTGTCTCTCACAAACTCGTGTATTCGTGTCTCCAATTGCCAGGTCTACATAAAACCAACATACTTTCATTATTTTTCGAATGATTCATTGCATAAAAAACGTTTCCATAAAAGCTTTCAACTTAAAATTCTTTTCATTGTAATAAACATTGCACAAAAAATATTTTCATAGAATTCTTTTACCGTAACAAAAGCTTATGAAAAACTCTTAAAATATCTCATAAGAAAATACAATTCGTAAAAAATTTCAAGTTGAGAGATTTTTATGAAAACATTTTCAGTACAACAAAATAATCAAAAATATCAAAAACCCGTTGATTTTTTTACGTAATGTTCCATATTTTCAATGTAGTAGCTTTTAAAAGGGAGTTAATTATTTCATATTATCTTACAAAATTAAGGAATATTTATGATTAATTAAGAAAATAATAAAAATTTGAAGTAGTGTGAATTGAGAAAGAGATATGTGTCACATCAGCACGTGGAGATCAGATTCCGCCAGTTAGTTTTCCCATTAAACTACCGCGGTTTTTTCCAGTGAAACCGTTGGAACCTTTTTTTTTTTTTTTTTTTTTTTTTTCTTTTTCTTTCTCACACACACACACACACTTAGCTGTTGCTAGCTGTCATAATCCTTTCTTCCATGTGACTCACCTCCATCCTCCAATTCAATCCCTATTTACATATATATTCATACATCTTTGATTCATTTCTAGGTTTTTGAGCTTCAATAATTCCGAATCTGTTGATTAATTTTATTGTATTTGTTTGATTATTTTTGCATGGCGCAATTGCCGCCAAAAGCGCCTACTATGCCGCAGAAGTGGCCGTCGTTTGCATATCAGACAATGCCGGTGACAGCCTCCCAGCCACCGAGCTGGATGGACGATTTTATTGATTTCTCGTCATCCAGGAGGAACTCTCACCGGAGATCCGCTAGCGATCCGATTGCGTTTATTGAAACTCCGTTTATTAATGAATGCCGTAATTCTAATGCCAATCACAGTAACGGATTTGAGCGTTTGGATGATGAGCAGCTTAGCTCTATGTTTTCTGACGAAGTCGCCGTGAATCTACAGTTAATGAGGTCATCATCGTCTACGCCAGCTGATCAAAATAGCGACAATGAGGAACCTAAATTAACGCCGCCACAGGAGCAGCTGAAGAAAGAGCCGGGAGAGGTGGAAGAGGCCGGCGGCGGTTACGATCGAGAGACAGAATCCGTTAAGCCAACCGTTACTTTATCCAGCGATGGTGGCACAATTGTTGATCCAAAAAGGGTTAAAAGGTACCATTAACAAACCATAAAGTACAACTCCTTGTAACTAGACAAAAATATCTTAATTCTACTCTTATACTTCTTGCTTAAACAACAAGCTAGTCGAATAAGATTAATAACATTCATGCATTAAGTACTGTGATTTACGCATGATATTAATTATTGTTTTATACAGTTAATCACCAGGAAATTAGCAAATCGTCAATCTGAATTGCGTTAATTAACTTATACAGTTCATTCTATTTCTAACGATATGATGCTAATTATGGTTTTAATTGCAATTAGTACTCACCTGGAAACTAGCAATTGAACAATCCGATGCGATATAAACATTAGATACTTATGTTAATCTCATTCATTCAGTGTGATGATTAACGACCAGCTTATGATAATTCTGGTTTTGTTTACAATTAATCACCAGGATATTAGCAAATCGTCAGTCTGCCCAAAGATCAAGGGTCCGGAAGTTGCATTACATTTCTGAACTCGAACGTAGCGTTACAACTTTGCAGGTATCATCTCCCTAGACTATGATCCCAAGCATGTATAACTTCAATTTTTTCGTCGCATGATGAATGATAGCATATTGAAATTTATTATGATAATTAATCATTGATATTTTTAATCGATCAATTGACAATTTCGATTGTTTATTTACATTCGCTTTTGGCATGTAGACGGAAGTGTCGACATTGTCACCACGGGTAGCATTCTTAGACCATCAGAGGTTAATTCTAAATGTTGATAACAGCTCGCTTAAGCAACGCATAGCTGCTTTGGCTCAGGATAAGATCTTCAAAGATGGTAAGAAGATAATTTCATCTTGATTAATTAATTTATCATAAATCAAGAAACATCAGTGAAAAATTGTATCCAAAATCTTAATTATTTGTATAATTTTAATTGGTAAAAGTGCAATTTCACTAAATTGTGATATCCCAACATCTCACATCGGTTCTGAATTAGAATTGTGAGTCATTTGTAGGTTTTAATCAATAGACTATATCAAAGTTATATTATTTAAAGTTTGGTTTTAGATATTACCATTAGTTAAAACGAGGTTGTCTTACTTTTAATTGATACAACTGGCCGTTTTTGAGTTAGGGTTTGTAGCCATTAAAAATCTTAAGTTATGGGATTTGTTGATAACACCTTTTATATTATGACAATAATTAAATTGATCTTATTACAATAATAAATTGATTTAAAAGGTTAATTGATTAATTTGCTACTTTGGGTTAATGATGTCACATTAATGAGATTCTTGTAATAGTTAAATAGAATAATGTGAGTTTTATTTTATTTTATTTTTTCAAAGGGAAATGATTTGTATATGGCTATACACAACAATCTCGTATAAAATAACTATCTTATCGTTGATAACATTTATATCATCATTACACTATACATCTAAAAGTAAATAAAATAATCATTTTAGATAAAATTGTTATATATGGTAAATTTTTATGGTATATTAATCGGTTACTTTCCTTAAACCTATTTAAATTGTTTTAAAGTGAACAAATTTCGATTGGGATTTATATAGCAGCTATAAATTGTTTTAATTTATATAGCAGCTATAGACAACAATCTCATATAAAATAACCATCTTATCATTGATAACATTTATATCATCGTTACACTATACCTTTAAAAGTAAAGATAGAATGATAATTTTATATAAAATTGTTATATAATGTAAATTTTTATGATATATTAATCTGTTACTTTTCTTAAACCTATTTAAATTGTTTTAAAGTGAACAAATTTCGATTGGGATTAGTAACTGTCAGTCATGTTTGGAAATGCCGCAGCTCATCAAGAAGTGTTGAAGAAAGAGATAGAGAGATTGAGAAGAGTTTATCAAGAACAAAACAGGAACAAGGCGGCGGAGAACACCACCACCGGGTCACCAGCACCAGTGGCGTCTCCGCCACCGCCAGGATCCGTTAACGGTACGGATGAGGGATGAGTGAGTGACCTCGGATCTGGGAATTAGAAGGATAATATATAACAAAATTAAGTTAATGGGTGTGTGTGCAGCTAAGCTAACCTGCGCCCATGCAGGCACGTGATGTGTTTCAAGGCATTTGGGTGGTGGGGTGATCAGTGGTCCCATGATTGGCATGTGACCATTTTTAATATAACATGGCTTCTTTATTTATGCTTGGGTTGGGTCTAGTAGTCATAGAAGAAAAAAGGTAATATATTGTGTCTTTTCAATGTCTTTTTGCCATTTTTTTAAATAGGGTTCCAAATTATTTTATTTATAATTCTTTTTCTTAAAGAATTGTATGTATAGGGAAGAGGGATTAATGTGGGGAATTGGATGTCTATGGTGTAGAGCATTGTGCTGATTGTCTTTTTCTTTTTTCTCTTTAAATTATGTTTTCCTTTTTACTATTTTAATCAGCCTCAATGGGCTTAATTTGCAGGGCCGTCTCATGGATTTTAGAGGCCCTGTGCTTGTGATTACAACGTAGTCCATTAAGTATTTTTAAATAGTAAATTAGGCATTTTGAGACTCAACTTTAATAGGTAAAGACGTAAAGTCGAGTTCGTGAATAACAAAAAAAACCGATTAGTGAGAAATTAAAATAAATAGTACGAATCAAATTGAATTTGATATGAATTCCAGTTTAACGCACTGATGCACAACTTATATATGTCTATAAACGTGAGGCCCCACGAAATAAGGGGCTTTATGCGGTCGAGCCTCTCGCACACCCTAAAAGCCACCCCTGTTAATTTGACTATCATAAGTCATAAATGACTTGTTAGTAGTACGAAAGGGGTTGTAATTTGTAAAACTTGTGAAGTACGTAGTGTTGTACAATCAGTTGATCAATTGTAGAACTTGGGAAGCATTATGTCATGAATTGTTTTTTATTCGGCAATGAAAATTTTAATTTAATTTGTGTTCAGGACAGTATAATATTCGGTATCAAACATTAAAGGTGACCTCAAGATTGATGATCCAAAAAGAATGGTTAGGGGATTACACAAATCATACGGTAGTGTGGATTAGGTTGGCTTGGGTCACCAACCAACCCATCCATCATATCATCGACGACAACATAGAGTTGGCTGGGTTGTGTAAAGGTAGTGTGGGTAGGGTGAGAGTATCGTAAGAGTGCCATAGAGTCGTAGTGTGTATTAGGTTGGGTTACGTGAGGCAAGGTGTGATGGATTAAGGTAGTGTGAGTGGGGTGATATAGGGTAGGGTAAGAATGCATGGTAGGATCGGGTATTGTTGATTAGGGCAGGATGAATTATGGTAGCTAGGATATGGTATGGTAAGACCGGGTAGAAATATAATGGATGGGGTAATGGTAGCTTGATAGGATATGTGAGGTGGAGGTAGAGATTGGTAAGGTAGTGTGGCACGAGGGTACATGCATGTAAGGTAGATCTATAACTCATTGATCAACAACCATGAATGCTAGGAATGAAAATTTTAAATCCAAGGTAAGAGATATGCATCATTGATTCCCATCCCTATTGTTTTTTATAACCCATAACTTAATATGCAAATCCTCGATCCGAACATACACCTCTTGGTCATTTTAGTATTATTTTATATTAATGAATGACCAAAAAATGATGATAAGTATATCATATTAAATGATAAAAAAACAAAAAGTATTCTCTTATTAATGATAACAAAATGGTAAGTAGGATAAGGATTGAAAAGGACATTATAAGAATAATATTTAAAATAACATTATAAGAGTAATTCTAATACACCACTTTTTATAAACTAAAAGAGACATCTTATATATATATATATATATATATATATATATATATGGGTGGGTTCAATGGAAAACAACTATGTACCTGAAATCTATGGAAACCTATGCATGCCGTTCGATTGTGTGCATTTCATGAAAAACGCGGTGACATGATCGTAAATAAGGTGATGCATCACGCGAGGTTTTGATGCATCACACGGGAAATTTGATGCATCACGCGGGATTTTGATGCATCACGCGGGGAATTTGATGCATCAAGCGAGATTTTGATGCATCACGCGAGGTATTGATGCATCACACGGGAAATTTGATGCATCACGCGGGATTTTGATGCATCACGCGGGGAATTTGATGCATCAAGCGAGATTTTGATGCATCACGCGGGGAATTTGATGCATTTGTGGGGGTGCAGTGCGGTTTTCACAAATTTTCAGGTGTATGGTGGTTTTCCATTGAACCTCCCTCTATATATATATATATATATATATATATATATGTAGATTTGGGTTCAAATGAGTACCACTAGTTTTGCGGAGTACCGGAGGTACCTCGCTTAAAATCATTTTTTTTTGAAATTTTTTTTCATAATAAAGTTTAAATTGATAATACAAGACTACTTGCAAATAATAACACCTAAACACACACTAGAACTATGTGAAACGTGTGTGTTCACATGAAGTGTACTGTTGTGAACGTGTGTTCACAACTAAACATGTTCACATGAATTTTTTCACGTTCACATGACTTTTAAGATGATAGAAAGTGTAAATGTATATAAATTTTTACGAATAGCCTTATATTATTTGTATCTAAATGAATATGAAAAAAAATTCAAAAAAAAAAAAACTTTTTTCGGAGCAAGTTCACATCTGAAACCCGTGTGTCAACAGGTACTCACGGTACTCTGCATTTTTTAGGTACTCACACGAACCATATTCTATATATATATATATATATATATATATATATATATATATATATATATATATATATATATATATATATATATATATATATATATATATATATATATATATATATATATATATATGAATGTGTCTTGAATTACACATATGTAAACGGATGATTTTTTTATACATCGAATTCATATACTCTGTACTATATAGTATATATACATATTGAAAACAATAATTTACTTTTTTTGGTACCTGTGTCATCATATTTAAGATGGTACATTCTCGATACTGATTTCACAACTAGAAAATACGTTATTACCGAGGGACGAATCTGTCTAGTAATGGCAGCGGGGTGGGTTCGGGGCGGGGAATGGAAATACCGTCACCGTTCAAAAAAAACCGCGGGTATTAAACGTGGATCCCCATCGGGTATGCGGGGAAACCCGCAGGGAATCAGGTAACCTATTTATAAATCAATGATATGAAATTTAATCACATGGTTCATAATTTAAGCTTAAAATGTTCATGTACGTTAAAATTACAATAATAATATTAAATTAAAATTGTATCCTTATCAAATGATAACGAAAAAAACATTATTTCAATAAATTATATGTAGATAAATAAGTTTTTTAAATTATACATAATAATTTTTATGTATAATATATAAAATAGATAAAAATATTCATCTTTTATATATAATATATATACAATATAAATAACATGTTGCTATTAAAAGTAATCGGGGATTTAAACGGGTTATGTAATCGGGTATACGGGGCGGGTATTATCAATACCATACCGGCCCATCCCCAGTTTAACTTAATCGGGTTCGGGAAAACCCGCCCCGTTTAAACCGGTTTTCGGTTTTCCCCGTCGGGTTCGGTTTTTTTTTGCCATCCCTAAATCCGTCGGTAATCCGTAACGTAATTTACCGACGGTTTGCCGATGACCGATATCGGTTACAAATATTTGGTCGGTAACGAGTAATACCGACAAAATTAATTTACCGACAGTTTACCGATGATATATTTACCGACGAAACACCGACAGAATTTACCGACGGATTAGCGAGGGACAATATTACCGACAGATTAACGAGAGATACCATTACTGATGGATTAGCGAGGGACACCATTACCGACGGATTAACGAGGAAAACTAATACCGAGGGATTACCGAGCGTAGTGATTGCCAACGATTTACCGAGGTTATTTACCGACGACATACTGTGGGCCTACCGAAGAATTTTCGAGGGAATACCGAGGGATAACTGCATTCTGGAAATAAAAAATATTACATTCTTTTTTAATTATTTTTTGTATTTTTTTAATCAATAACTGTAATAATCCAGTAATCTAATACCACTACAAATCAAAAAAAAATAATTAACATTTTAATTTAATAGAATTCATCGGTAACGTTTCGATGCCATTAACATACTTGTATCAAAACAACATTCAAATGTAGAATTCAACAACATCATCAACAAAAATTAATCAAGCATCCTAAATGTTAATAAAGTTTAGTCAAACAACAATTTCTATTGAGAGGGACGTGATGAAATTGATGTTAAGTTAGCTAGCAACATGTCATTTGACGCTTTAAAGCGTTTCTCTATTTCCCTTTTTTGATTTTCCAAACGTGCCTCCGTATCTAGCTCCATCTCCTTCTTCTGTTCTTCAATGCGTGCTTCAATTTCTTTATTTTTTTTCTGCCATCAAGCGTTAAACCTATAAATAATAAACATAGATAAAATGGTTACCATTAAAATACTTGAAATGAAACATAAATTATAGTCTAGATAGTTCCAATACTTCTACACAATTGCAAGTAACCTAATCCTAAACAACGATTTTGACAGTATATAGACGTTGTAGGCAATTAATGTAGGAGAATGAAGCATCCAATATTTGACAGCCTTGATTGTAGAAAAAAAAAACATAAGGCGACTAGTTATGATGGAGCTGAGCTAAAAATAAAGCTGACCAACTTACTAAGATTCTTTCTTGCACCCTTGATTTTAGCATAATGAAGCATCCAATATTTTCACATGTGTGCTTCTATTAATGCCAAAATATAACATTAAATTAGTCAAAGATTATCAACAAAACTATACAAAGAAAAGATAACATCAGTGATTCTTATCATTTTATAATAAGCTATAATGGGCCATATTTGACATTCACAAGTACTTTTTGTTTAATGTCATAACACGTTATAATGACTTATGTTGAATCGTAACAAGTAGTTATTGTTCATCTAATGTTATAACAAACCGTTGGACATTAATAACTACTAGTTTTTCCCATCATGTTATAACATATAATAATAAACCATATTAGCTAGACCTTAACAAATACTTTTTGCCCATATAGGTCATAACATGTTGTAATAGGCCCACATTAGGCGTTAATAAACATAAGTTGTTTTTTTTTTTTTCAGGTTATAACATGCTGTAAGTTGTTTATTTCATGTTGGACTTTAAAAATCATTAGTTGTTCTTATAAGGTTATTGAAAGTCATATTAGGCTTTGTTGGTCCTTAACAATTATTACTTGCTCTTAGCATGTTACAAACTTACAACATAACATGTTATAATGAATTATATTGGACTTTGACAACATTTATTACCCATCTAAGTCATAACATATTATAAGTCATGTTGGACTTTAAAAAACTACTGATTATTCATTTAAAATTAAAACAAGTTACATTAGCCATTGTTCAGCCCCAACAAATATTAGTAATTCTTATAATGTTATAATAGTTTATAGTCGATCATATATATGGATTATGTACATATATATTATTTGTTTAAAAAGTAACCAATTACCTATTAATATCAACCGAATACAACTAATTTATATTTTCGGTTCTGACATGTATATGGACGTGTGTATTTGCATTGTATTCTTATTTAATGATCTATTTTTTGGAAAATGGAAAACACAATGATTCTGAGGGATTACCGAGGAATTAATGACGGAATTACCAAGGGATTATCGACAAAAGACATACCGAGTACCGAGGAATGTTTTCGAGGGATTACCGACGAATATTTACCAAGGGATTTCCGAGCGAATGTTACCGATGGATTACCGAGAGACGTGTTTACCGACAGATTACCGACAACATTTTTATCCGTTAGTAATCCCTCGGTAAACTCTCGGTATTAGCGAGAGATTTTTTCCGTCGGTATACCATCGGTAATCCTTCGGTACTTTGCATAAACACAATCCGTCAGAAATTTGTCGGTAATACTGAGGGATTTTTTCTGTCAGAAATTCTATGGGTAAAAGTCAATTTTCTAGTAGTGTTTAGGATAAAGTATATATAACACGTTAATTGGTAAACAAACGGGTGTTGCAATATATAATACAAATAAATGTCAAAATACGTTAAAGGATAAAAATGAAAGTAAATTAACTTAATTGATATAATTAAAAAAAATGCATATAACATCTTATATCTTTTTACAAATTTACCCAGAAACTCTAGTACTCTCTCAGTGTTTTTATATAGGTTTAGGTTCAAGTGACTACCATTTATTATGCAGCGCACTAGAAGGTATTTGTCTTAAAACTAATTTTTTTGAATTTTTTTTTCATAAACATGTAAAAATTAACATTACAAGGAACATATATAAATTTCACACACATTCACATATTCTAAATGCATGAAATCATGCATCACATAAATCTACGTTCACGTACATGTAAATTTATATAAGTGCACGTTCACATCATTTTTAAAGAGTTAGAAGATGTGAATGTACGTGAAGTTTACATATCATTTTTATAATTAATGTTAATTAAAACATGTTTATGAAAAAAACGGACTTGAGAACATGGGCGGCTCAGGTTAAGTTGTTGGTACACACACACACACACATAGATGAGATTATTGCAGAACCTAAATTTAGTGTAGAACCGTAGAACCAATATCGTCCATAGATTAGATTAATCTAATGGTCTTGATTAACTCCATAAAATTTGGAATTAGTGAAAAAAAGATTGACATTAGTGATTTTTTAATTCTGGGTAAAAAAGGAATAGATTGGAAATAGCAAAAATATTGACATTAGTAAAATAAATATCCTTTTTCTTTAAATTAAAATAACATTAATATGATTAATTGTTAAATCAAAAAATGTATACCATAAAAACGAGAATTTTATACTCTTTAAAACGAGACCGGTCATGATATATTTTTTTCGAAAAAATTTTACGTGTTTATTTTTCGTGAAAAAAAAAATTACCCAGACCACGATGCAATGTAGCATGACCGGTATCATTCAATGTCGAATGACCACTTGATATTGTATATTCAACGTCGATGCAACACTGCATGTACATTCAAAATTAACAGAACAAAAATAATGGTTAAAATTAGTAGTCAAAAGTTGGTTGATTTAATGAGAACAGTAATGACATATTTTTTTTGAAAAAATTTTACGTGTTTATTTTTCGTAAAAAAAAATTACCCAGACCACGATGTAATGTAGCATGATCGATATAATTCAATGTCGAATGAACACTTAATGTTGTATATCCAACGTCGATGCAACACTGCATGTACATTCAAAATTAACAGAACCAAAATAATGGACAAAATTAGTAGTCAAAAGTTGGTTGATTTGATGAGAATGGTAATAATATATTTTTTTTGAAAAAATTTTACGTGTTTATTTTTCGTAAATTTTTTTTACCTAGACATTCATTCAATATATTTTATAGAGATCATTCAATGTCGAATTACAGTTTATATCACACATTCAATACTGCATGTACCTTCGATATTAAAAGAGTAAAAAATGGTCAAGGTGGGCAGTCAAACTTGGTAGACTACTATTAATTCAATGTTAATTGCATAATTACCATCTTATCCCTAGTGTTATATAATAATCAAATGGTTTAGATTGGTTCTATAGTTCTGCACTAAATTAATGTTCTGCAATGATCCCAACCCTATATATATATAGGGGTGGGTTCAATGGAGAACCTTATGCATCGAAGAATCTTGGAGAACCACAATGCATCGCTAGAAAAACTAAAATGCATCACGTAGAAATTGATGCATCACGCGGGAATTTGATGCATCATGTGGAAATAATGTAGAAATCGATGCATCACGTGAGAATTTGATGCATCACGTGGAAATAATGATGCATTACGGGAGAATTGTGATGCATTTGTGGTGGTGCATGGAGGTTCTTCAAGGTTCTTCGATGCATGGAGGTTCTCCATTGAACCCACCTCTATATATATATATATATATATATATATATATATATATATATATATATATATATATATATATATATATATATATATATATATATATATATAGAATATGGTTCGAGAGAGTACCACCTAAATGCAGTGCACCAGAAGGTACCACCTTTAAAAATTCTTTTTAAATTTTTTTTTTCCATAAACATGTTTTAATCAACATTATGAAGATCGTATGTAAATTTCACATACATTCACATCTCCTAGCTCCTAAAAAATGATGTGAACCCACACTTACATAATTTTGAAGACATGTGAACATGCATTTATGTGATGTGTGTTTTCATACACTTAGAGTGTTCGGATTTGCGTGAAATTCACATATGATCTGTGTAATGTTAATTAGAACATGTTCATGAAAAAAATTTCAAAAAAATTACTTTTAAGGGTGGTACCTTCTGGTGCGCTGCATTAGAGGTGGTACTCACTTGAACCTATATATATATATATATATATATATATATATATATATATATATATATATATATATATATATATATATATATATATATATATATATATATATATAGACTAAAGAGCTTTTGTGAACACTTTATTCGTTGTGAACATTGTGAACAACTATAAAATAGCTTTTGAATCTTATGAATCTTGTTGAAAATATTACAGAACCCTTCTATTAACCTATTAATCATATTGGATCCTTTGGATCTTATTGAATCCTATGAATTTGTCGAATCTTATGAATCTTGTTGCATCCAATGAATCTTGTTATAAAAACTAGTATGAATCTTTTGAATGTTTTGAATCTTGTTGTAGACACTTCTACGAACCCTTTGAATCATATGAATCATGTTACAAACACTTCTTGATGTATATGAATGATTATATATCTATCTATTCTATTAAAAGAATAAATGGATGTCACGTGGCACCTAACTAGATTGCCAATTGGCGTAACCAGAAAGCGACACGTGTCATGATATACAATTTCTATTTTAAAATATAATTAAATTAATTTAGAAAAAAAAAATTTCCACCTATTATCTTGGAATTTTGTTTTAAATTGAGTCCACAACTTATGTTTTTCACCAACTTCTTACCAAGCTATTTACCAGATTTCTATAATTTTTTTATTTCTTTGTTATTATTTAATTCTTAGTTATGTATTTAATCTTTAGTTATCTGATTTAAAAATTTTTAATAATCTTTTTAACGGTATAATATTTGTATTTTTTTGTTGCTTCTAAAATAATTATTAAATTTATACAAATTAAAAAAATAATTATTATATAAGTATTACGTGTAGTACACGGGTAATAAACTAGTATATATATACACTATTAAGAGAGTAACTAAATGTCACATGACATGTTCTCATTTAATTTGGCACATGTCGCTCTCTCCTTCTGCCATGTCATTTACTGATTTTATTTTAAATTTTAAGGCAAAGCAAATCTATGTAAATCTAATATGAATTAATTTAATAACTAACTAACTAAAATTAAGCAATTTTATTATTCATATAATTATTATATTATACATATATATAAATATCAATTTCTAAAATAAACACATGTAATAAATGAGTGATAACCTGGTGTGTGTGTGTATATATATATATATATATACAAAACTTAATTGATTTCGAATCACAATCTCAAGGACTTAAGTGATTAGGAGAAGCTAATTACACAAAAAGCAACCAAATTAACATAAAGAACGTGGATCCGAGTAATTGAGAATCTTCCAAATCCCTTTGTATTATATATATACTAACAGAATTTTATGCCATGTTTAAGCAATCTCCCATATCATAACTAATATCTTCTTTATTGTAATTAAATATATCTTGAAGATCGATCGAATCCTATTCTTGGTGATCATGAGTGACTTTTTGCTTCTTTTCTGTTTTTAACTAAAAAAAAAAAAAAAAGAAGCGATAATTCTTAATAACTTTTCACCTTATGTTCTTCATCGTTTGCTGGTAGCATGCAAGTAATAAGTTTACATATATACTTCATCGTATTGTTACATGTCTCAAATTCGATCGAGATAGTTGAAATGCTCATTTCTGGAGTCTGGGTCGAAACTGATATTCGGTACTGTGGCACATACATCAAATTTAAAAGAAATTAAGGTATAGTACCCTCCTCGGTTGTTGGCTTTGGAGTTGGATAACTAGTGTTTTGCGGGCTCTGAACTTCCCGGCCCGTGTGGCTCTAAACGATCAGATCAATGTGTTATGGAGAAGGATGGCTCAGAGGGGGTTGTGTAACCAATCTCAAATCCGAAATTGTCTGATCGATTATCAAAGGTTTATTTGACGTTACGAAATCTTAGCACAAGGTCCTGCTGGTTGGTGATTTATCATCAATATGATTTAAGTGTAATGAGATAAACTTGTTTGACCAAAATAATCTTATTATACATTGAACGAGTTGGGATGGTGCGGAGTGCACACTTGTACAAGATTGTTTAAGATTAATTACCGGGGGTTCGGGCGCAGCGCCCCCGATAGCGGGGCTCAGAGGCGGCAGCCCCGGTTTTGACCCATTTAAAATTCCATTATCTTTTTGGCGGTTAAAATGGTGGTTCCCGCCAAATATATGCACGGTTTTTGGTCATTTGGTGCGGTACACGAAATCAAAACACATTCCATATTCTTTGTTTGAATTTCTAAGTTTTATCCGATTGAGATCTCGGTAGTACCATCGAAATACTTCAATTTTCTAAAAGTGCTCATCACGACTCTCAGATTTCCAAGTAATTGAAATCCTCCGAATTTCTACAAAGATTGAAGTATTCTGTGAAAATGGCGCACGCAGAATCTGTGAATGACATGACGAGTAAGTTTGACAAATTGGCGAAGTTTGAAGGGCAAGACTTTAGACGTTGGCAGAAGAAAATGTATTTTTTGCTGACTACCCTGAAAGTGGTGTACGTCTTGAGTACCCCGATGCGTGAATTCACTGAAGATGAGACTATGGAGAACGTCAGGAAGAGATCAAAGTGGGAAAACGATGACTACATATGCCGTGGACACATTTTAAATGGTATGTCTGACTCTTTTTGATGTTTATCAAAATGTCGAATATGCAAAAGAACTATGGGATTTGTTGGAATCTAAGTACATGGTGCTTCCGAAAGAGCTGACGGGGGTTCAAGGGAAAGCTGCCCCGGACAGCACCTGTGATTTCCTTATTTTCGGCTGTACGTACTTTCCTATAAATATTGATCCCAATGTAATTGTAACCATAATCCGAAATTAATAGAAAGGCTAGCTAGTGCGCGCCCATGGACGTAGGTCATTCTCGAGATGTACTGAACCACGTAATACTATGTGTTCTTATTTTTTCTATGCTTTCTGTTTGTTGTTGCTTGTGAGTGTTGTTTCCTTAAATTTTCTCTGTAAAGTCTGTTCGGGTAATTTTAGACAATGCTTGGTGCGATATAATACTGATAAAATATAATCTTGTAAAAAGAGGCATCATATATTGAGGATGTGATCAACACATCTTCTTCTAATGTTAATCTGCTAGAGAGCTGTAGAACAAGGCTCTCGATCATTTGGTGGCGACTTCCTCCACACACAGAAACACACACATATGATATCTCTTTGATTAATTACATTTGCCGATTGGTTAATTAGCGTCTTTCACCAAAGGGCCTTTGGCCTAGCGGTACCAAGGTGTTAGAGGAGACCCCAAGGTTGTGGGTTCGAGTCCCATTGTGGACAAAAAGGATTAGATTTAGGAGTAGGATTAGATGGGTGTGTGAGTTCTGCGGTTCAAAAAAAAAAATTTAGCGTCAATCACGTCTGTAGTTTCAAAGATCAGAAACTGAAGACATTATGAGAGTTACTATCTTGGTGTTGTGTTACAATAGGAATGATAGAGTTTTTAAAATCATTTTCTCATCACCATTAAGTTGAAATTCAGAATTTGGCATTTACTTGGATTAATAATATATTGTTGTCAAAAGGTGAATCTACATTGGTTCCAATAGCTAGGTGGCAGATCCTGATCAGTTGTTCCTTTTATATATATATATATATATATATATATATATATATATATATATATATATATATATATATATATATATATATATATATATATATATATATATATAATACATATATTGTCTTTGCTAGCTGTTCAAAACAATTTGTGACCTAAATAAAAAAGTTTGACTCATATATGATAATTATCGGTTTCCATCGTTCAAGTGGCACATTTATTAACTTTTACCGTATGTCGATGAAATGTTGATTGCAGCTTCTAATTTGGTAGAAAATCGAAAAGGTGAAAGAACAACTTAGTTTGGTGTTTAAGATGAAGGATTTAGGGGTTGCCAGAAGAATGAGGTGAATCTAGCAGTTTTGGCTCAAGGCTTTTGTGGTCAAGATATATTCATTTGAGTTCAAAGAGCTGTAAACACATTGACATTCAGTATCATTTAATTTGTTAAGCACGTGATCTCAGACGGTAAGGTTGCTGTGATGAAGATCAATACAGAATCAAACCCTGCACGCTGATATGCTTACGAAGCCTATTCCAACTTCAAAGTTTATGTTTTGGTCAAGATCGATCAGCCGCTGTTTATGTCAGTTAGCTAGCTTTGTTTCTGGTCTTATTTTCTCGAGCTTTTGTTCTTGTAGTTTATCGGTACATTTAGTTCATTTAGGCACAATTTGTCTGGTGGAGATTGTTATATCCTGACCCAAATAATTTATCCATCTCTTTAGTTGGCTACTTATAAATTTATCATGTAATATGTCATCCAGTAAAGGAACAATTAGGAAGACATTCTCTTTCAAACTTAAATGTAGCTTAATTAGTTAATTTGTCTCCTTGAACTCTCTTGTTGACTCTATCCTCTGCGACTCTTTCTGGTGCTAAGCATGTTTTTACACGTTTGTGAACAACTTATTAATAAAACTTTATACGCTTTTTTAAAACTGTGAATAACGCACGTATTTGTTGTAATGGAGGCTCACCTGCTGCGATATGTATTTGCAGATTTAAACATCTAAAGTGTGGAGATCATTAAATTGCTTGTCTATGCATTTAAGTGAGTTTTAATCCGAAGTTTACCTACATTTGTCAAGTTGAAGATTAACAATCGATTTATCAAGACACTTTCAAGTGCATGAATATATTCAAACACGCGTCCAGCATCACGTGTGTTCAAGTTATTCTTTCAGTGTGTCTGAAATTCTTTAATCTCTATTGAAGATATCCAAGTGTCTTGAATCATTTGTAAATGCGAGCGTGCTTTGTCTAATGAGAATTTCGACCATCGTTTTTTGTTTCAACACATAAACTAGTTTCTTAGTTCACCACTTAAGTGCAAAACGAAATTTAACTTTTCTAGTATAATTTTCGTTTCGAGCTTAAAACTTTGTTTTTTCGCCAAAAAAATCAGCATTGGTCTTTAGATTTAAATGTAAGAATTATGAATGGCTCTAAAAATATTGTGAATAAGCCAAATAATGGATGTGTAGGTCCTTCACTTTAGCCATCAGTCACTATTTAACATGAATATGATATTGACGCTTGATATATATATACCATGTTTTTTTCCTGCAAAATTGTACAGGACCATTTGAATACTCCAAATCTGATATTTTAAGGGATAATTTAGATATTCTTCATTAGTTTTTTGTTGCAAAATCATGTGAAACTATATATACACGCCCGGAAGATGAAAATTTGTGACCCGAACAAGCTTTAGATATATGGTGCCATTCCTTCTTAGAGAAGCAGCAGCATGATCTTTGATATTGATACTCAAGGTCTTATCTGTCACAGAGTTAAATAAATCAACGGACATGAATACTTCCATAATAAGTACAAGAAAAATATTGTTTTAGAGTGAAGTAACATTAATTAGTTCATTGTCAGCCAGCTGCCATGGCTGTGAAAAAAAACAGATACTCTGAAAGGTAGAAAGGAAGACAAAAACATTGTTTTGTGGTTGTGAACTAACTATCGTTGTTTGTAAATTTGGGAATTATAAAAAGAAGTGGCAGAGGAAACTCTGCTTATCCCTCCCCCTTCCCATTACAAAGAACCGTTATATCATCAATAATCCAATTCCACCCAACCCATCATCATATTCAAAATGATGAAGTTGGTTTCAAGATTTACTTGTTATTCTGTTTTCTTTCTTTTCCTTTTAGCGTGGAATGTAACAGGGCGTCCATTGCAGTATCATGGGAGTGACCAGGTTTCAGATGGTCTTAGCAATGGTGTTGATACAGATGAAGTTTCCTTTCTACATCTAAAAGGAATAATTGAACATTCGGAGGAGAAATGCGAGCAAATGTACGGCTTTCTACCATGTTCAAGGAATCTTGCAGGTCATCTATTTCTCATTTTGGTATATGAATACCTGTTATATCATGGAGAATCCTACGCTGGTGGCGATGGGCGGATTTTTGGTGTTCTTGGCAATAATTTTTTCGGTGCAAGTGTTTTCCAGCTCCTTGATTCACTTCCAGATTCCCTGATTCTTCTTGGTATATTATATTCCCTAATGTCCTCAAATTTAAACATGAAGTGGTGATGAATATATATCAGTAGATAAGTGGAATACAATGACAAAAAAATTGCTACATATTTCATTTTGTAATCCAGATTTAGAAACAAATATTTCATTTCAGGGGATATATTGAATAAGAACATAATTATAAAATTTTTGACGATAACAGATTAATTAGTATTCTTACTCGACACATAACAGGATTTCACAAGAGTCTCAGATATGCATTTCTTACATTTTTGTGTTCATATATATGCTTCATTTTGAACTGTAGTTGCATACCCTGTTGTCATTTTGTTCTTGATTCACATTTTGTGCTCCTAATTTTATACAAGGTTCACATATGAAACAAGATCCGGGCGATAAATATGGTTGCTTTACTTCACATGCCAACAAACAGCTTTGTCACATTTCTATTCTAATTTTATTGTCTGATTGCAGCGTCTGAGCTGACGAGTAGTAAAGAAAAGGCTCAAGACTATGCAGTAACAGGTGCAGGGTTGCTAGCTGGATCATCAATATTACTGCTCACTGTTCTATGGGGTGTTTGCTTCATTTGTGCCGGAACAAAGTTTTATGTGAAACCTGGTTCTAAAGTAAGAAATCGATGTATACAGCTATTGACAGGTCCATTCTTCATCTTTCTTTTCCAGTTATGATCATTAACATTTGCTATTACCTTGGAATATCCTTAAGAAAGGCACATATAATTGTTAAAAACATGATCACTCGTTTTGTTTGTATACTTCAGTTTATGTGAACTACTTGAAAATAATAGTCTGTTATTCACACTTTTTTACAGGTTCTGGTGTCGTCACAGATGCAGAAACCATTTATCACGCCAAAGTTATGTTTTTTTCGCTGATACCCTTTGTAGTCATCCTTTTACCGAGCATATTTGGTTTGTCATATTCTAGTGAAGGATACAAGACCGTCGTTCTTGTGTCACTTTGTGTTTCAGTTATTTGCCTAATAGCTTACTTCTATTACCAGGTATACATCGATTCCATTTACAGAAAATTGAAGTGTACTAGAAGATATATAGAAAAAATTAAGTTCTTAATCAGTTTTGATTTTGTCTCTCTTTACATCATTTTCTTGTAGCGTTTTGATGCTCGGATTCAGAAAAGAAGACTAGAATATGCAGAAATTGAAAGAAAGGTTGAAATGCATGTGCCTTTTTATCAAGTACAAGCACTTATGCTAGAGAGGGAAAAACATCTCATGATTAGGCAAAAAGAAATGGAGAAAATGATGAGGTACCCTGATCAGGCTGGCAAGAAAACAATGACAAGGGAGGAATTCTATAAGACGTTCGAAGAATGGCTTGATGTCACAAGACAGTTAATGGATGATCCATATTCATTGGATAAATCAGGGACGGAATACAATGAGGTCAGTGTCACACATTAAATAGTACTAGTTTTGATTGATTTGAGCCATCTGTTAGTGATTGTTTTCGTTTGAATCTTTCAGGTTGCAGAAATGTTGCTTGAAGATAAAAACAAATTGATAGAATTAGTATCACTTATGATGGAACGCGCTTCGGGACAGAAATTGCAAAAAGAAGATGGCGCACGAGATGAATCTGCCATAGATAGGTGAGGCGAAACAAAATAGGCTATGATGGTATGCATATTTGATAATCGTGTGATCCTTAGGATCTAACTTCATGTTAAACTTACAGATTCTTTGAAAGGATTGATAGCAACCACAACGGATCTATTACACGAAATGAACTGAAAAACTTCATCATGGAAGTCAACTATGAGGAGATACTGATGGATGATGAGATAGCAGAGATCATTATGAGACATTTAGACATTGATGGGAATGGGGACATCGATAAACAAGAATTCAAATCTGGGGTTACAAAATGGCTTAAGGAGATCGATCTTGTAGCTTCTCGTAACCAAATGAAGCAATTACAGGACAGCAAGAAAGTAAGAAAATCATGATCAAGAACTGCTGCAGGTTCTTTAAATCAATATTCATACTAAAGAATTGATAAATTGTTCATTTTGTGTAGAAAACAGATAACTACCAACAGGCTGAGGCAAAGGCGAAGGCAAATGAGAAGTTTAAGGCAATAACACTACTTATAATTGGAATCATTTTGCTAACAGTCTTGGCTGAGCCTCTGGTAGAAAGTGTTAGAGAATTTTCAGAATCTGTAAATATAAAGCCTTTTTATGTTTCGTTCGTGTTAGTCCCCTTGGCTACAAATGCTAGAACAGCCCTTGCTGCCATTAGAGCTGCGAGTCAGAAGAGACATCAAACAACGTCATTAACTTTCTCTGAGGTTTGTCCCGCCCTTGGTCAGTTATGCATTCATATCTACCATTTGTATTTGCACACAGGTCATAATTAACATGTTTAATTCCCTAATGCAGATATACCACAGAGTTTTCATGAACAACATCTTGGGCTTTTCTGTTCTTGTCTCGGTCATATACTTTCGTGGCTTGAGATGGCATTTCTCAGCTGAGATTCTAGTTGTGATCATCGTTGTTGTAGTAATGGGGATTCTTGCAAGTTTCAGATCCAAGTTTCCTATCTGGACATTGCTCATTGCATTCCCTCTCTATCCATTATCTTTGGTTGTGGTTTACTTTGTTGACGATACTTTCCAGAATGCTTGAAGCTGCCGGATCTAGGTCTAGAAACTGCATAAACACGATTGTCCCATTTGATCAACCCAGAGAGGTGGTTACGCAAAGGGAAAAAGATTCCTAAACTTCACTAGTGTTAGTTTATATGCAGAACTATGTTTCTTTTTTTCCATCTCTTTTGTTTATATGCTGGAAAGTCTTTTCCTTTAAATCTACTTAAACTACTAGCTTAAAGTAGTTTTCTAGGCATTTGCCGCAACTTTAATCTACAGTCAAACAACTCACCCTTGAACGATGACATTCTTGATTGAGCCATGTTTCTTTCTCTATTATTTCCAATTCAGATAAGCGTGGGCAATTATCTCTTACATCGCTATTGCCCATGCCATCCTTATGTTCATCATCGTTACTGCCCATGCCTAATGAAAAGCGACGCTTAAATGTTTTGGATATTATACATTGTGATTTTTGGGGACCTGGTTCAAGCTTGTGTTACATCTACCAATAGTTATGTATATATATTATGCTACTTTCGTGGATGACATCTCTCGATCCTCTTGGTTTTATCTGATTATGCGCATGGCACCTAAATTCTAAAATATGCTGGTTGCTTCACAAATTTGGTGCAAAATCAATTATCTCGCTCCATTAAGATATATCAAAGAAACAGAGGTATTTAATTTGTCAATAATCATTTATGAGAGTTTTTCACGACCAAAGGCATTCAACAATGTATTAACGAAAACATTGCCACTTAACTCATGCTTAATTTTGCTACAGCCGCTTACATCATTAATAGGTCTCATTTATGGTATTGGATATTAAATCTCCCTATGAATTTTCTCCGCGATCCCACACTACGCCAAATTTTGTGTTTTTGGTTGTCGTGAGTATCCCTTAGGCCTTATCTATGGGATTATTCACCATACAAATTATCCCCACGGTGCACCCCTTGTGTCTTTATTGGTATAACAATCAACATAAAGGCTACCGGTGCTTAGATCCTTCCACGTCTTTATTGTGTTTAGATCCTTCCATGTCTCACATTTATACAACTCCTAATGCAAAATTTGAAGAGACATTCTTGCATTTTTCCTGGAACATCAAAGGGCATACTTCGCAACTTTGGAATTCTCTAATTATTATGACTCCACAAAATGTTCCCATTCACCACTCAATACTAATATCCAACAATCATTTAAGGAGTCACGACCAACTCCCACACTACAAGAAAAACAGGCCTTAACAGCAACACCTATCGCTGGCTGCTATTGCCCCAGAGTTGCCGCTAATACCCCATATAGTCAACGCTAAAAGCAATAGTAGTGAGGAGACGTGGCTATTATCGATTGTTGATGCTATTAGTGTCGCTGCTATTGCCTCCTAATTTTTTTAATATTCTGTTTATAAATTCAAATAACCTTAATTTCTTATAAATTCAAATAACCTGTTTATATGAATCAAATAATATGTTAATATACATAAATAAATTCATATGACACAAAATACTTATAAACTACCATAAAATTCATAATATATATGTCTTAAGTTGTTTGTTACACAATAAACTGGCTACTCGTTGTTATCATCGCCGTCCTCGTTCTCCTTGTTCCCCACATTATCATTTTGAGTACGAAATGATCTTAGCAACTCTGAAAGTGTCACTCTAAACCTCAGGTTACTAAGAAGATCATCAACACCCCATCCTCTGATTCTGAGTTTTCTTCGTCGTGGTTGGTATCGCTTTCCCTGAACTCCCATAGCATCGTCGATAACATTAGTCATCCCGTTACTCGGAGCTACATCGTCTACAACCATAGGAGTTCTACTTTCACTGCGATACACCCATGTAATATAACGTCAACAGAAACCAAATTGATGTATATGAAGTTACGTAATTGAAATTCTTGTGAAGTCATTGTTTACACATTGTTGACACGTGTATATGATTTGATCTGTGTCGTCAACGTGTGCTTTGCATCTCTCGGCAAAAGAGTCGGGTTCTTGCTCGAACTTGAGAGAATTATGATTTTAATAGTAGTTCAACTTTTATCGATACACATGACGCAACTGAAACATAAGTTAAGACTTAGGGTTGACTCTGAGGGAACTAAATCAATTATTCAAAAAGCAGTCTTGAAATGGCAATAAAAAGTCAAACAACAATTAAAGTATTCACAAAGGTAGGTTTTTAAATCCATTTTTTGAATATCTTACCTCATATGTATATTACACGATTGGTTGTTGTTGAAAAATTCAACAACAATTTTTTCCTTAGCTCCCAAGTATAAAAATACATACCCGAAAAGCAAAGAGAAAATGAAAACCGATTTTTCTTAAACAACCAATTATGTAATAAGCATTCATATCCTAAATAAAATAAAATATTGAAAAGGTAGTCCCAAAACAAGGACAATGCGTAACTAATTTCTAAATTAATTTCGAGCCGGTATTTATTCTAAGCTTAAACACACAGACACACACACACACACACACACACACACACACATAGATGAGATCATTATGAAACCTAAATTTGATGTAGAACTTTAAAACCAATCTCGTCTATAGATTAGATTAATCTAATGGTTTTGATTAAATATATCAAGTGTGTAATTAGTGAAAAAAAAAAGATTGATATTAGTAATTTACTAATACATTCAAAAAAATAGAAAATAATTAATGGCATTATGGCAATAACAAAAAGATTGACATTAGCAAAAAAAAATTTCTACTTCTTTAAATTAAAAAAACTTTTATATGATTAATTTTTAGATCAAAAAAATTATATCATAAAAACGATAATTTTATATTTTTTAAAACGAGAACGATAATGATATATATCATTATCGAAAAAACATTACGTGTTTATTTTTTGTAAAAAAAATTTACCCATATAAACATACAATATATGATATCAATATTATTCATTGCCAAAGTAACACTACATATCATATATTAAATATTGCATATTATATGTAATTACTATTGTATTTCACATATTTTATATATATATATGTGTGTGTGTGTGTGTGTGGGTGGGTTCAATGAAAAAGCACTATGCACCTGAAAACTATGGAAACCTACGCAAACCGTCCGATTTGGTGCATTTCATGAAAAACGCTGTGACATGATCGTAAATAAGGTGATGCATCAAGCGGGATTTTGATGCATCACGCAGGAAATTTGATGCATCACGCGGGGAATTTGATGCATTTGTGGTGGTGCAGTGCGGTTTTCATAAGTTTTCAGGTGCATTGTGGTTTTACATTGAACCTCCCTCTATATATATATTTAACATTAAATATTTAAAGAATGCGATTACTGTTGCAATTTATCATTCAAGATTTGATATGAATATTTTATATAGAACGATTGGACCGATCATGATATATTTTTTTTCCCGAAAATGATTTATGCCTTTTATTATTTTTTTTGAAAAAAAGTTACCCAAATATAAATTCAATATACGATAACGAAATATTGAACGTCGAAGTAACATTATAAACCGTATATTCAACGCATATATATTTAACATTAAATATTTAAGCAACGTGATCATATATTGTATATGCAATATCGAATTCAACATCATATATTAAAGAGTAAATTACAAAGATGGTCCCTGTGGTTTATAACATATTACGGTTTTGGTCCTTAACTTTTCAAAATTACATATATAGTCACTAAACTAAGATTTTGTTGCATGTATGATTCTTAATTTGGATGGCCATTACTTGCACCGTTTTCTTCAATATTGGTAAGGGTAATGCCGCCTTTTTACCATTCTCTTCTACAAAAGGTATGTATCATCTTCTTCAACGTTCTAAAACACAGACACTCTTTTTTCACTCTCTATTTCTTAATTTGCTAAGTATAAGAAGCTAGACCATAAGCGTGCAAGTGCAGTGAGGTGCAAGTGGTAGAGGAAAAGGGAATGTTCCAGTTTCTATGTAATTGAATATTAGTGGTTGTTACATTGCAAACACTCTTTTTGATGTTTTGATCTATTGTTATGTAGGTGCTACTACCCTGTATAACTTGAATACTTTGTGTTGCAATTAATGTTTATCTTGACAAAAAATTCAGTAACATTAATTCCACAATAACTTTTTCATCATCAAGAAAACATCCATTACATAAAAAAAAATTGACCTTTACAATAACTTAGGTCAATTTATAAGATATTGCAAACAAAGAAAAAAACAAAACCCAACTGATAAACAAATACATCTTCAATCTTCTAACGTCATCTTTACTTTCTTCCACCAACGTTTTAAGATTATTTTTTGACCTTAACAACCCTGGTATGATCTCAACAGCGCGATAACACATGGGTGGATCAACCCATCCAACGAATTTACATTTGGATCCCTATAAACAAAAATATATATATATCAAATGTTTAGGTTTGATAGACAATGAAAACCCTAAATTAAACCTTACCATTCGAGGACAACAATAGAAACGCCTTCCAGGATTTTGCAATGTCCAAGATGTTTTTATAATAGCAATTCTTCAACAACACAAATCACCATTGTTGATCTTTAAGAAGTAGAGAGTGAAAAAAGAGTGTCTTTGTTTTGGAACGTTGTAGAAGAAGATGCATACCTTTTGTAGGAGAGTGAAGGGTATAAAGACGGGATTACCCTTACCAATATTAAAGAAAACGGCGCAAGTAAACGGCCATCCAAATTAAGGACCATCCATGCAACAAAATCTTATTTTAGTGATTGTATATGTAATTTTGAAAAGTTAAGGACCAAAACCGTAACATGCTATAAACCACAGGGACCATTTATGTAATTTACTCTATATTAAATATTCAACATTGAATATAGAGCAAATTACATAAATGGTCCATGTGGTTTGTTCCAGCTTATGAAAATTGTCCCTAAGCTTCATTGGTTTCTGAGTTCACTGTTTGTATTCATTATTGGTCCCTTCACCATTAGAATTAACACTCTTGGTGTTAAATCGATTCAAATTAATGGCCAATTTGCCCAAATTATTTGTCAAATTCTTGTACACATGGCTACAACATGTCACATAATGTGGCATTAAGTATTTTTTTTTTAAATTAATTAGGTCTGCTATTATTTATAACTAATTTTTATTAGTTAGTATAATTTGAATTCTTTTATTTTATTATGTTGCTATAGCCTAAGATTACACTATCAAGAATAAAAAAACCTAGATTTTTTATAAAGCAATCATGTATAATAAAACTGAAAGTTATACAAATCAAAAGAGTTTGTCCAATACCAAAAATAGAATACATTTATCCAAATCTAGGAATATTCCAACACATCGAAAATGGCCAATCTGTCTTTGTTTTACATAAACATGAATAAAAAGTGAGTCACGTGTTCTTCAAATATTCCAACATTGCTTTCTGTATCAAACTTTGCTAGCATAATATTATTTTGAATGCATCACTAGTAATGACCGGGGTCCTTTATATGCAAAATAGACTCCCCACCTTATGACACCCGGTTTCATAACCGGGGTTTATTATGATTTTGTCCGGGGGTCTTTTGCGTTGTTTGTAGTAGTGACTATGTTTTTCTTCATCTAATATGAATTAAGCTCTAGACGATCTGCTGTTTCAAAACTATCGAAAATTATCTTAATTGATCCATTCATAAGAGTAACTATTCATACAGTCTTGTCGCACATTACCCATGTATTCATATCTTGTATGGATTAATTATTATGTTTTTAACTTGAATTCCAAGTACTGAAACCCAGGGGCGGATCTAGTAGTTAGGTTAACACCGTGACACCTATAAATTTTGTCAGCGATATGTAATATATTAGATAATTTTTATAAAATTTACATAATATACGTAATTGACACCTATTATTTTCATAGTTTGATAAAGTGACACCTATGAAAAAAATATCTGGATCCGCCTTTGCTGAAACCGATCCTCATTCTTCTGGAAGATGATCATTTTGCCTCTATACTGTCTAAAAATTATGAAATCTATATCTATATCTATTAATAAAACACAACAATTCGTGACACGTGTCACGTTCTCAGCTCTCCTAATTTTTGTTTTGCCGCTAATTTTGCCTAATATAACTCTTTCAATTAATTTACATAATTGATTTTAAAGAAAGTAATTGATTTTAAATAAACTAAAAGATTACTAATATAATTAGTGATTTAAATACTTCCTAATTTAACCTCTAATTTACCTAAAATGTTTTATAAACAATTATATAATTGATTTATAAAACAAATTTTTTTATTTTCAAACTTTAAATTAAATGTTAAAAGTTTTAATCCTAATCCTAATTTATAATTTATAAATAATAATAAGGGTTTATTATGAAAAAAACCAACGTGTTTTCATATTTTTTGCGTTTTCGTCCCTCCATGTTATTTTTTGTACATAAAAGTTCTCAAGTTAACTTTTTTTTTTTTGGTTTAGTGAAAATTGGACATTAGAACCCGGTTTTTCAGTTTTTAAAAACCTGATTCACAAATTATAACGGGGTCTAATGTCCAAATTTCACTAAACCAAAAAGGAAAAATTAACTTGATAACTACAACATAATAGAAAGTTTAAAGATGATAAAAAAAACATATTATTATTCATATATATATTTAGAATTCAAAAAAAAATTATGGTTTATGTCAAATAATAATATAATTCTTATATTTTTATAATAAAATTAATATTTTTATGTTTTAGTTCTTAGCTTGTAGTATGTATTTGATATAAACAACTATATATTAAAACATCCGCATAATACGGGGGTAATAAACTAGTATTGTGATAAATCATTTAGGCAATTTATTTGAACAGCGAGTTGTGAATATAAAATTTTAGTTTCTGACCTTGAATTAGAAAACCAAAAAATTCTAGAATAATCGTTAATTAATATGATTATTATTTAAGAAAGACTTTCCTTCTGTTTTCATTGTTATTTTCTTTATTTTAATTTGTTAAAGAATCTGGTTGTTAATTAAGAGGACTTCAAAAGTCTACCTCCTTCCTTTTAATTATTGTTTGTCTATTTATTTTCATTTGTTAATTAAAGAATAAAGAATCTGGTTATTATTTAAGAAAGACTAGAAAAGTCTACCTTGTGTTTGGAAGTGAAAACTCATTTCATTATTCTTAGAAAACTAATGAAAACTAAACTTGTTTGCTTTTATCTTTTCTTTTCTCTTTCATTATTAATTCCCTTGACTTATTTTTTTACTTGTTTAAATCTATAGAAATTTTTTTCTTTTTTAAAAGTATATATAATTTGACTTGCATGTTTAGCATGTTGTTAACCGGTAAAATGATATAATAACTTAAACAATAAGAAAAAAAAAGTCCAGTGACTTGTATAATCGCTAAAATGAGAAAAGAAAATTTGTTTTTTTAATATTAAATAATTCAATGAAATAATTGTTTACTAGCTTATAATTAACAGGTAGCAGATAAAAAAGTTAATGATTTTTTTTTCCTTATATTAACCCTATATATTTCACTCATGTCTCAAAGAGAGGTAGACAACACCAATTTTAGTTGTAGGGTCGGATAAAGCTTAAAGTGTCGTTTTAGTAATCTGTACTCGAGCCAAATGTAAATTTGTCCAGAAAAGTGATTATTCAATGAGAGTCTATAATTGACTTTTACTGAAGTGAAAACCAAGTTTAAGCTGGTTGGTACAAATATTGACAAGCTATACTTTAAAACAAAATTTTTTTAATAAACAATTTAATAATATAAATGAATCAATGATCAATGAAATCTTAATAATATATGTACAAGAAAAGTAAGATTAACTACTTCATATATTGCCAGCCAGATGAGAAAAAAAAAGTACTCCAAGAAGTAGAAAGGGATACAAAAACGTTGTTTAATTTCTGGTTGCGAACTAATCGGTATTCTTGGTAAATTTAGAGATTACTAAAAGAAGTGACTGAGGAAACCTTTATCATCCATCCCCCTCTCAATCTCATTACAAGGAACTGTTATATTCACCCAACCCATAAACTATTTTCAAAATGAGGAAACTGGTTTTGGGAATTGCATATTGTCCTGTGTTCATTCTTTTACTTTTATCTGTAAATGTAACAGGGCGTTCTTTGCAGTATGATGGGAGTGAACAGGTTTCAGATGGTCTTAGCAATGGTGTTGATACAGATGAAGTATCATTTCTACATCTAAAAGGAATAATGGAACATTCGGAGGAGAAATGCGAGCAAATGTACGGCTTTCTGCCATGTTCACAGAATCTCGCAGGTCATCTGTTTCTCATTTTGGTATATGAATACCTGTTATATCATGGAGAATCCTATGCTGGTGGCGATGGGCGGATTTTTGGTGTTCTTGGCAATAACTTTTTCGGTGCAAGTGTTTTCCAGCTTCTTGATTCACTTCCAGATTCTCTGATTCTTCTTGGTATATATGTACTCCCTTGTCTTGTTCTTCTAAAAAAAAAAAACGAAGTAGCAATGGAAATTGGTTGTTGGTACATAAGCGGTATTTTTCTTCTTGAATCACATTTTATGTTTGTTGGCATCCTAATTAATTTTATCTAAGATTCATGCGAAATGAATTATGTGCAGTAAAAAGGGTCGCTTTACTTCACATGTCAACAAACTTCTTTTTCACATTTCTACTCTTAATTGATTGTCTAATTGCAGCATCTGAGCTAAGGAGTAGTCAAGAAAAAGCTCAAAAATATGCAGTAACGGGCGCAGGGTTGCTAGCTGGATCATCAATATTACTTCTCACCGTTCTATGGGGTGTATGCTTCATCTGTGGGACAACAATATTTTACGTGAAACCTGGTTCTAAAGTAAGAAATCAATGGATACAATTATTGAAAGGTTTGCATCTTTCATCTTTTTTTCCAATTATGATCATTACTGTTTGCAAATTGCAATCGGCAAGGTAATGCTTAATTAAGAAAGCCACATATAATAGTTAAAAAACTTGATCACTCATTTTGTGTATGTACTTGGGTTTATGTGAACTTGATAATGATATTCAATTTGAACTTTTTTTTTTACAGGTTCTGGTGTTGTTACAGATGGAGAAACCAGTTATCATGCCAAAGTTATGTTTTTTTCGCTGATACCGTTTGTAGTCATCCTTTTACCCAGTTTGTTTGGTTTACCATATTCTAGTCAAGGATACAAGATTGTCGTTCTTGTGTCACTTCTGGTTTCAGTTATTTGCCTAATATCTTACTTTATTTATCAGGTATACATTGATTTCACTTACAAAAAATTTGCAGATTGACCTGGTAGATCTATTAGACTATTAGAAGTTCTTATTTATTTGATTAGGCTTCTGTACGTGCATCATTTTCTTGCAGTGTTTTGATGATCGGATTCAGAAAAGAAGACTGCAATATGCTGAAATCGAACGGAAGGTTGAAATGCATGTGCCTTTTTATCAAGTACAAGCACTTATGCTTGAGAGAGAAAAACATCTCATGATTAGGCAAAAAGAAATGGAGAAAATGATGACAGAGAAAGAGGCTGACGACAAGAAAACAATGACAAGGGAGGAATTCTATAAGACGTTCGAAGAATGGCTTGATATCACAAGACAGTTAATGGATGATCCATATTCATTGGATCAATCAGGGACGGAATACAATCAGGTCAGTGTCAGACATTAACTATTACTGGTTAATTTTGATTGATTTGAGCCATCCGTTAATGATTGTTTTCGCTTGAATCTTTCAGGTTGCGGAACTGTTGCTTGAAGATAAAAACAAATTGATAGAATTAGTATCACTTATGATGGAACGCGCTTCGGGACAGAAATTGCAAAAAGAAGATGGAGCACGAGATGAATCTGCCATAGATAGGTGAGGCGAGGCGAGGCGAGGCGAGATAGGCTATGATGGTTTGCATATTTGATAATGGTGTGATCTTTAGGATCTAAGTTCATGTTAAACTTGCAGATTCTTTGAAAGGATTGATAGCAACCATAACGGATCCATTACACGAAGTGAACTGAAAAACTTCATCATGGAAGTCAACTATGAGGAGATACTGATGGATGATGAGATAGCAGAGATCATCATGAGACATTTAGACATTGATGGGAATGGGGACATCGATAAACAAGAATTCAAATCTGGGGTTACAAAATGGCTTAAGGAGATTGATCTTGTAGCTTCTCGTAACCAACTGAAGCAATCACAGGACAACAATCTAGTAAGAAACATCATGATCAAGAACTGCTGCAGGCTCTTTCAAAATGTTGTATTAGAGAATAGCTAAAGTGTTTATTTTGTGCAGATAACAGATAAATATCAACAGGCTGAGGCTAAGGCAAAGATGAACAAGAAGTTTAAGGCAATAACACTACTGATATTCGGGATCTTTCTGCTAACAGTCTTGGCAGAGCCTCTGGTAGAAAGTGTTCAAGAATTTTCAGAATCTGCAAAGATACAGCCATTTTATGTTTCATTCATCTTAGTCCCCTTGGCTACGAATGCTAGAACAGCCATCGCAGCCATCAGAGCTGCGAGTCAGAAGAGACATCAAACAACATCTTTAACTTTCTCTGAGGTTTGTCCTTCCCTTGATCCGTTATACATTCATATATACCATTTGTAATTGCACGCATGTGGCGATTAACATGTTTAAAATGCAGATATACCATAAAGTTTTTATGAACAACATCTTGGGCTTTTCTGTTCTTGTCTCAGCCATATACTTCCGTGGCTTAACATGGCATTTCTCAGCTGAGATTCTAGTTTTGATCATCGTTTGTGTTGTAATGGGGCTTCTTGCAAGTTTCAGATCCAAGTTTCCGATCTGGACATTGCTCATTGCATTCTCTCTCTATCCGCTATCATTGGTCGTGGTTTACTTTGTTAATGATGCTTTCCAGTATACTTGAAACCTTACCTAGAAACAGAATCTGCATAAAACAGTGTTATCCAATTTGATGGACTCGGAGAGGTGGCTACGCAGAGGGGAGTTCGCTAGCTGTATTTTGAATGCAAAACTATGTTTTTTGCACCTATTAATTAGTAGAATTTAAGCTCAAGATGATCAGGTTATAGCGAAAAGGTTTATTTTTTTGAATATGAGCTTTGTTGGAACTTGTCTGGTTTAGTTGTTGGAAATTTCTTTCCTTTATAACTATAGTTTACTAGAAAATTTAAACTAAATAAGATGAACCGTCTTAGAGTGTTTTTGTTTGTACACAGAGAAGAAACAATAACTACTTTGATATCAATGTTAATGATTTTACAATAACTAGGGATTTCGGTTTTTGCAAGAACAAGTTTGTAGAGATGCGGGGTGCATAATTGTATAAGCGAGGTCAAGGACCATTGCAAGACTGACTCATCTTGGTGCTAGTAAACATGAATTTCATGTTTTGAGTTCCATGGTCATGTTTTATTTTTCATAGCCATGTTTATTTTGCATTACATAGTCATGATCTTAATTTCTATGGCCATGTTTTCCTCTTGATTGGCGATGAATTTCTGGAAACGAATTTCTAACAGCTAGTTCTTTAGAGAGCTAGAGAAAGAGTGTGTGTGAGAAAGATATTGTTATATCTTCATATGCTCTCATAAAGCGCGTGCGCGCACACACATACATATATATACATATCAAAACCATATATTTTTAATCTATATTCGTTGGATTATCCCGAAACAAAATTCCAGTAACCTGGTGTGGCTCGAATTGTTAATTACGAAAAGTTCATCTATTCACGATCCTTTCAAATTCATTGATCCTACAAGAATTATCAGTTCTATATAAGAACCAAGAGGGAAAATACTCAACAAATGTAATGTGTCTTTGTTTGTAATTGGACAAGTCAGGTACTTACCTGATGGTCAACAGCGGGAACTTGTTTATTATTATTATTTTAGTGAAATTTTTTTATCTATTTATGGCTTTGTTTGGAACTAAGACGGGTATGGAGGTTTGAAGTACATATTTGTATAAGTTGGGTCAAAGTCAAGACTTAGGTGTTACAGTGGGGGTCAAGAGGGTTGTGCCCCTTGCGGGATTCAAGGGGGAGCCGCTCCTTGCGGGGCTCGAGGCACAAACACAAATTTCTAAGGTGGTTTGATGTAAGAATATACTTCTTGATGTGTTAAATTGATTGAGAAAGCTAAACAGTTTAGATGCTTTGAAGCCTCCTGTCCTTGTCTGGCTAGTGCTGTGAAGGCTGTTATCTTAACTTTGATGCTGTTAACATAAAGCTTGTTGCTGTTAAGGTTGTTGTTGTCTTAACTCTTAACAACTTTGATGTTGTTAAAATAAGGCTTGTTGCTGTTAAGGCTGCTGTCTTAACTCTTAACAACTTTGATGTTGTTAAACAAGGTTGTTGTTAAGATAGCGACGGTTTCAACTGTTTAGTCGGTTAAATTGGAAGTTAACGAATCTAATCTACTTGATTTGTTAGGATTGCAATATATATTTACAAACGAATATATCGGTCAACGACTGACGCATTTCTCTTGTGTATTATCCCATAACAAAAGGTTGGATACCCGGTTACGTCAAATTGTGTTGTTATCGGAAAGTGATATACACGGTCACAAAAATATCCAAGGAAATTCCCAACTTCGTTTATGTTTCCAAACTTAATTTTCTAACAATTTTAACTTCAATTCCAAGTACTGAACATCATACTTCTGATCGAAAGATCACTTTGCCTTTGTACTATTTGAAAACTTCGGAATGTTGTGATAATCCGTTTACGTAATTTTGCGTAAGTTGTGAACATAAAATTTAGTTTCTTCTGAACTTCGAATTTGACAACTTCAGTGATTCTCAATTCATTCATTAATCTAGATGTTATTTAAGAAACACTTCAAAAGTCTAAATGCCTCCTGTTTCCATTGTTAATTTTCTTTATTTTTATTTGTTATTTAAGAAAATAAATAATTTTCTTTATTTTTAATCTAGAGAATCTAGTTGTTATTTAATATTCTTTAATTTTATTTGTTAGAGAATCTAGTTGTTATTTAAGAAAGACTTCAAAATTAAAGTCAACCTCCTGTTTTCTTTTGTTATTTTTTTCCCTGTGATGTTAGTGTTGAAGACATGCATGATCAGGTCTGCAGTGGACATTCAGGCTGCTCTAATGAATTATGAGTTAAATACATCCTCTTTAGCAGAAAGACGGATATTCCTTGCTCACAAACTTGATCGGGGATTAGAGGCCGTGATCAATCCGGCCGAGGGTTTTGCTGTTATTTTTTATTTTTATTTTTATTTTTTGGAATTTGATCTATCTCAAGGACTCTTTATTTTGTGATTTTCATTAATCTTAATTTCTAAGACAAATAGACAACATGTACTACTATTAGTAGTAGGACTGGATAAAGATTAAAGAGTTGTTTTATCAATATTATTCGAGCCGAATGTAAATTTGTCCGGAAGAGTGATCGATCCTTCTTCAATGAGAGTATATAATTGGCTTTTCTTGAAGTCTGAAACCAAGTGGTTGCTACAAATCTTAATCATTGCTGACACGTAACACCTTTGATCTATACTTTAAAACCAAGTGAAATATAACTTCACCTACATACGTACGAATTGACCCACCTTCTTATTAGCTGTAGTTTGATTTTACAGTAAATAAACAGAAATAATAATCCAAAGACTTTTCAAGTCTCTGTCCTTGATATATTTCTTTTGTAGATCTAGAAAAAGAGAAGTCAACTTGTGTTTGTAAATTGTCTAGTTAATTATCTTGTACCAATAAGAAAACACTACAACAAAAATGAAGATTATTCACACTTTTATTTTCGCGGTTGATGATACCGTGTAAATTTTCCATGCAATATTCACAGTTATAACCGTGTAAAAAATATTCACATTAATAAGTGTGAGCCTTTTAAATAATTTTACAACTATAAATGTAGAGAAATATGTTTACATTTAGAAATGTAGAGAACAAAATATATTCACGTTTATAAGAGTGGTAAAATTTGTCGCATTTACAAATGTAGAAAAATGTAAAATAAAGTACGCGGTTAAAACCATTACAAAAGAAAACATTGTTTACAGTTAAATATGTATATCAACAAAAATAAATGCCACAATTAAAATTGTATACAAATATAAAAAGTACACACTTCAAACTGTTAAGATTGATCTAATAAATAGAAAAAAAAATTTATCATTTGTTTTTTTAAGAAAAAGTAAGCTAGACTCACTAATAAATAGAAAAGATAATCTTTGGAATTGACATTTTCTATATTAGCCTACGCCAAGTCCCCAACAAACACACTGTTAAAATTAATAGAATACATTTTGATCAAGTTAGCCCTACGTGCGCCCAAACAAACAAATTTGCCCCCAAATCAAAAGCCGAGGGTCTAGGGCTTCTCCGCTTGCTTGAAACGACGGCCGGATCATCTCCCGCCGCTTTAGCATCGGCTGTTGCTGCGAAATCTGGTGGCAGCGATACTAGCAGTTATACTAGAGAAATCTGGTGGCGGCAAAATCTCGTGCCCTCTTAATCTGGTGGCGGCGATACCAGATGATTCCACCGGGTGGTTCAGGCTGTCGTAGCAGGTACGTTTGTTGCCACCGCAACCGGATTGTTTATCGGTTCGCTTGTTTTGGAGGGATTACAAGAAGCTGATTAGAGTGTGTTCTTCTTCATCCTTTCAATCATTTATCATAGAAGTTTTGTATTGTGAATACTCTTTAAGTTTTTTCTAATCGCTCAACTTATGCTCAATCAGTAACTGCAGCTAATGTCATTATGCTTTGATTTTGCTCGATCTCGATTCTTCTCTATCTTTTGATCCACATGTATGAATTCACCATAGATTTTGCTCCTCTGTTCATACTTATTTTATGACTTGATTTATTTTACGAATTGAGTATATACATAGATACTCCATTTTTTCGTTTTCAGGCAAACATATTCATTTGATTTGTTTGTGTTCCATCATATCCATCCATTATTGAAAACATAAATTGAAAAGGAAAAGAATGTGAAATTTAGTTTTGAAGTTGTGTTATAAAAGTCTTAAGCTAAATCTAGATTCTGTTGTGTTGAATTATATTGTGCCAAAAAAAAACTTCTCTAGTTCAATTTGGAAAAGTCCTGCCTTGTAGAGGATGGCCAGACATTTTGTGTGGTTGTTTTTCAGAAAATGTAGCAGGGGGTGGGATGGGTTTTACTTATTTTCTTGTATTGTGTAATATATTAAATCTAATGGGTTTTTATGTGTATATCATATGCATAAGTGGATGTGAATTATTTTATGACTTGATTGTGAGGGGCATTTTGTGCTGTTAGAATAGAACATTTCTGGGAAAAAATATGATTGATACAAGCATACAAGTACTAGCAGTCATGGCACAGGAACCCAGACTTAAGGGGGATGGTGTCATTAAATTGATCATTTATTTGTTAGATATGAAAATACATATTAGATGAATCAATCATGAATGGTTAGTCTATAAACTAAATATGATTTTATTTTTTAGAAGCTCATCCAAGCCGCAATCGGAGATCTGACACGTAAACTAAATATGATTTTATCCTAATACAAGTTTTTTGTATGCGTTTTTGCCCTCCGTAGATGCAACTTAAACTTGATTATATAACATGTATTGCATTTCGTTTAAGTAAGGTTTTACAATCTTTCAGGCAAGAAGATTTTGAATATGTTTTTTAAGATTTTAATAAAATTAAATGTTGTAAGATTGTTATGAAATTCAGTAAGATGAATATCATTTCAATTCATCCTTTAAATTTAATTTTAAAGGTAGATTTAGGTCTTTTTTTAATTTTGTATTCAAAATCCAATAAATTGTTGCTCCTGCATTCTGCAACTCATCATTCCTACCATTTCTTTCTTTGATATTTACTTGTTTTTATGTCTCCAACTAGCTACTCGTTAAAATTGAAGCAACCCCTTTAAATATATCCCACCCACAGTTAATTTGTGGTCACTTTCTAAGTTATGTTGATCTCAGCTCATCTTCTCAATAACATAACAACCTTCGTGTACCAAATCTTTTTATGGATCTTATAGTCTTAAGGGTATATTTATCAATGCAACCAATTGTTTTTGCATATTAAAAACAAGTAAATGTACCCTTGTGTCCTATCTACTTAAAAATCAAAGAAAATATTCCTCGATATATCATAATTTTGTAACTAGGCTTAGCTCATGTATTTCAAAATATCACGAAATGTTTAAAGAAAGCACCTAGTTACAAAAACCTGGCCGACATCTTGAAAACGGCTTGTGCCCAATCCTTGTGAAACATATGGTGATGTGCATAATCCTTAGTTACACGCTGTACATACTTTTTAGACGTTGGTTGATCTTCATTTTAGGCTATTAATTATCAGCTTCAAGTATGCTATTTCGGGTTAATGGAGGCATGGAGCATTATATTGATTCTTCATTATTCATTAAGGTTTAGATGAAATTATAGACTATAGATTAATAACTTCTTTTGAGTTGATTTGTGTACTTAGTTTTGTCATGTTTTGGAACAACTTATTGGAATTTGGAATACGTTTAGATCTAAAACAACCATACAACAACATGCAAAAAAACATAGTTATCCATCATCTTTTTCTCACATACCCATTCGACCTTCTTTTCACTCTACTATCCACCAAAACTCTTCACCCTCGTCATCCTTTATTAATGTTGAATCCTTACGTTCCCAACCAACCACTTGTAACCCAACTAATTTGCACCAACCCTCATCATTTGAACCTAATTTGCATGAGTCCTCATCATTTTCTGAACCATCATCATCTTCTAATTTGGACCATGATGAAGATCAACAAGATGAAACTGAGATGAGGTTGTTGACCGATGTTGAGATTATAAGTTAGCTAAAACTTCTCTTGTTGATTTTATTTGGTTTCGCTCTTGTAGTTCCATACTAAGAGCGGCTGATAATCTTGTAGATGAGCAAGGAAGTATTCTCCGAACACAAAAAATGACAACAAAAGATGTGTATAAGCTAAAAGAGGGTGAAAAAATATTAGTTCATGTTAATGAACTCTGTCAACCCATCAAAGCTGCAGGTGGTCTATGCACAAGATTCATGACTTTTCTTTTGAAACAACCAAACTTGTGTCCCCTAGAAGCTAAAAACTGGAAAGAAGCAAAAGTACGTTGTGGTGTTAATTAGGCTACTGGTAGAGCTTCGGGTAATATTTTAATCTTTATACTTTTATTTATTGTTCATTATTGAATTTGGTTACTAATATTCCCTCTTTTATGTCATTAACCGGTAATATTGGCAGCGGAAATTCAACTTACCTCAAAGAGAAAGCGTTGACAAAGTCATTTTTGCAATGTTTGATGATAAGTTTAGGACCCTAAAACACAGGTTTAAATTGAGGTTGTTTGGATTAGCTGCTAAAAAACTGAACGAAGCAAATAACATTGGTGATGATGGTGCACAAACAAGGCATTATACTGAAGAGGAGCTTTTGCAAGCGCTTGATCTAGTTGAAAAACCGCCTAACTTTCTTGATCATCGATGGGAATTGTATAAGAGTCTTCTTCGATCACATGAAGCAAAGGTAGTTGTTTTGTATTTTCAGTTCAACCAACATCTTTACTAATATGTGTTATACTTATTTGAAATATTGAAACTGGGAAGAAGGCAAGAGCTGATCAAGTCCATACTCATACTACCGGTGCTTTTAGTTATGCACGAAAAAAAGAAGAATTCGTGAGTACTAGTGTTTATCTTGTTTCTAGTTTCTTTTCTTACTTATTCTATTTCTAACATTTGATGGTATTCTATTTTATATGTAGAAATTGAAAAACAAAAGAGAGGCTAACGATGTCGAGTTTTTTGAAATTTCTCATCAAAAGAAGAAAGGATCATATGTTGGAGATTCATCGAGAGAGTTTATGGTATATAAATAACTCAACCTTTTGTTTTGAGTTATAAATATGTGTACACTAAAGTAAAGGTATTTAATTTTATATATGCACTTAGGGTTTATGAACTTACAAGCTTATTTAATGTTTAGGTTCGCGCACGGGAAGAGATTTCAAAGAAGATATTAGATATTGGCAGCTCTCAACCTATTGATCCTGAAATACAATCGAAAATTGAAAGGGATGTTATGAGGGAACTTATGGGTCCCGATAAGCCTGGACGAGCTCGTGGTTATGGCACTGGAGTTACAAAATCCCAAGTACTAAGTTTAGCTTCGATCTAAGAAAAATGAGAGGTGAAGATTTGACAAACCAAAATCGTGCCCTCTTAAATTGATGATTTCACTAGAGACCTTCAACTTTTTAGAACTGCATTTCAAGAGCTGTATAGTACTCGTACACCTCGTGTGGTACGTGCAAATGGATCGGGAACACAGGTTATAACTTAAGGCTTTTAGCGTGTTTTTTGATTTAGTAATGTTCTTCATTTAAATTTTTTTAATTTTCATTTCAAACAATTTTGTCATGTTTTTTTCAGCCCTATTATTCTTCTGGTGCATCATTTGAAGATTGTGAATAAATAGGCTTCATATCAGGTAAACTCATCGTGTATGATTATTGGTACAAATAGGAAAATCTTCAAAATAGTAGTTGTTTGTTCTTTATTATAATTTATAAAGTAAACAAACTCAAGCATTAATGTTAAGGGCGGCAATTGCATTTGTATTAGATATTTCATGCTTTAATATTGGTTGTTTTTGTATAAAAAGAATGGTTTATCCAAATGGTTGACCTTAATTCTCTGCTTCTTATGTCTAACCGTTGGAATTTTGTACATATCAAAGTTCCATGGATTTGAAGGTCTCTAACAAGAAAAAACTTTAATTATTGTGTGTAGGTGTAAAGAATAATGGGACTCAAGATCAAGCAAAAGGCAACAGCCAAGTCAAAGAGTTGATGATTTGCAATATCATATATTCAAGCAGTTTTATAGTTTTAATACATTCTATATTTTGTATGAGTTTTCTACTTGGATATTTCTTGTTCACTATGAAACAAATTTGGTGCTTAGATCAACTTTGTGTTGTTTTGGTTGATCAAATAGTCAAATATTTGAAATTGTTATATTCTTTATGGTTTCATTATGTCTATTCTTTTCATTCTTTATTCTATATAGTATAGGTGTTGACATTCTAATGATTTTGTCACACTTGTAGGTGTGGATATTTTAATTAATGATCAACACTAATAAGTGTGGACATTTATACAGATTTTTCACACAAGTAATTGTAAACATATTGGTGATTTGTTTACATTTGTAAGTGTGTACATTAAGGAAATAAGTGCACACATATAACTGTGCATTTTAAGGTGATTGGTACACGCTTGTAACTGTGGAGAATTAAACAATTTGTCCACGTTTTCATGTGTAAACAATTGAAATTTTTTTGTCACAGCTATTTTCTCCACGCATGAGAAAAGCGTGGACTCCATAATTTTACGCACTTTAAAGTGCTTATATATAGTGTAAAAAGCGCGTACATTTAACACCTTTTTTGTAGTGAAAGGGTAACACTGACCCGACCCATTACCCAAGTGGATGATGTAAATCATGTAACCCACAATCAATTACATGTGCTTGGATTTGATCCTGGCCTAGCTAGATCTCTAAGGTAGTGTTTGGTATGCAAGAATGATAGACGGAATGGTTCTGGATGGTAGCGGTAACCATGCTTGGCTGGAGCAATCCTCCAGCTTTCTACGTAAAAAAGGAATGGATTCTTCCGATGAGTTCTACTGCAGCGAGCAAATGTATGGATTCCTTCCATGCTCTAGTACTCCCATTGGCCACCTCTTTCAATTCTGATTGTGGTTTATGAGTACCTATTATTTAAAGGAGAATCCCTTGTTATCTCTGGAGGTTCGCGGCTTTTTGAGATTCTTGGTCCTGGTGTACGTCTTTGGTGCAAGTGCTTTTCCTGTTCTTGATCCCCTTCCAGAATCCTTGATCGTTCTTGGTATGCCCTCAGCTTGTCTTATAATTACATGAATATTCTTTCCCTATAATGTCCTATAGATAAACCGAGTCTAGGAGCTTGTTGATACTAGGCTACAACTCTTCTTTAAATTGATGGATTAATCCCGATCAAAACTTAATTAGTATTGCTATGTTAATTATAAAGTATGTTATATGTATATGTAATTAAAGAAAGTAGAAGGACCTAAATTAGTATTTAAGAAAGTTGAAGGGTTACACCTTTTCATAAAGGAAGTGACATAAAGGGGTACCACGAAAAGTTGCGACTATTCACTTGCACCCTTTCGATTGTATTCAATTGTAAGTGTGATTTCTAAAGATTGTTAATAAAGATAATATTTTAGTAAGTAAATTCTTGTGTTTTCACTACAAGAAAAATGTCATTTAGTGACACATGATTTTAGTGACACAAAAATAAGTGTCACTATATCTTACTTTTAGTGACACTTATAAAAAGAGTAGGTATAGAGCAATCTTTTACCCACACTTTTTCTTTTTTAGTGACACAAAAATTTTGTCACAAAATACTTGAGACCTATACTCACATACTTTTTTAGTCACTAAAAAACTATACCCACTCCACTTTTACCCACTCTTATTTTGTCAAGAAAGTGTCACAATAGGTATCAAAATCTTTTACCTACACAATAAAAAAAGTAGGTAAAAGTGGAGTGAGTATAGATATTTAGTGACTAAAAAAGTGTGTGGGTATAGGCCTCAAGTATTTTGTGACAAAATTTTTGTGTCACTAAAAAAGAAAAAGTGTAAGTAAAAGATTGCTCTATACCTACTCTTTTTATAAGTGTCACTAAAAGTAAAGATATAGTGACACTTATTTTTGTGTCACTAAAATCATGTGTCATTAAATGACACTTTTTTTGTAGTGTTTGAGTGTTCGAATCCAACATAATTAATCACCCACCACATTGTCTCCTTAAATTAATAGTTAAAAGTTTTCTCTATTCTGATCAAACAATTTATTTCCCATATATGAATATTTAGACATTTTACTTATGTTTCGAGTAACAGAAAGATGAGTTCTCCTTTCCAGACTCCAAATCCATCTAGAGTTGATGGATCTAGATTTTTTTTCTTTATTTTTTATTTTGTTTCTCATCTTCTAGTATTTGTATCTCTGTAGTGTCTGGACTTGTGACCAGTAAAGAAGAAGCTCAAGAATATGTGATAACTGGAGTTGACTTGCTTGCGGGATCCACTATCTATCTCCTGACATGTTATGGGGAACTTGTGTCATTTTTGGAAGTAAAAAATTTTCTGTCAATTACATAGAAAACAGCCAATCATCATTACCTGTTAGTTTAATCTTGATTATGTAATAGTTTAGAGTTAAATTTGTAATTGTATAAAGTATAAGGGCTTAGAATAGCATTTAAATAAACCGAAGAGGTGTGTCTATTCACGAAAAGACACAACTTTACGAAAAGGTTTCATGAAGAGTTGCAACTATTCGTCGCACCTCTTAGATTATTATAAATAGGAAGCATTGTAAAGATTGTAAAGTGTGTATTTCCAAGATTATTAATAAAGATATAGTTACGGTAAATCCTGTGAATATTATTTAGAGAGTTTTCCCAACATTTGGTATCAGAGCGCAAGGTCATACGATCCTGAATTCTCATCATTTACCGAAGGCACAAAAACAGTCGAAGAAATACACCCGGCGATTAGAACATCGTCGTTAAGGAGATTGGCAAAGAGATTGCCAGATTGATACCCGGGGAAGACGAACACAGTAGTGTTCTACCACCAACCGGCACCAATCACAGAGAAATCAGATTGATTTCAAGAGACGAATCTAGACAAGATTTAATTTAGAGAAATCAGAAATTTCTCATCATAGTTAGTCAAACCCACAGAACCGAAGGCAAAATTCAAGCAACAAGTTTTCAGAAATCAGTAAGCCCCATCGCAATTCATAGCAATAGATATCGCAAACCCTAGAAATCAGTCAAAAGGGGATATACCAGTACGTATAAACCTCATACCGAAAGCAATAGAAGTCAAAATCAGAAAGATATAACCTGATTTTGAAGAAGCCACCGCAGAAAAATCCACAGAAAAAGTGCCACCGCCGTAGGAGTGAACCCACGGACAGAAACCCGTAACCAACCGCCGCCACAAACCACCAGAACCACCGAACGCCGCCATCATTAGAGGCAACGATTAGGGTTCCAGTACACGCGTCAAACGAAAAATCAGAAGAAACCATAACCAGTAATACATAGGCGCCGATTAGGAGTAGGCATCAAGAAGGGTTTTCAGTTTCAGCGAACCATCGAATTAGACTAGGGTTACACCAATTCATCAAGCCGTCGCATAGATTCAAAAAGGAAAAGCAAGAACCGATTTCAACTGAAGGCAACGATTAGAAGGGATACATCAGTTCGAGAACAGGGTAAAAGCGACGCCTCAAGAATAAGCAAAGCAACGTTTCAGAGTGTTTGGCTGTTTGCACCAGTTCAAAGAGAAGGGCAAAGTTTAAAAAGGCCCAAAGAAATTAGAAGAGGGGAGCCCAACATAAGAAGCAAAAGACACATAAAAAAAAAAACAAAAACAGGTTTTTTCTTTTCCAAACTTTTAATTTTAATATATATATTCAGTTTATAATTATTTTAGAAGTTAGATTTTAATTTATTAGAAAATAAATTAAAGTTTGAAATTTGCCATTATAATTTAAGTTAGAAAAAGATCAAATTATTTGAGGAATAATTGTGTTTAGATATAAAAATTAAGTTGAATTATTTCTTAGATTTATTTTTTAGTTTAAGAAAAAAATCAATTTAAAGAGTATGTCAGGAGATAAAAATAATGTTGTTGTCACAACATTATCATCGTATCAATGTCCAATTTTGAAAAATACGAATTATACATTATGGGCATTAAGAATGAAGAAAATATTAGTGGCAAATGGAGTTTGGGATTTGATAGAAGAAACAGATACATCAAATGAGATTGATGTAAAAAAGGATAGTTCAGCATCAGCATACCTATTTCAAGGGTTACCAGAAGATTTGCAAATGCAAGTTGCGGGATGTGAAACAGCAAAAGAAATTTGGGATTCGTTAAAATCAAGATTTATTGGCACAGAAGATGTACAACAAGCGCACTCGCAACAACTAAAATCAGAGTTTGAAAAATTAGTGATGAAAGAAGATGAGACGATAGATGCATTTGCAGGAAAGTTAATGAGTATTATTTCGAAGGCTGCAACATGTGGATTAACATTTGATGAGCAAACAAAAGTACGGAAGATACTTAATTCAGTACCAGATAGATTTATACCAGTAGTAGCAACTATTGAGATGATTGCAGACCTTAAGACAGTTAAGTTAGAAGAAATTATCGGAAAACTTAAGACTTACGAAGAAAGGATTAAGTTTAGAAAAGGTAGTCAGGAATATTATAATGAGAAGTTGTTGTTCACACATCAAGGAAATGACAGAAGTTATGAACACAAAAATAGACGAGGAGGAAGAAATCAGACACAAGGAAGAGGCCAAGGAAGATTCGCAAGAGATAACAGAAGTAAAGATAGTCATGATAAAGGAGGAAGAAACCCTGGAAATCAAAGCTACCAACGAAGAGATACTAGAGAGATAGAATGCTACAATTGTCACAAATTTGGACACTACGCTAAGAGTTGTTCAGAACCAGATCATAGAAAAGAAGTGTCAAACCTCATTGAAGAAGACTTAGAACCAATGTTACTGATGGTTATTGATCAAGATTAGATCAATAATAAGAAAGGAAAAGAGAGAGTGAGTGAGTGAGAGAGAGAGAGAGAGAGAGAGAGAGAGAGAGAGAGAGGAGACAAGGTCGAGATTAGACCAAAGAGAGTATGATTGATCGAGAGAAGATGATCAATCAAAGAAAAACTGATCAAGAGTAGATCATTTTTCTTCAAAGTAGAGATTCAAAGAAGAATTGATCAAGAGAAGATCATTTTTCTTAAAGTAGGTTAGAGAAACCGAAGATTTGATTCAGCAAAATCAAATACAGATAGAGAGACCGCACTTGAGACACAAATAGACAGTTAGAGAACCTAACAAGATTGAGATTACACGAGCAAGAAGATGCAAGTGTTGAAGACAAACAGAAGAATAGAAGATTGAAGACTTGAAGAACAATCAAGATTAAGGGGAGAATGTTAGTTTAATCTTGATTATGTAATAGTTTAGAGTTAAATTTGTAATTGTATAAAGTATAAGGGCTTATAATAGCATTTAGATAAACCGAAGAGGTGTGTCTATTCACGAAAAGACACAACCTTACGAAAAGGTTTCATGAAGAGTTGCAACTATTCGTCGCACCTCTTAGATTATTATAAATAGGAAGCATTGTAAAGATTGTAAAGTGTGTATTTCCAAGATTATTAATAAAGATATAGTTACGGTAAATCCTGTGAATATTATTTAGAGAGTTTTCCCAACATTACCATGGATTGGTTCGTTCCTGTTCCATCTGGTCTATGATATATGGATCACTTGAATTCTGTATTAAAATCGTCAAATCTTCCTTTGATCTCGCCATTGTAATTCTTTTCTCTCTTGTTTTAACAGATTTCGACAGACACGGAGACCAATGACATGGCGAAAATTATGCTTCTTTCTCTCATACCACTTTTAATTATTCTGATCCCAGAGATGTATGATGTGTTGTCATATTCTTCTGGAGATAATAAGATTGACATTCTAATCACTCTCATTGTTTCAGCCATTTTCTTATTCTTGTACTTGTACAAGTTAACACAATTATATATACACTAGCTTATGTAAATAAAATGGCATGTACTTAATTCTTTATTTTCTTGTAATGATTACAGTACTGTAACATCAGTACGTTTACGTTAGCTTGCTTTCACAGAATAGATTTGTGCATGTGTCTGAGATTGTCAGTTTTTGTTCTGATTTTGCTGTGCCTTTTGCAGACGTCGGACAAACAATTACAAGTGAGACGACTACGTTATGTTGAAGTGGAACATGAGCTCTTAGTTTTCGACATTATCAGAACCTGATCGAACCTCTCATCATTGAGAATGGTGCGCCAAATGAAATTGCTATAAGAAGGTTCAACATCTTTACTCATCGGTGTAAAACAAAGTAAAAGATCCTGTCTAACAAATGTGATTGATTATATATACACATTGCAGCCTTTTCAAGAAGATGGACAAAAATGGTGATAATCACCTATCTTATCTTGAACTTAAGGAGCTTCTTGAAGAAATCAAGCTGAGTAAACTAGCATGGGACAGGGAAAAGGTGATGGATAAATTGATCAATTGATCAATGAATTTGATCATAACGATGACAAGAAAATTTCTTGGGAACAATTTCATGACAGATTCAGGAGATGGATTAGTGAGATAAAAAGTATCTTGAATGAACCGCATCATGCAGAAACAATGTGGAAGGTATTATGTGTTGGAAAAAAGTATAAAGTTTCAAAGGAAAAAATGTATTTTCCATGTTTTTGGACCAGATATAATTATATATAATTGTGAAATATATGATTAATATTTTGTGGGTTTGTATTCTCCTTGAATAGAGGATTCCAACGATATAAAGAACGTCCAAAACGGAGCTAAGGTGAATGAGATATCGATGCTTAAAGATCGGTGTTTGGAATGAATGAAACATCTTCTAAGTGGGTGAAGAGAGTCCCACATAGGAAGGAAAATGAAAACCAAAGTGGGTTTATAAGGAGGAGTGTTCAAAGTCATGATAAGATTGTTTGTGGTTTTACTTCAATGCCTACCTGCGCACTGAAGTTGTGTACGCAACGCCAGCACCTGCGGACACGAATGCAGCTTCGAAAATCAGGGCTCGTGTTCAAGCTGTTCCAGATCTGATAACTAAATTAGTCAATATTTGGTTTTCAACTGACGTTGCTGCTTCCAAGAACGAAGATCACTTAGAATTCACGTGATTTATCAGACAAGTTGGTTACCTCCGGCAGTACACACTGTTTTGGCTGTTGTACTCTGGGAAATGGACTTCGAATCTGTTTTAAGGGAATCGTGTCAAACACGAGACTCAGCCTTTATTTTTCCGTATTATTATTTCTTTTACTTGTAATTTTAATTTCTGTATTCTGATAATTTCCGTGTATTGTAATTTCATTTCTGAATTGTAATTCGTAATACTTTTCTTATATTTTATAATTGGTATCGGGCACACTATTCCTACATTATGGTTGTGCAATTTTTATTGCACCTAGATATTTATTGATTACTAACAAGTATATCATATAACACGGTGACTTTGTATGAAAAATCTTTCTCCAGGTTGCCCAGCAGTTGCTTGAACGGAAAAGGAGATATGAAGAAGTGATGAAGCATTTAACATCTGAATTATTAAGACATTCTCATGGCTCTACTAGGGAACTTCTCAATAGATGAAGATAGCATAAGAAAGTAGGTCAGGTCACAATTAATAAAATATTTTTTGGCTTATCCATCTGATACCTCAACTGATAAAATTGTTGATTATGTTACATATCACAGGGTATTTGAAAGCATTGATGAAGATCATGATAACTTTGTAACTTTGACTGAACTAAGAAATAAATTTAGAGAATTCAATCTTGTGGAAATATCGTTTGATGAAGGTGATGCAGTATTGAAAATACTGAACCATTTTGACAAGAACAAAAATGGCGAACTCGATTTAGAAGAATTTATAGAAGGAATTAAACACTGGCATGGTTTTGGTTTGCCTACGAATCCTGCTCCTACCTCACTGAAACAAGCAAATGACAGCCACCAAGTAAGTAGAATTTCTTTAATTGTTGAAATACCCGAATGATTTTGGTGCTAGAAAAGAAAATCAAAGAAGCCCTATGATGTGGATCTACAAACTAGAGGTCCAGATTTAAAATTGCATTAATTGTGTATAAAAGTAGTAATTTAAATCTTTGACCTCCGCATGTGTGAGTCAAAGAAACCTTGGTTCACATGGGAGCGCACGACATTGATAATTTGAATATTTATGATTTTGATGCTTTTGGTTCTGTACATTATGATCATAGAAGGATTTTGTTAGTAGTGTAATTTGATATGCAACTGTGTATATTACCACGCAGAGAATGATGACACAAGTAGACAAATCTCGATCAGCAAGGGCAATAGCTGTGACTTTATTAGTGTTTGGAGTAGCTATATTAGCGCTTTTAGCTGAGCCTCTTATACACAGTGTGCAGAAATTTTCAGCATCCTCAGGGATACCATCCTTTTATGTAGCTTTTATTCTAGTTCCTCTGGCTACAAATGCGAGAACCGCAATTTCAGCCATTAGGGCAGTAAGTCAGAAGAAATAAATGCCTTTAAAAACAAATTAGAACAAACAAACTGCAGCTTCTTTGACATTTTCTGAGGTATGGCTCCAGCCCTTTAATTTCCGTCTTATAATAGATCTAGAAGTGCAAAAAGACTCAAGTCTAAAAGAGCCTGATTGGCCAAACCCAATTCAGATCTAGTCTAAAACTGCTCAAATAGATCCTGACCGATACGCTCTGGATTTCTAATGGTGTCTTGGTTGATAAGGACCAGTTTGACCTATCTTTTTTTACCCCAGACCTTCAACATGAAGACAGGCTTTTTTATGGACTGGGCCATTAGTTTGAGCTACATATGATTGTGATTTTTGTTTTGACTCTATATCCAGATATACCATGGAGCACTCATGACCAATATTCTTGGAATGTTGGTGCTTTCATCAATCATATTTTTTCGTGGCTTCACTTGGCATTTCTCTTTCGAGGTCCTGGCGCGCTGTGTTCGTGGTGTGTGTGATTATGGGTCTTCTTGCAAGTTTTCAATCAAAGTTTCCAATATAGACATCATCTGTTGCATACATGCTCTATATATTATCATTGATCTTGGTCTATATTCTTGATGATGCTTTCCAGAATTCCAGTCTTCTTGAAAGCTCCTATATATACATGTACCAGTGTACCACTTCTTTCTCAGACAGTCTTGACACACACAGTCGATTCTATTTTGACATTTTAACTTTACCACAGTCTTACCTGTATATCGCTGTGTTGATCTGCTGTATCTACTCGTTAGAGTTTTCTATACCATATCCAATATGAATTAATTGTTATGTTTCCTAGCTACTTTATATGCAACGTTTTTATCAAATAGCAGAAGATTTCCAAATCATGTCCAACTCAACCTCTAACATGTTATCTATAACGCTCAGATGCTCTAGACTTGTTCACATGAAGTTTTATCAATCTGCATGCCATGCATGACTTTGTACTGGCTTGGCAATAGAAATTATGGGTATGTACAACTGTTGGGTTAATCGGTTTGGTTCGTGGGTTGCCGGTTGGTCACAGGTCAAAGGGTTATGAATATCCATATTATTCCAAATAAACCGGTCAAGGGTGGAGCTGATTTCAAAGACAAAGACTAGCTCTCCTTTGTATGATGGTGGAGTCAAGCTAGTTACTCCAAATTAGGCGGAAGTTGTGAGTGTGCATGAGGCACACATTTGCATGAATTTAGGAACCGAATAAGTTAGTGGGTTTACTTTCTTTTCATTTTTTCTTTCTATTTAAGTAATAGACTAGGGAGTCTTTAAAATATAATATTTCTTTTGAGGTACTGCAGTTTCATACGGATGATATATACAGTGGCGTAGCCAGGAATTCAAATTTGGAGGGGCCAAATTAGTTACTAGATGATTCATAAGTTTAAAGTTTAATAACTATTTTATTATAAGTAATAGTTTTTATTTCAAGTTTTCGACATTCCAACCATCACATCAAGTTAGTATATAGCAATTCATACTCAATTTTTATTACCATGATCCTTCAAATGAATTGCGACTACACCACAAGCAGTACCATCAAAGACAAAGAATATATATTAACATAAGGGGTAAAGTCATACAATAGCAACTTACTTTTGGAAATGTATCGATATGGTACGTCTACTTTTTTAATTGTCTATATGGTACGTGTACTTTAATTTTGTGTATCGATATGGTCATTCTACATAATAGAGTCCGGTTTTTACATACGAAACAGCGTTCTAATGGTATGAAAAAACAGGGGTCTTTTACAAATATGGTCATATCGGTATGAAAAATTGAAGTACAGGTACCATATCGATATTTAAAAAAGTAGACGTATCATATTGATAAATTTTCAAAAGTAGGTTACTATTGTATGACTTTACCCCTTAACATAATAAGACACGAGGTTGAACTAAAACAATCCTAATCTTGATCATAATAAAACTATAAAAAAGTAATATGTGTGTGTATGGTTCTGAGACCGTATTATGCAATGCACCAGAATGTATCACCATTAAAAAAAGCCTTTTAATTTTTTTCATAAGCATCTTTTAAATAACATTATAAAGATTAATACACACATTTAAATCTCCTAACTCGTTAAAAATAATATGAACGGACACTTACATAAATTACATGTATGTGAAGCCGTGAAGGTACATTTATGTGATGCATTATTTTATGCACTTAAATGTGTGAATGTGTGGGCAATCTATATATCATTTTTGTAATGTTATTTAAAAACAAGTTTATGAAAAAAAATATTCAAAAAAATATATGTATATGTTTGGTACATTTTGGTATGTTGCATAATAAGTGATGCACACACATATATTTTATATATATAAGAAACTAAAATCTTGGGGTGGGCCATGGCCACCCTACCTTCCAAGGTAGCTCCGCCATTGGATATATATGAGAAACTTCATCTGAAACTTTTTTTTCTGTACTCTTCATATTGGTGAGTTCAAAGAGTGTTCTTGATACTTTTGGTTTCAACACTTGGTATCAGAGCAAAGGTCTGTTTCAAGAGTTTGTGAGTCGTTCTTGATCGTAGTTTGAAGCATCTGAATAGCAGCCCCGAATCACATTTGATCAAGCTTGTTTCAGCATTGTGGAGAGACTAACCGGGTGCGGGATAAGCGGACCAGAAAGATATCAAAGCAGGTTGCTTTGATTCGGTTGGTTTTGCGGGTGACGGAAGACGGTAAAGGCGGGGGTGACCTTGTTTTCCTGATCGGTGGAAAAGCTCTCTCAAAACAAGCCTGATCAAAGAGGTTAGGGGCTGTCAAAAGGGTGATTAACATGGCGATGGTACCAAAAGAAAGTGGTTCGGCGACGTATCAAATCCCGGTGTTGACCCCGACAAACTATCCGGTGTGGTCGGTCAAAGTGAAGTCGATCATGGATGCATATGGGTTATGGGAGACGGTCGAACCAAGAGGTTTGGGTGAAGAACCAGATTCAAAGAAGACAAAACAAGCCCTCGCTTTTCTCTTTCAAGCAATACCTGAAGAGGTGGTTTTGCAAATGGCGAGTTACACGGATCCAAAAAAGGTGTGGGATGGATTGAAGACACGGTATTTGGGAGTGGATCGGGTGAGATCGGCTCGAGTTGCAACATTGAAACGGGAGCTTGAAAGTTTACGAATGAAGGAGGGTGAAACGGTTGATGATTTCGTGACCAAGTTGATGGGATTAGCTTCAAAAGCAAAGAGTCTCGGTTACGAGCTTGAAGAAGTAGACTTGGTGAAAAGACTACTTGACTGATACCTAAGTCGTTTCTCTATATTGTGGCCTCAATTGAACAGTGTTTCGAGTTGGATTCGATGTTATTTGACGAGACCGTCGGTAGGTTGAAAGCGTACGAGGAACGTATAAAAGGCACCGAGAAGATAGAAGACGTTCAAGGTGGTTTGTTGTTAGCAAGTGAAGAAAAGTGTAAGTATTGTGGAAATGGAGGTTCAAGTCGAGTTGACTTCGGACGTGGCCGGGGAAGAGGTCGAGGGTCCGGGAAGAGTCGAGACGGATATGAACGTGTCCGGGATAAAAGCTACATTACATGTTTCAATTGTCGTGAACTTGGACAATATGGTAATGAGTGTCCGAAACGGGGAAATCAAGAGGCGAACTTGATTGAGGAAGACTCGGTCTTGCTGTAGTACGAAGAAACCGATTAAGGGGGTGATTGTTGGGTTAATAGGTTTGGTTCATGGGTTGCCGGTTGGTCACGGGTAAATGGGTTATAAATATCCATGTTCTTCCAAATAAACCGGTCAATGGTGAAGCTGATTTCAAGGACAAAGCTCTCCTTTGTATGATGGTGCAGTCAAGTTACTCCAAATTAGGTGGAAGATGTGAGTGTGCATGAGGCACACATTTGCATGAATTTAGGAAATCAATAAGTTAGTGGGTTTATGATCAGCGTAGCGAATAGAAAATAGATTAATCTGTTGATTCTAAGAATTCCAAATTAATCCCTACTAATAGTTTGTTGATTCCGTAGAATGCCAAACAATTAGGCTTCAAAAAACCGACTTGAATTCGGAAATTTGGAAAATACAAAAGTTTTCTTGATTGATAATCTGCCTTCATACAATACTTGAACATATCTTAAATAGAAATGGAAAACTAAAAACGGGTCAAAAAACCCAACGGGTCGACCCAGGGAACCAAAAGGAAAAACCCAAAAACCCATAAAAATCACAAAAAAAGCCCATAACTCTCATTCCGGGTCGAATTTGGGCCAAACGGTTGGGCAAACCGCCTTCGGTTGTATGTCATTGCGTGAAGCTCGAGCCAACGGTCATTTGGACACCTGACGGGCCCCAAACGGAGACCCGAGTCAAAAGTTAGGGTCTTTTCCGTTTAGCCATTTTTATTATGGACCCTGTCTTGGGCCTCCAGAAACAGGATGGCCCGATCATCCACACTTAGGCCTGCATCAGTTTACTTTCTTTTCATTTTTTCTTTTCGGATGATATATATGAGAAACTTCATCTGAAATTTTTTTTCTGCACTGTTCATATCTGTGAGTTCAAAGAGAGTTCTTGATACTTTTGGTTTCTACAACTACTTGGTCTGGATGATCAAAAACAAACCTTTCCCTTCGTATAAAATGAATATGCTATATTTACTTTTAGAACAAAGTGTAATAATGATAAAAGTGTTAGTAAGGTAACAGGAGCGTCTTTTAAGTTGTGCGGGGGTTCGACCGCACAGGCCCCTGTAACATCCCACATCACGATGTTGTCTCTATCCACCAAGACGTGTTATAGGGCGGGCCTATGGCTTGGCTTCTGGAAACAAAATTGTGACGCATTTGCCAATTAGGACAATATCTTGTCCAGGGTGGTCTCAGGTGTCAAAGTTGGTATCAGAGCTAGGCACCGGGTCGATGTGCACAGCGGAGTCGCTGTTCCCATGGGGGAGTGATTATAACAACCCACGTCGGTGGAAAGGAAAAACTAATATGCTCATATAAGGGTGAGATTGTCTTTATCCACCAAGACGCGTTATGGGACACACCTATGGCTTGGCTTCTAGAAACAAAAGCGCCCGGTATTTACCAAAGTGGACAATATCTTACCTATTAAAATTGACTCTCAAAATGACATTCATAATCAACTGGACGGCAGATAGTCACTTTATATGAAATTGTTATATATGACAAAGCTTTGTTGTGTATAAATCACCACGCGTTTGATAAATATGCATTAATGTTTTGATAAAATTTTCAAATCTTTAAAAATAATAATAATAATAATAAAGATGTCATTTTTTTCATATAATAAAGTTGATTGTCATCATCACCCACGATACCAACAAACAAATTTTACTGTCAAGATTGAACGACATAAAAAATAGGATTTGAGAGAGAGAAAAGTTCGTTTTTCTAGTATTTTTCTTTGCTAAATATTAGATAAAATTAATGGATAACTAAAATTGATGAAAACATACTATATACTATTTTAAAAAATATAATTAATGATAACTTTCCTAAGAAGGTTAAGAGATTAGATTTAATGTTTTAATTTATCGTTATCCCTTGTTTTATTGCATAAATGGTCCATGCGAAACAGAGATGTAAACAAGCTGAGCTGAGCCCGATCCCGTTTAAGTTCGAGTTTGACTCGTTTAAAAGTATCAGGCTCGAGCTTGAGTTTGGCTCGTTTCGAGCTTTGTATGTAAATCTCGAGCTCGGTTCGTGAGTAATTTTTCAAGCTTGAGCTCGACTCGTTTATTATATATTTTAATTAGGCTTGCAATTTTAATATATTTGTATTTATTTAATCTATATATTATATATTTATTAATTTAAAAATCTATCTATTTCTATTATATGAGTAACTAGATGTCACATGACATCTAGATAGAGCGCCAATTGGCTTAACATGGGATTGCTATGTGTACCTAACAATTTCCTATTAATTTGCTTCTAAAATTTGTTTTTTCCAATCTATCTAAAATAAATAATTTAAATAATATCTAATCAAATCTAAATTTTATCTAATATAAAACTCAAATTTGAATTTGAATGATAACTTTTCTTTTTATATATTTATATTTATATTTATTGTATTTTATAAATAGATATTATAAATTTGATAAAATATATTTAAAAATTATCCTACAAGATTAATGAAATTAAATTTTTAATGTATATCCATGTTATACATGGGTTTATAAACTAGTATATTTATATATAGGCTCATTTAGGTTCGCGAGCTCAATATATGAAGCTCGGGCTCAAGCTCGAATTTAGGATGGAGGTTGGCTTAGACTCGTTTAATTCGAGTTTTCAACGAGTCGAGCTTCTCAATTTCAACGATACCGCCAAATTTACCCGCAAATTGGAATTGAAACTTGAGAGCAATCTTCATCTTCCTTCCCCACAGTACACACATGGCGGCAATTGGCAATTGGCAACAACAGTTGATGTTTCATTTTCTGAGGGTTGGAAATTTTAAGGTTCTGTATATGGAGATTAAAACTCCCACCTACAATTACAAATTTAGTCCGTCTGTCAGTTTCTGAGAATCCCTTCACACCTTAAAACCCCTACTTCCATTTTCTAAATTATCATCTAAAAATGGCCATGGATCTTGACTTCTCTCCTTCCTGTCTCACTTTCAATCTATTTCATCATCCTTTTACAATAATCAATTTCTTATTTCAATCCCCCTTTCTGCAATGTTTCTCCACTAAAATCAAGGTCCAAACCCTCTTCCTTTCTGATTAATTTTCTTTATAATCTGTTTATTTTCTATTATTTAATATTGGGTGTGCCAAATCTTTCTTATTAATCAATCTTGTTTTCTTGATAATCTTTTGTTGTTTTACAGGTTTGGTTTGTGTAATCTTTCATGTAATCTTAATTGTTTATATGGTTACTTTTGTTAATTGCTTCATAGGATTACTAATTATTAATTAGCTAATTGCTTAGTGGGATGTATCTAAATCTTGTATTTCTTGATGATCTCTGTTACTTATGGGATTGGTTTTGTTAATTGCTTCATGGGGGTTACTGTGTCAAATCTTCCATATAATCTTTATTGTTCTTGAGAATGCCTTTCAATTAGTTAACCTCATCTGGATAACTTTAAAAGTTTGATTTTGAATCTTGAATAACAAGACTATATGAAGATTAAAAACTTACCCTGAATGTGATCGTTGTGATCATAAAACCAATGCACCAGGATAACCTTTACTAGCCGTCTTCCGATTATAAAAGGGTTAGTTACCATAAAAATATAACCAACTTTACCTTTTTTGTTGTTTAAGGTAACTAAGTTTGTTTACAACAGACTAAAGCATCAAACTTTCAATTTTTATTATTTAAGGTAATCAAATTTATTTGCAATAAAAAAAGGATCAAACCTTCATATTTTATCATCTAAGTAACCAACTTTATACAATTTTTAGTTAACTTAAATGATATAAATGAATGTTTGATCCTTCTAAACACAAACTTGGTTACCTTAAACAATAAAAAAGGTTAATTTGGTTACCTTTTTTTGGCAATTAACAAATTATAAAAATTGACTTTTTGTTAGTTACTTTTGTTTACTATTTGGCTGCGTTAACTCAAGAGTTATTCAATACACTTGATATATATCAAGCAACAGAAGTTTTCCATGAAGTTTCTGAACAACTCGATGGTTTTGTGATAGGTGTTTGTGTTATTCACTTGGTACGAATGGGTGTTTGTGACTGGTTTAAGAGGATAAGCGGCAATAAGAGAAAGAAGAAAAACACCCCCGTAAAGTTGGAGGTAATGACTTACTAAATGAAGATCTTGTTTCTTTTTTCATTTGAAGTTTAGGCTACAAAACCCGAAGCAATCTACGCTATATTTATCTTGCCTTAAAGTTCTTTTACCCTTGCATCTTTCAGTTTTAGTGAGTCTCACCGAGTCACCATGACACCATCCGATGCTCGGTTTGCTCTATCAATACATTTAATATTAATATATTATATGCATAATGCACTAGGAATTGGCATAGTGATATTTCTTATTTTTATTTTATTTCTGCTGTTCATATAGATGTGTTATGTTTTGACTTTTTGGGTCAATCATGCTACATTTTGAATTCAAAATTTCTATAGATCTTTTTGCAAATTTAACGGCAATGCTTTTCTACGAGTAGTTCTTGTTGTATGGTTTCATGTGATTATCAAATATTTCATGAAAACCGCAAAGATCCATGTGGATTGTAAGTTGTCCGGTTGACCTCCAGAGTCAACACACAGAGTATCGTTAGGAAAATCTAACTTACTGCTTCATATAGCATGTACAACGGGATTCCATTGATTCAAAAGGTGCAAAGGATGCATATTCTACTAGGAACGAGTCGAGATTTCTTGTCTCTAGTAGGCAAGTTAATGGTCATAGCATGGGAACCAAGGAACTTTCTGCTATTCGAATACAAACTGCATTTCGAGCATATAAGGTATGTGTTATTCTTTCACATTTTATCATTGGGTCAATAGACAAAAATAGCATCAATGTTTTGTAATTTTTTTACCATTTATAACAACATTTATTAATAGCATCAACTTTTAAATTTTTTACCGTTTATAGCAAAAAGTTAAAAAGTTGATGTTGATGCTATAAACGGAAAAAAAATACAAAGTTGATGCTATTAATGGTCCGTTTGGTACAGAGAATGGAAATGCAGAGAAATGACAACAGAGAATGGAATTGTAGAGAATGATAATTAGCCAGGAGAATGAGAATTGATTCTTCATTCAACAAAGAGATATACAAAATATAAAAACTGATATTATTAATGATAAAATATGAGAAATGTTGCTATAACCAGTAAAATAACAAAAGGTTGTTATTTTTAGCAATTGACTCTTTTTCCATTTTGTAGACCTATTTACTTGAAAGAACTATTCTTGATGACATCGATGTTTTGTATATGAACGAGGATAGGCAAGAAAAACGCTACGTTATCTCAAAGGGATCTCGAGATTGCAGGCACTGATCAACGTAGATACGCTTACTAAGCAAGCTTCAACAGCTCTTCAAAGATTACATTTTTGGAGCAAAATCCAGACAGAAATCAACGCTCGCCGTCTCTGCATGGTCACAGAAGGCCGAATAAAGCAAATGAGGCTTGAAGATCAATTAAAAGTCGAATCCAAGCTTCATGAACTTGAGGTACTCCTTATAAGGCTGTTCATCGCGTCTAAAACTGGACTAAAAGTAAAAAAACCAATGTAACCGATAATTGGGTCCAACTTGATTCGGTTTTGGTTGGGAACCGGTTTGGACCCCGAAGACCAAAGTGGACCATGGTCCAAATTCAAGTTTTGGGCTTATTGATCTTTTATAAACTCAAAACGACACCGTTTCAAATTTGAAAAAAGATAAATATAAAACAAACCTGTGTGGGTTTAGACAAACTGCTACATTTTAATTACTCATGTGGATGTCTGATTTGTGTACTGGATGATTGAAATTTACTATTTATAACCATCTGTTAATGATACCTGCTTCTCATTAATGAAAAATGAACCTTTCTAAAGGTTTATTATGAAAAAATCAACATATTTTCAGGGTTTTTTCGCTTTTTCATCCTTTTATGTTTTTTTTTTCAGAAAAGTTCTTAAGTTAATTTTTTCTTGGTTTTGTGAAATTTGACTATTAGAGTCCGGTTATAAATGGTAAGCCGGGTTTTTAAAACTGAAAAACGGGTTTTAATAGCCAAATTTCAATAAACCAAAAATAAAAATTTAACTTGAGGATTTTTTGGAAAGAAATAACATGTTTTAACGTTTTTTGCATTTTCATCCATCCATGTTATTTTTTCCAAATAAGTATTTCATTAACGAAATTTTGTTGATAGATGGAATGGTGTGGTGGGCCGGAGACAATAGCGGAAACTACATCAAAGATGCAAAGAAGAGAGAAAGCAAGTAACAAGCGAGAACGAGCATTGGCATATGCATTTTGTCATCAAGTACACTCGACATTCTTATCAACATTTTTACGTCTCTTTTGAAGTTATTAATAATGGTTTTTTGGAAATTAACGGATTTTATATCGCGATTGTGATGATTTGTTGAAGTGGAGGGCGAATTCTAATCGATATTTTGGTCAAGCCTACTATGATCTAAGCAAAGAAAGTTGGGGTTGGAATTGGATCGAACGGTGGATCGCAATCTGTCGAATTGAAGCCCACGTCGTCGTCCGGCCCGTAGTCTCGCCAAGGCCCGGACCACGAAAACTGCCACGTGGACCAACAAAGGTCACGGTGGCAGTGAAACCTCAAATGGAGAATGGAAAAGGTACAACAAAAGCAACCAATTGTACTTCCTGAATGGCTATGGTACTATGTTACCTATCCGTACTTTAGTTTTTGCCCTACGCAATCATGAAAAAGAGGTTGGTAATTAATTATTTATAAAGAAAAAAAAAACTTAATTATTTTGGGAAAATGGTTCCTTTTTTTGAGAATATTTATATGAGAATGAAGATTTGTAATGTGAAATATTAATTATAAGTTTATAATTGTTTGTAATTTTAATATATTAATTCTAATTGAAGTGAAATATCAATAAATTCTAATTTGGGCATATGACAAATGTGCTCGTTGATATCAATGTTACTCAAGAAATTTGAAATATTTTCACCAAATTTAAATGGGAAACTTTAAAATAAGACAAATTGACGTTAGACAAAATTTTGAAATAGAGTACTATGAATATCAACAAAATGAAAAATATAAATCAAAAAGTATCATTACTTTATTCATCCTTTTTAGATAATTTGAAATTTTATGGACAAATTCTCATCCAATCATTACTTGGGTTGTCCAGAACCGGATATTTGAAATTTAGGATAGTGATTTTTATTATCCGAATCTGAAATTTCAGATATCGGATTATCCAAATATCCGAACATTCATATTTTTTTATTTTTTTAATAATTAAATCAAATATTTAAATATCTAAAATATAAATTCATGTATCCAAATACATATTAAAGATAAATATATCACAAACTAATTTATCCGGAATTATTTTACTCAAAACGACTAAAAAGATTAAAAAACTAATAATATAAAGTATTAGTTAATAAGTCTACAAAGTCAAGATAAAACTAAAAAATATACATTAGAATAATAATAAACACTCAATATTATGTAAATAATCAATATTAAATATATATAAAAATTTTTAAAATTTTTTTTGGATTTTCAGATATCCGAAATAGTTTCGGATTGAAATTTCATATTTTTATTTCGGATGCTCGAATTCGGATTTTTATAAACACCCAATTAAGTACTTCATGCACAACCAATCAGAACTCGACAATGCAAGAGTTACATTCAAAAGTATTAAATGTGCATTTGCCTATGTAAGTTTTTTTTTTTTTTAACAGCCAATTAACCTACTCCTAATCTATCCCTTTGCCTCAATAGAGAACATCAGAACTTACATTTATCACCTAAATCCAAACTTGCATTCGGCAGGAGTTGAACCCGCAACCTCACACTTGTATATCACCACTCTTAACAAATGAGCTAAATACAACCACTTTTGGTGCTAAAATTATAAAGGCATATTCGTATTCTCTATTTATCAACGATTCACTCAATAGATTTTAAACGACTTTAGTTTATGAAAATTTTACCAATGATTTTATTTGGTACCTTTGAGCAACGCCTCATCATTTGTCTTGTTAAAAAAGAAGCACTTGGTAATTCCTTAATGCAAGTAATAAAGAATTAAGTTTTGAAAAATTGGCTAGTTATTTAAATACAAAATGAGTTGTAGCTTGAGCAAGTTCTTACGGGACCAATATATCAATATAAATTTTTTATTTGTCATTTTATTGAAGTCTAGTTTTAGATTTGATGACAAGAGGTTGATACCGACAACCTCAATCGAACCCACATGAAACATGTCTTTAATTGAAGTCTGGTTTTAGATTTGATGACAAGAGGTTAATAGTGACAACCTCAACCGAACCCACATGAAACATGCCTTTAATTGAAGTCTAGTTTTAAATTTGATGACAAGATGTTGATGTTGACAACCTCAATCGAACCCACATGAAACATGTCTTTAACTGACATCTAGTTTTAGATTTGATGACAAGAGGTTGATGCTAACAACCTCAATCGAACCCACATGAAACATGTCTCTAACTGACATCTAGTTTTAGATTTGATGACAAGAGGGTTGATACTGACTGTAGTAAATCAGAGTTGCAATCATAAGAACACATATAGAGAAGATAAGAGTTTACGGAATCAATGTTTATTCCTTAGAATTTCTTGATTACATTCATGGCTAACAAGATCACCTCTCATGACAACATTAGACCCTCACTAGCCTAATGATCTCACCATGAACATCCTTGCCACCTGCACCAGTGACAGTGCCACCACCAGCCACTGCTGGTGGTGCAGACCTCTATCTCACTGCTCTCGTGTATCTCTCCTCTGTATCTCTCTGTGTATATCTGAGGCTCATTCTCCTTCTCTTATGACCCCCATACATCAGCCTTTTATAGGCAATTAATAGTTACAACAAGAAGCTAACTATAGATGCTAACCACCTAACAAACTAACTTCTCTAACTAACTAATGTAAGGATAATACAAGTTCACTATAATCCTCACATTCTCCACCTTAGTGTACTTGTATTACACTAAGTAATTAACCTTGAATATTAGTCACTGCTGATGCATCTGTATCACAGCTTCAACCATCTTCGACTATGAGCAGCTTCTAACATTCTCAAGCTGTTAGACCATTTGCTCATACTGCTATTGTTGCTGATCGTTCACTTCATTCCAATCTGATCTACCTTAGCCATTACCAGAACACAGAGCTAATGATGCTAAACGTGCTGACACAGAAGATTCTCATCCCAGCTTCTGCTAATCACACAAAAAACAATTTCAGCTTGACTCCTTCTCTGATGCGTCCACCAAAGAAGTTAAACTCAACTTGTACAAGTGATTTGAGAAGTAACTTGATCAACACATGTCACAGTTGCTCTTAAACCTGGAACGCCTTTGTTTCCATCAGCTTAGGCTTACTCACATACACATCTTAGCCTGTTCAGCTTTCAAAACAGCTCTGACTCCAACAGCTTAGGCTCTAGCCTGCTCCAGAAATTCCTTGTTCTAAACAGCTTCTACAACAGCCTTCAAACCTGGAACTCAAACCTGGACTTCCTCTGTTTTCATCATCTTTCACAGCAGCCCCCTAACAGCTTCTAGCCTACTTTGACAGCTCAAAGTATCAAAGCTGCTATGTTTAAGATCATAAGGTAACTCCACCTTAAACATACACTCACCAAAGATATACTTAGGAATAATATCACCAGAAATGAATTGAAGTTGTGAGATACTATTCAGGAACTTTTACCCATCTCACAATTTGTTTCTTTTTGTTTCAATCCATTACTTGATACATGCTACACGAGAGATTATCATCAAGAAATACTTTTAGTCTCTTACCTCGTAAAAGACACCACTGACCCTTTTAAGGCTTTACAAATGACAGCCCTGTCAACACCTTTACTCATCAGTAGCCAGAGATTAATTCCTAATCTGTTTCACACCCAACAGATTCAACACTGACCCCTTGATTACCCCATGATGTTCTATTCACCATACTAGTTTCCCTTTAATCCAAGACACCACTACCAGGCCTTGATTTTCATAACTAATATCTCCAACATCATCCATGTGTAATCTGATCCAGCATCAACAGATCCAAACCTGACCTGTTCAACTCAATTGCTCCATGAAGACTTGCTTTTGGACTTCTGTTAGTTGATCCCCAACACAGTTTGTGCACCACCATGTTCATCAACCATTCACAACTTATCCCCTCTACTTCATGAATCAGCAATTCACACTCACAAATCCAATGAGTGCACCTTCACTACCTGTTAACACCACCACAACACATCCTAGCCTCCCTGAGTAATCTTAAGTCACTCCTAACTAGACTCCATCTAGTCTCTAGGCATGCTTTTACATGTGGACCTTTTGTTAACCAAGTAGCAACATCCAACCCAACTCACTTTTGGGTTTCTTTATTACACTTTAATGACCTGCATTCCATCAGTTCTTTAATCCACCAACCAATCATGCTTCTCATTTTCTTGTAATAAAGCTATTATGCTCCTCCTTGAGTTTACTCCTAATTGAGCCTAACTCCTTGAGCATAAGGACCTTGACCTTTCAAGTCAACCCACTGATCTATATTGTTAGTTTCAAGGTGTTCAACTCCACCTTGATCTTGCAAACTAACATCTCTCCAATCTTTGAATCAACAACTCCTTCATTAGCTTGACTGCTCCACAAGACCTGTGCCTTAAGGCACTTAGCAGTAACCAACAGTCCCTTCACTAACAGCAGCCCTTTTCAATTCTGTAACAGCAGCAGCATCACCTTTGATTTTCAATTCTGTAACAGCAGCAGCATCACCTTTGAACACAAGCATCAGATCAGTCCCTGTTGACTCTAAGGGGTACCAACCTGATTAATCACAATAGATTAATCCTCATGAGTCCATCCATCCCTGAGTATTCTTGAACATATGAAGCATATCAAGCTTCCACATTCGCATACTCATAGGACAGACTCATTTTTACCCATTTTCTATGAGTCAACTCCTTCTATTCTTGATCTTAATCAGCCTTCAATTCAAGAATTCAGATCTGATAAATGTCTCTGTTACAGTCTGACCAGCTGCCTACACACCTGCCCCTATGTGAAACCAATCTGATAAATGTTCAGCAGCCTACACCACTGTTGGCGATCTGTTCAAAAGCCTACCCCACTTCCTGTGCTATATTACCTTACAAGCTGTCCAGCCTTGTATTTCAGTCTAATTACTTGCCAATCGAACTAACCATAACCTGTTGTTCAACTTCGACTGGTTTCCGATCAGACTGGTTCACCGGGAATTGAGAAGTCGTTGATGATCTCCAATCTTATCTCAAAAACAGAATCAATTCTGAGATGACAGAGCAACTTCCTTCTTTGATCTTTTTACTTTTGTTCTTGAACGTCTGTCTTCACTTCCAGGGGTTATCCATTGATCACACCAGACACATATACTGAGACTACTGATAGAGAGAATACCATATTGCAACAATGTGCAACCTGGCTCTGATACCACTTGTAGTAAATCAGAGTTGCAATCATAAGAACACATATAGAGAAGATAAGAGTTTACGGAATCAATGTTTATTCCTTAGAATTTCTTGATTACATTCATGGCTAACAAGATCACCTCTCATGACAACATTAGACCCTCACTAGCCTAATGATCTCACCATGAACATCCTTGCCACCTGCACCAGTGACAGTGCCACCACCAGCCACTGCTGGTGGTGCAGACCTCTATCTCACTGCTCTCGTGTATCTCTCCTCTGTATCTCTCTGTGTATATCTGAGGCTCCTAACTATAGATGCTAACCACCTAACAAACTAACTTCTCTAACTAACTAATGTAAGGATAATACAAGTTCACTATAATCCTCACACTGACAACCTCAACCGAACCCACATGAAACCTGCCTTTAATGAGACCTTTGTGAGTGAGTTCTTTTACCCACTCAAAGTTGTGACTAGTTAAAGAATCAAGGATCGAACTCTTGACTATTCTGATTTTATGACACGTTTCTCCACTCCATTACCAAACTAAGTCACATGCCACATGCCACATGCAAAGTCTAGTTTTATATTTAGTTAAAATGTTTAAGTGTGAGATATAATTTTAAAAAAGGAATAGATGATGTCATGAAAATTAAGGAAATCAAACATAATGCTTTTGAATTTTAATAAAATATTATGATAAATTAAAATGAATATTACTTTTTTAAATTTTAATGGATCTTTTTCATTTTTTATATAACTATCATTTTGGCTATGTTTGGTAGAGAGTTTTCAGTAGCATTTGTTTTTAATAAGCTCTACCAAAAATCAAAAGCTTTGTTTGGAATGAAATATAGAGCTTTCATTTTATAAAAAATAAGCTCTTTTATAAAACGCTAGAAGAAATAGCGTTTGAAAGCTCTGGAGCTTTTAGTCAAACATATTTAACTTTTTACTTTCCTATTAATTATAAACTACCACATTTAATTAAGGGATAATTGCGCAAAAAATCCTCAACTTGTCAGGTTTTTGTGATTAAAACCCCAAACCATTTTTCGTTGTATAGAAAATCCCGAACTAACTAAAAATCAGTAAATCAAGGTTTTATCAATGATTGACCGGTTGAAACCGGTTATTAATCCTACGTGGACCGATAAATAACCTACGTGGAATAAATTTTAGTTGTTGAAACTGGTTGTCAAGTATTACACATCATTTAAACACTCGTTGATGGTGTAATCCCGTTTAAAAATTACAATTAAAAACTATCAACGGGGGTTTAAATGATGTGTAATACTTGGCAACCGGTTTCAACAATTAAAATTTATTCTACGTAGGTTATTTACCGGTCATCGTAGGAGATTAATGATCGGTTTCAACGGGTTACTCATTGATAAAACCTTGATTTACTGATTTCTAGTTAGTTCGAGGTTTTCTATGCAACGAAAAATGGTTTGTGGTTTTAATCACAAAAAACTGACAAGTTGATGGTTTTTTGCGCAATTATCCCTTTAATTAATAATAATATCTTCTTACGTAATTTAATACTAAAAACTAAAGCTACAACTATTTTTACCAAACACATTCTCTTTTAAAAAGTTTCAGCTCCTAAAGTTCTACATCTTTTGAAAACACAAAGTTGCAGTTAGTTTTGCCAAACATACGCTTTATCTAGGGGTGGCAATCTTGACCCAACGGGCCGAACAATTAAATGGACCCATTGTAAAAAACTAAGATTATTCATAACTTTTTTTTTAAAATGAAAATTTATAAAACGATGTATTAAAATAATTGTTCTATGAAAAAAAATTTATAATTATGTAAAATTTATAACTTTTGGTCGTCAACCCGTTTGACCCGTTTGCTTGAACGGGGTGAATTTGCCACCCCTAGCTTTATCTATCGTTGTCTCTCATGACTATTTATCATCATATTTGTCCCTCGACAACTTTTCTTTTGTACAATTTATCATATTTTTTGAGGTATTTGTTATTATTGATAACCAACTTAAATTCTCAAAACATATGTCACACTTTTACTTTATAATATTTAGACTAAATACAGTTTATATGAAATTATATTTTTAATCCCTAAAAAGAATTTTAATACATCAAAAATCCTTAAAGTTGAAGAGTTTTAACATTTTGGTTTTTGAAACTAACGGCAGTTAACTTAAGGGGGCGTTTGGTTCGCAGATTTTTTTCTCTGGGATTTGCATTTTGTCAAAGGATTTGCATTATGCAGCATTTGCATTTGTCAGGATTTTGTCAAATAATTTGCATTATTTTATAGAGAAAATTTGTTAATCTGAAAAATGCAAGGTAACTGGGATTTAAAATCCTTGAGGGGAGGCTGGGATTTTAAATAACAAAGAAATGTGGGATTTAAGAAATCCTGGGATTTTAAATCCTTACTGAAATCTGTGAACCAAACACAGGATTTTAAATGCAAATCCCAGGAAATCCCAGGAAATCCGCGAACCAAACGCCCCCTAAGTCGTTAGTCTCAATCGGATTTGTATCCTTTGTCTTCCGGTGACCATTTATGTAATTTTCTAATATTATTATTGTTTTTTCTTTATACTATAATTTTATTTCATATATATTTTTTCGATTTCTTTCTTTTATCATTTAATTATCCGAATATAACATTTTATTTTTTTATCCTTATTGTTTAATCATTAATTTTTTATTACTATTTGTATGTTAAACTTATTATCAGTTATAACTTTTTATATATATTAATATAATTATTTAATTAGGAATATTATATGATCGTCCTGACTTGTTTTTTTTTACAATTGTTTATTGAAAATATGAATTTTTCTTCTTTCTTTTTTCATTTAGGAAAATTAAAAAAACAAAATTAGTTGTAGTTTTCTCCATTCAAGAAATTTAAAATCGAAATGATTTATGTCTTTTCTCTGTTCAAAAAATTCAAAATAAGAGTGTGTTGAAAAATTTTCAATCTGAAAAGTTATAATCAGAATGGTTCGTCGTTTCTTCCTCGAAAATAATAAAATTACGAATGTTTCATTGTTTTTTTCGATCAAAAATAGATATGAGTTGTCGTTTTTTGTTCGAAAAAAATAAAATTTGAATAGTTCATTGTTTAAATTTTTAACCATTCCAATTCTAATTAAATGACAAATGATTCCGATTTATTTTTTCGAACAAAAAACAGACAAAATCATTTCGATTTTGATTCTTTGATCAAAAAACGATGAATTGTTCCGAATTTATTCTTTTATCAAAAACAACGATTCATTCCGATTTTTTATTTTTTAACAGAAAACGACGAACCATATTGGTTTTTATTTTTTTGAACCAAAAAAAAAAAGACTACCAATTCCGCCTTTAAATTTTTTCCATCAGAAAACGACGAATCATTCTTATTTTAATTTTTCCGATAAAAACAGCGAACCATTCTGATTTTTTATTTGTTTCAAACAAAAGAATCATTCTGATTTTAATTATATGACAATCAAAAAAATGACGAACCATTCCGATTTTAATTTTTTTACAAAAAAAAAAAAAAAAACTATTCCGATTTTAAATTAAATGACAATCAAAAAAGACAAATCATTCCATTTTTAATTTTTTATCAAAAAATGACGAAACATTCAAATTTTAATTTTTTTGATTAAAACACAATTAACCATTCTGATTTTTTATTTTTTCTAACCTTCGGAATTTAATTTTTTTAATTAACTATACTTTTTACGAATGAAAAAAAAAAATTTAACGCGTCCTTAGTTTAAATTTTTGGATGGAGAAAAGAAATAACATATTATTATTTTAAATTTTCCGAATGAGAAAAACAACAACTAATTCTGAATTTTTAATTTTCCTAAATGAAAAAAAGAACAGAAAAATATTCGGATTTTGAATAACCAACTGAAAAAAAAAAAATGAATCAAGTATATCATATAATAATTTAAAATAAATATGTATAGTAATATATAAAAAAAAAGCTAACACTAATAATAACAATAAACATACAAATCTACAAAATTAATGATTAAAACAAAAAAAAATAGAATGTTACATTTGGATAATTAAATGATAAAAAAATATATATGAAATGAATTATAATAGGAAGAAAAAACAATAAGAAAGTATGAAAATATACAAATGGCCCCTGAAAAACAGAAGAACAAAAATGTCCTTGAAACTAACTGCTCATGTTAGCAGTCGTTAGTTTCAAAGAACAAAATGTTATGACTTTTCGATCTTAGGGACTTGTGTAGCAAAATTCTTTCATGGACAAAAATCATGATTCCATATAAACCACAGGGACCATTGTTTAATTTAGTTTAATATTTATACACCCGACTTAAACTTTTTATGTTAGTATATTTGTATGTCAAGATAACATCACTACTGCATCATGGTTGATTTCATAAAACATTTAAGAGTTACATTGATGAACACAACTAAGCAAATGCAATTGTACGAATAATAAATAATGTTGGACATTATTTATGACATGAAATGATATTACAAATCATTATTGAGATTAAATTAATTATTGGGTGATTAATCGTCAATATATCAAAGCATAAGGACTAAAAAGGTAATATTATATATTATAGGGAGTTAATTATCATTGGATGATTTACAAGTTTTATAATATTGGTTTATACATGCTTATGTAAAAAAACTATGAATGATCATTCACAAAGTACATTCGATACTCTCGATTATTTAAGGTACATTAATGATCCAAATTCACTCACTCACACATACAGATGTGTGTGTGTGTGTGTGTATCTTCAAGTGAGTATCACTTCTTTTGCAGCGCAACAGAAGTTATCCATTTTAAATATATAAATATACTAGATTATATAACCATGTACTACATGTGTTAGTTTTTTTTAATTAAAAATTAAATATTTATAAAAGCACATGAAATAATTATAAAAAAATTGTGTATTAGATTTGAGTTAATTATATATTTGATTAGTTAGATTTGATTATAATATATTGCATTAGATTGTAATAACATGTGACAAAAAGAAGTTTTGACACGTGATGAATTGAATGAGAGGTCGACACTTAGCAAATTAGTTACTTATTTAAAAATATTATACATACATACATATGCATATACGTATACGGTATACCTATACATACATACATAAATACATATGTGTGTGTGTGTTTTCAAGTGAGTACCACTTATTATGCAAGACACCAGAAGGTACCACTCTCAAAATATTTTTTTAATTTTTTTCATAAACATGTTTGAGTTAACATTACAAAGATGATATACAATTTCATGCACATTCACACTTTCTAAGTGTATGAAATCATGCATTACGTAAATTACGTTCACATACATGCGAATTTATATAAGTGTAAATTCACATCTTTTTAGGAGTTAGGAGATGTGAATGTATGTGAAATTTACGTATCATTTTTATAATGTTAATTAAAACATGTTTATGAAAAAAAATTTCAAAAAACTGATGTGAACGTACACTTACATAATTTTGCATGTACGTGAACTTGCATTTATGTGATGCATGATTTCATGCACTTAGGATGTGTGAATGTGCGTGAATATTATATATCATCTGTGTAATGTATATTAAAATATGTTTATGAAAAAAAATTTCAAAAAAATTATTTTTAAAAGTGGTATCTTCTGATACGCTGCATTATAAGTGGTACTCACTTGAACATATATATATATATATATATATATATATATATATATATATATATATATATATATATATATATATATATATATATATATATATATATAGAGAGAGAGAGAGAGAGAGAGAGAGAGAGAGAAAAGAAAGCAAGAAAGAGAGAAAAAGGAGGGTAAGTGTCAATACAGATTTTTCGTGCATGGAACAATCGAGAAACAAAAAATACATACGTATCATGGTTCATTAATCATTAAGGCAAGGTTAGGGATGGCAAAAAAAAACCGAACCCGAGGGGAAAAATCGAAAAGCGGTTTAAACGGGGCGGGTTTCCCCGAACCCGATTAAGTTAAACGGGGGACGGGGCGGGTATGGTATTGTTAATACCTGCCCCGTATACCCGATTACATAACCCGTAGGGGTGTGCAAAATAATCGGACCCGAATAACTCATCCGAACCGAACCTTATTCGGGTTTAATGGGTCCGGTTATTCGGTTTCCGGGTTTGTTAATCGGGTTAAATGGTAACCGAATAAGGTTTTCGGTTCGGGTATCAGGTGGGAAACAAAAAATTCGGGTTACCCAAATAATCCGAATAACCCATATATCAATAATTAAAAAATTAATAATAATAGTAATATATCATCCTATTCTTGACATCTTGCGTCTACTTTAGTAAAAATTTATGTTTTTATTTTTTACAAACCAAAAACACGTCTTTTCGACTCTTCCACGGTTCCTCATATATAGAATATAAATATTTAAATATTTAATTTTAAACTTTTTAACCCGTTTTACCCATTTTACCCGACTCATTTAACTCATTTAAACCATTATATAGAGGATTCTATTTTTATACTAAAATCGATTAACCCATTTAACCCAAAACGAATAACCCGATACACATTTAACCCAAAACCGATTAACCCTTTCTCTTATTTGGATCGGGTTCGGGTAGTTAACATATACCCTCATACCCGAATAACCCGAAACCCGTTTAACCCGCCCGAATAACACCCCTAATAACCTGTTTAAATCACTGAATACCCCGATTACTCTTAATTGCAACATGCTATTTATATTGTATATATATTATATATAAAAGACGAATATTTTTATCTATTATATATATTATACATAAAAATTAGTATGTATAAATGTATAATTTAAATAACTTATTTATTTACATATAAATTAATGAAATAATGTTTTTTTCGTTATCATTTGATAGGGATACAAAATTACTTTAATATAAGTATTGTAAAACATATATGGACGTTTTAAGCTTAAATTATGAACCATGTGATTAAATTTCATATCATTGATTTATAAATTGGTTGCTCGATTCTCCGCATGGTTTCCCCGCGTACCGATGGGGATCCCCGTTTAGTACCCGCTGTTTTTTAAACGGGTATAATATTTTCATTCCCCGCCCCGTTATCATCGTATTTGAGGTCAATGGGTTTCTTGGAAAAGTAATTTCGTTTAATTATAAAATGAAAATTAAATTAATATATTGGTTCCTCAAATTAACGATTTTTTAGGAAGTCTTTGAGTGGATTTGTTTGACCAATTTTAAAATCATTTGTCTTTGTTGTTGGATCTCAAAAATCTCATGTGACGATTAAGGTCTCCATGGTCAGTTCGGTTCGGTTAGCATTAAAATGTGAATTGTGATTTCGGTTTTGGTTACCTGGTCCCCGGTCTCCAGTTATCCGTTAAGTCACTTAGAGTTCGGTCCACAGTCATGCGCTATATATTTTAAAGCAAATAAAAATTTCAAAACATAGCACTTTTAAATGTGAATTCTCTTTAATATGAAATTATAATAAACTATTTGGTTATAAATCTCAAAAGTTACAATTAATATATATAACAAAATAATTAAATAACAAGACACTCAAAATAAAAAGTTCAGTAAAACTTTAGTATTTAGTGTTTTATCGACTAAATGAAATTATAAATAAAAGTTTTTAACCCTTACATATATAATCAGTTCGGCTCGATTACCCACGATTTATTAGAAATGAAAACATAAATCACCCAGTATACGTCAGTTTCGAACCAAATGGTTCGACTCAGTTTTTCAGTTTTGTCTAAATACCCCTCACGATTATAGGATTTTTTTACTGTTCACGGTCATTTCATTTGATGCTCACAACAAATTCTTCAAGATATTGTTGGAGCACAATCAGGGCCGGTTCTGGACATTATTATGCCCTGGGCGAGACAGAAAAGTAAAGCCCTTATAAAATGTAAACATACAATATACTATTTTTTAACGGGGTTAGAAACCTAGTCAAGCTAGACGGTTCATTACTACGCTGATTATTATTAAAACTAGATTAATACACATGTATTACATGGATTGGTGTAAAAGATTTGTTATAAATTAAATATTAATAAAGAGGTGGGATCCCTTAAAACCTTCAAAAAAAAATTTAAAATTAAAATACAATAAAAACCAATAAAAAGATGACATACATGCAAAATCATTGTGTCAATGATAAAAAATGATGATTCTAAGTCAATGTTTAAGTCAAAGAAGACGACTAAAATGTGATTCAAAATATTAGAATTATTTATTTAATGGTAAAAAATGATGATTTAAGTCAATCTTTTAAAATTTTTTATTATAAAACTAAATTTTTTATTTTACCAAATTTTTTAAATTATTTACTCTTTAGGACATTTAAACATGAAGTTTATTATTTTATTGATTTTAAAAAAATTTATTTTAGCTTGTTAATCTTGAAAACTTTTAATGAATATTAATTGTAGTTTGAATTATTTCAGGTAACAAAAATAATAAGTTTCAACAATAAAGTTTAAATTAAATCAATTAAATGATAAGAATGTTACTTAAATCAATGTTAATTTTTATTTTTGGAAAAAGAGCGGAAAAATAAAAAAGTGAGATATTAGAAATGTGACACGTGACAGGAATTGTTCTCAATTATTATAATATATAGATATATAAAATTCAAACACAATTTTAACAATCAGGGCCGGTCCTATCATTTTTTTTGGCCCGGTACATATACTTAAAAAGGGGCCCTCTATATATATAAGCAATATTCGTATAAAAAATTACAATTAAATAATATTGATTTTGTTGCACTATTATCAATGTCATGTCTTTAAAAACTTCACAATCTGTCATCGTGTAATGGTTCATGGTGCTTCTCTGAATTTTTTCTCAATTCAAAAACCGCAAAAAAAAAAAAAAAAAAATTATTAACATCGTATGATTATAAGTTGGGTAAAAATTGCATACAATATTAAATTATATATTTATTAGTAAATTGAAAAAAAGAATTTTAAATGATTCATAATATAAATAGTAACATATGTGTCAAAAGAAAATGACATCTCAAGAAATAAATACATATCTCATTAGTATTTTTAATAATCGTATAATAATAACATAAACCACGTGATAAACAAAAATAAAAAAATCAAACTCATTGAAAAACAAAAGTATGAATATTGAATTTGATGGATTGTATATTGATATAAAGCAAATAGTCGATATCTATATATGAAAATCCAAGTGATAGTGATGAGATTTAAAAAAATAAAAAAAATGCACATAATGGGAATCGAACCCATGCCATTAGAGTTCCAAGGTGACATAACTACCAGCTGAACTAACACATTTGTCTGTGATTTTTTTCCCACAGAACATATATGACCTAATACTGGACTGCTGGGCTATATTAACATATTAAATTTTTTTTGGGCCCCTTAGAGTGATTGGGCCCTGGGCGGTGGCCCAGGGCCGGCCCTGTTAACAATTATGATATCACATAAAATGACGTCTTCGTGCATTTCAACAAGAATCATTTTCACATTGGTATCTCATATCATCTGCATGTTTTGCAGCAACAAGAATCCTTTTCATATATATGTCTAATGGTAGAAATGGTTTCTTTATATCCTTCCCATTTTTCAGTATAACCAATGACTTACGAACTACTTCACTTGCTAATTCTCTATGTGGTTGGAAGTGTGATTTCAAGTTATCTTAGGCCATTATTGTTAATAGTAGAAGTTTCCTTTTAAGTCTACTCATGAATCATAGAACTCTTGTGGGTCCATAGCAAATAAAAGTTCAAACCAGAAGTTTTCTGTTTAACTATAAAAATATGAAGCATCATGATGAAATGATCAAACGGGATGGGACTTGGGTTGGAAGGAAACAAATATCTAAGACTCACGTATAAGATAGGAATCATGTTCTATGTATGACAAAATGAAAAATCCAACAAATATTTACGAAATAAAAAAATCAAAAAAGAAATGGAGATGATGAATTCAAACCAGTTAACATACTGAAATGGTAATATGTAATTATGATTTAACAAATGTTAAATAAATAAGTAAACAAATTATAATGATTGTACCTTGCAGCCCACAATATTGAGCAAAGATCTATCAGCCATGGGATATTCAAAAAGTTCAGCAACAAATTTGACTGTCAAGATCCGCTCAACAACATCATCAGTCCTTGCCATGGGCACCTCTCCTCGTTCAACCAAATAAGCTAAACCGTCCAAAAACAATTGATATCTAAATGGAACCATCACCTAAAGTTCCAAATATGTAAAACTGTGGGTGTGAAGTACAGAACATATCTTAATTTCGGGAGTTATAAATTGCTTTTCTAATAATTCCTAAATTGATTGCTGTTGTAACAACACTTCTGTAGTTTGATCCATGAGGTTCGTAGAAACAATCAAGTGCTTCTCAATCTGTTATCACAATACTCTGTAGAAAAAATGGTCTATTGCTTATATGGAGACATTCTATTAGACTATTGATGAGATGAATGATGAGTTGATGACAGCATTCTGTCGATTGTATTTTGCCGATTGAGACAAATGGGGGTCGAGAAAGAAGACGACGGTATCGTTGATCGAGATAGATGGGTTGGAGAAAGAGAGCTTTTGTTTCGTGAGCTGTGAGCGGCCATCGCCCATCCATCTCCTACGTTTGTGTTCCTCTGCCTCCTTGACTCTCCGATCTCCTCAAGTCTGTTGATTGAGACTTTGGGAGACGCAAAAGCATAATTTCACATAAGCATGCATTTGTCTGGTGCTTCTATGACGTTATTTAGGCCTCTACAACAATCTAATGTACAAGGGTTAGAAATTTGGCCCAGTATAAGATGAATTGGACTAAAATTTTTGTTGCCCCCTTTGTTTTCTTGCCCTGGGCCGAGGCCAAGCTTGCCCCCTGCCATGGCTGGGTCTAGGGGTGTGCACGGTTCGGTTCGGTTCGGTTAGTAGTTAACATGTGAACCGTGTTTTCGGTTCGGTTACCCGTTAGAAGCCGGTTACTCGCGGTTCGGTCCACAGTTACCCGTTATATGCTTAAAAGCAAATAAATATATAGAAATATATCTTTTTTAAGCACAAATTTCTTTTTAAGTTCAAAGTCATAGTAAACTATTTGATTATAAATCTTAAAAGTTACACTAAATTTATTTAATAAAACAATTAAAATAAAAAAAATCATGTAAAAATCTAGTATTTAATGTATTAGAATGTCTAAATTAAATTATAATTAGATACTACTAACTTGTATATATATAATCGGTTCGTTTCTGTTAACCACGGTTTTCTAAAAATGAAAACATAAACCGCTCCGTGATGTTTCGGTTTCGGATCAAGCGGTTTAAGCGGTTCGGCTCGGTTTCTTGGTTTTGTTTGAACACCCCTAGTCGGGCGTGAGCACAATTATACAAATTGGCATCACATTGTTGTATTCACATTTTTTTCGTGTCGTTTTATTGTAGAAAACATAAAGAAGGTGTAGTTAATTGCTGCATAGAATATGAAGACGATGTGCTCAAGTTCGCGATTCGCAAAGGAGATTTTAAATGGAGAAATGAAGAAAGAAGATGATGCAGTCAAGTTGTTGCATCACTAAATTGCATTTTTCATGTGGTGAAGACGAATTTGTGATGCAGTCACCTGGTGCTCAGCCAAATGAAGTTGAAGATTTCATTTTTTTGAGTTGTGCATCAATACGAATAACATTTTTCATGTTTGTGCACCAATATAATTTTAATATGCATTCAAAACAATCCGATGAATGTTGTAAATATTATTTATGATATTCTTGATTTAAAAATATTTTAAATAAGGAAATAAATCCCTTGAATTTTTTGACGATTACCAGAATTAATTAGTCTTCAGTATCATCTCCCCATGTGTCGTTTAATATGCATCATGCTCTATTAATACATCTAATCTAACAATGTCGGAATGCATCTAATCCATTTGCTCCTTTTGGTTATTCAAGATTTTTCGATACACAACGGTCCTCCATTGAACCCACCAATTTTGTCTAGAACTCTCTGTGTGTGTGGCCAGGATCATGACGGAATCTAAAATTGATGTAGAAATGCAGAACCAATATTCAAAATTAAATTAAATAAGAATTATTAATTTTTAAAATAAAAAATTATCACATGAAACAAGAATTTTATCTTTTTTAAAATGTGATCAATAATTTTATATTTTCAAAATTTTTAATATTCACTATTCAATATTCGACAATAAATACTCTTGATTTTATATATTCAACATTGAATTAAATGTTATAAATTTTGATATTCAACATTGAATATTGCTTCTATAGTTTTGCACTAAATTTAGATTTTGTAATGATCCCAACAATGTATATAATTAGATTCAAATGAGTATCAATTTTATTTATTCACATGATTGTTTTTGTAATTTTACTTGATAAAAAAATGATACCAATTTATATTAACTTATAATATTATTTTACAGATTTTTATATAATTTTTTTCTAAAAATAAATTCATCTTAAATGGTACTTTGGGTACGAAGAAGTGGTACATTCAAAAATCTTAATATGAACAAACAAACAAACACACACACGTATGTATGTGTGTGTGTATATATATATATTAATTAGAGAGATATATAAGTTTTTTTTAACAGCATATGTTAGTGATTAGTTATTCGCACCATTGTTAGACACCTTGAGGCTGGGGACTAAACCCCACACCTTTACCAAGGAGAAACGTCATTGACAATGCTCAAACTCGAGATCTCAATCAAAGAGAACCCCTTTCATCTTTGGTGGTGACGACTTGATCTATGTCAAGTGGTTTAGTGAGATATACAAGTGGGATCATATTGAATAATTAATATATTAATAGTAAAGGTAAGAATCATCCTATACCATTCACATTACCTTTTGAGTTTAGTGTCAATATGGTCATTTTGTGCCTCTCTCCTCCAATAAGATGGCTGAGTGGCTGACCCTATGTGCCATCATAGGTATCAACACATATTTCATTAAGCAAATACTCTTTTTAGTTTAACACATTTTTTATGATTTAACACACCTATTCTATAATAGACATAATTTATTAATTTATATAAGTGTTGATCATATTATCTGACATAACCTAAGTAGTTTTATCTATGATTCAACACATATGTTCATTTACAGACAAAAACACATATATTGGTGTTTGTCTATTATTCAACACCTAAATTCTTTTGGTTCAACAATGATATTATTTAAATCTACATACATTAGTCAATTCTACAAACATCTTATATAATTCAAATCTAAAACCTTTTGATTTAACAAAGTTCATTGATTTAAATTGTTCTATGATCCAATACTAAGTTTTTGATTCAACAACTTTTTGTTCAACACCGTTTTATGATTCAACAAAGTTTTCCTTTAATTCAACAGAGCTTTTTGATTCAAGATTTAACAAGCCATTAATTTAACAGATTTTGCGATGTCATATGCTCGAATTTACACATGACAGTGCCTCCTTTTCCTCCCTGTCCCCACTAACCCACATTTGAAAAGACCATATACCCTCTCAGCCCACCCAAATCTCTTTTATCTAAACCATTGATAAAACAATTCAATGGTCTAGAATTCTTTTTTCATTTCCTGTCAATATTTGAATTATTATACGATCCATATTATATACACATACACACAGAGAGAATCATTGAAAAACCTAAATTTGATGCAAAACTGCAGAACCAACTTTAAAATTAAATAATTATAAAAATTATTAATATTTAAAACAAAAAATTATTTCATAAAAACAAGAACTTTATCATCTTTAAAATGTGACCGATAATTTTACATTTTTTCAAAAAAAAAAAATTAATATTCAACATTGAATATTCACCACCGAATATTCGATATTGAATATTCTACTTTTTATTCTGTGAATTTTATATATTTAATATCGACTAAACATTATAAATTTGAATATTCAACATCGAGTAAACGTTACAAATTTGAATATTCAACATCGAATATTTGGTTCTACAGTTCTACACAGATTTTGCAATGATATATATATATATATATATATATATATATATATATATATATGTGTGTGTGTGTGTGTGTGTGTGTGTGTGTTGGGTGGGTTCAATGAAGAACCTCTATGCATCAAAAAACCTTGGAGAACCACAATGCATCGCTTAAAAATCGAAATGCATCACGTGAAAATTGATGCATCATGCAGTAATTTGATGCATCACGCGGGAATTGTGATGCATTTGTGGTGATGCATGAAGGTTCTCCATTGAACCCATATATATATATATATATATATATATATATATATATATATATATATATATATATATATATATATATATATATATATATATATATATAATGATAGTTATATTAGGTATGTAAGATATTATGAAGTTTAGTTGAAAAGAAAAATATATAGATTACTAATTAGGGATTTTTACATGAAAAACCTTAAAATTGGATCATTTTTGTGGTTAAAAACCCCAACCATTTTAGTTGTCACAAAAAATCTCAACCGACTAAAATCTCACGAAATCAGTATGTTACCTGTTGCAACCAATTACTTTTATATTTGACGAGTCCTCCAGCGACCGTTGAAGACCTAATGAGTCCTACAGCAACCGATTTGATCTCTCTTTTAAGGTTGGATGCATTTAAACCTCCAATGATTACACATTCACCTCCGATGAAGCCTCTATGGACCCTTGAAGCACTTGAACTTTCGATTTGTACATCCTTGGAATTTAGGTTTTGGATTCAATCCGATAGACTTTAGATTATTTATTTGTTTTCTTAATTTTCATTCGAAAATCATTTGTTCTTGAAAGGTTATTGAAGAATGTGGTGGCCGGAGCAAAAATGCAACCAATTAAACCTGTTGCAGGTCATCTTTTTGAGAAATCAATAATTTGATAAGTTTTAGTTGGTTGACATTTTCTGTGACAACAAAAATGATTGATGATTTTAATCACAAAAATAATACAATTTGAAGTTTTTTTTTTTTTTTGCATAAAATTCCTGTTTGGTTTTTGTGACAGAATTTAAATTTTCAAAAATATTTAAACTAATATTTAGGTAGATATGATGTTCTAATAGAGATACAGAGATTTATATTGAATTTGTAAATTTAATTTATATATATATATAAAATATAATATGATATTAGTAATTCAAGTTGAATATATAATATAATGAAGTTTAGAAATGAGATATACAAAATTGCTCAAATAATTTAGAGTATTTTGATAATAATATTAAGGGTTTATAAAAAAGACCAACATATTTTCACGTTTTTTGCGTTTTCGTCTCTCTATGTCATTTTTTTCATAAAAGTAATTAAGTTAATTTAGTCTTTTTGGATTAGTGAATTTTGGACATTGAAAACCGGTTATAATTAGTAAACCAGGGTTTTAAAAACTGAAAAATCGGGTGCTATTGTTCAAATTTCACTAATCCAAAAAGAAAAAAATTAACTTGAGGACTTTTATAAAAAACAATAACATGAATGGACGAAAACATACAAAACATGAAAAAATATTGATTTTTTTACATGATAAACCATAATATTAATTGGTTTTTCCCCCTTGTGTAAATATGGATTAACGGCAATGGTCAAAGAGGAAGAAAAGCGCGTGTGATATAAAACAGGCAGCAACCACTACTCGCGCTTCATCAGTAAGACAGAGAGGAGTTCGGATCGACTACCATACCCTTCTGAATCGCCCCCAATTTCAAACCCTAATTTTTATTTTTTCCAATTTTTAATTTTATCTTTTTCTTTTTTTCCCTTTTTTTTAATTTTTAATTTTTAATTTTTCCCCTCTTTCGTTACGGATCAGGATCGTCAAAAACCCTAGTTTCCTGCGATTTTTGATCGTTGTTTTCCTCGGATTTGAAGCTTTCTTCACATCAGATCTGGTTTTAGGGTTCCATATCTTGGAATTTTATGGTTCCGTTTTGTTTGTAAGGATCGATCTGTTTTTGTTTTTATTCTGTGGGGTTTGATTTCTTCAAACTTTCTGCTTCTTCCAAACCCTAGCTTCGTCGAACCAATTCGATTTCTTCGTTTCTTTCGAAGAAATCGGACATCTTTTGGTTGTTTTGATAAAGTTAGGGTTTTTTTTCGCTTTTTCTTTTGAAACGATAAAGTTAGGGTTTCTAATTTTTTTCGATTTTGTTTAATAGTTTTCTCAGAGCGTGAGTGTTCGTATATGTATGGCTTCAGGAACATTAGATGCGGATAAGATAAACAAAGAGAAGTGCAAGTGGGCAGACGGCAATAAAGTCTATACAAGAAGACCGAAAAAAGGAATTAAGAACGCCGACTCTACCTCCGCCGCCGCCGCCACCACAACCACCACCGCCATCACCACCGTCACCGCCGTTCAACCTATTACCGCGTCTACCACTTCTCCAATCACCAACGCAAATAACGACCAAACCCTAACAAGAGAAGGCACAAATTTGCAAAGGGAGCAAACGTTGAGACCAGTAGCGGCGGCATCAGATGATTCCTCCGGTCAAAATTTACGGCATGAAGGGGTTGCTGTGGAAGCCATCTGTCCTACCGGAAACGGGGTCGCAAGACCTGTTGTTACGTTGGTGGATAATCGGGTCAAGATTCGTTTGGAATCTTCAACGTCCAAGAATGAAATTAAGGAGCTTAGGGAGACGTTAAAAGCAGAATTGGATCAAGTTAGAAGTTTAGTTCGAAAGCTTGAAGATAAAGAAGCCGAACTTACCAACTATTCGACCCCGCTTGGTGCTCCTCCTGGACTTGATGAGGCTTACACTCATTCACAGTATCCCAGCAGTGCTATGATAGACAGAAGAGCGCTGCTTAGAGTTAATTCCGAAATGGGTGCAGATTACATGGACAGGAGAGCTGTATCACGCTCTCATTCCGATATGGGTTCTGATTTGATAAATAGGAGGGCCTTGATGAGAGTAAGTTCAGAAGTGGGTTCGTTGGCGAATCAAGAGACGACGGCGACGAGGTTTAGACAGCCAAATGTATCTGTATCTGTTCTTGATAACAGTCTTGGGGCTGGTGAATTTGTTGAGAAAGAGAAAAGGACACCGAAGGCTAATCAATATTATCGGAATTCAGATTTCCTTCTTGGAAAGGATAGGTTACCTCCTGAGAGTAATAAGAGGTTGAAAACCAATGGAGGGAGAAAATATAGCAGGGAATCGGAATACGCTGTTGGTCTTGAGAAACATAAGAATCAGGCATTTAGGAATTGTAGCAATTTGCTAATGAGGTTGATGAAGCATAAGCATGGTTGGGTGTTTAACGAACCTGTTAACGCGAAGCTGCTTGGTCTTCATGATTACCATGACATTATTAAACATCCGATGGATTTGGGCACGATTAAGAGTCGGCTGGCACAGAACTTCTACAAGACCCCTGGTGAATTCGCAGAGGATGTAAGACTCACTTTTCGTAATGCCATGACATACAATCCTAAAGGGCAAGATGTTCATGTTATGGCTGAACAGTTATCGAATATATTTGAAGAGAGATGGGCAGTAATCGAGTCTGAGTATAACAGAGACTGGAGGTACGGATCGATTCATGATGCAGGCATGGTTATACCAACTTCAAGAAAGATTCATCATTTTTCGCATGCTCCTCTAAGGACTCTGGATAGGCCAGAATCCATGACTCTGCCTTTCATGTCTAGGCCGAAACCTTCAAGTGTTGCACCTGCAACTAGGACACCTATGCCAAAGAAACCTAAAGCCAAGGATCCCAATAAGAGGGACATGACATACGAAGAGAAGCAAAAGCTCAGTGCAAATCTTCAAAGTTTACCTTCGGAAAAGCTTGACAACATCGTGCAGATCATCAAGAAGAGTAATACTTCGCTTTCTCAGCATGACGATGAGATTGAAGTTGACATAGACAGTGTTGATGTCGAAACTTTATGGGAACTTGATAGGTTTGTCACCAATTACAAGAAGAGCTTGAGCAAGCACAAAAGGAAAGCGGAACTCGCTCAAAAGGCAAAAGCACTAGCTGCAAATGTTAGTCGGACCATGCTAGAGGTATGAACCATAGAACAATTTATTTCTTTCCAGTTCAAAAGTTGCATTCAAGATATATATGTATGATTCTGATTATTTGATATCATTGCAGAACCCAGCATCTTCTGTCCCAGAGGCACCAAAAGAAAAACTAGCAGGTAACTTATTATATTTAGATTCTGAGTTTACGTCTTGTGGTTTTTGGGTGTCGATCAACAAGTGCTAACGGTTTTTTTTCTGTGAGCAGATGAGAATAATCTGGCTACTAACCAAGGAGAAATCAGAGGGGATAATGTCAGTAGGTCTAGTAGTTCTAGTAGTTCAAGCAGTGATTCTGGATCCTCTTCAAGCGGTAATTATTCATATCATCTTTTCTATTTCGTCAATTCTTTTGAGTTAAACCGTTTTCACTGTTTGTATGTTGCCCTGTATGCAGATTCTGATAGTGACAGTTCCTCTACGGATGGATCAGATGCAGGGCAATCGCCTAGGAATTGAACCGAGCAAGATTAAGGTAGCTCACCTGTTTAGCTATTAAAGTCTTTGCATTTACATTCCTCATATGCAACATGCTAAACTCTTGCTGTGGTACTTTCGTTTTAAGATTATGTGCACTTCTATGGTTGGCTTGTTTGTTTATAAAATTGTAGGTAGGTCGTTTGTTTTGGTTTTGGTTTTGGTTTTGGTTTTGTGTGTGTTGTGTTTTTATATAATACAAATCATTGGCAGCCTCAAAGGGCTTTTAGTCTAGCGATACGAAGGTGTTTTCTCAACCAAGTGTCTGTGGGTTCAAGTCTCACGGAGATAAAATGTGGTATTGTAGGCTGCCTTGCAAAAGAAAAAAAAGAAAAAGAAAAGGCTTTCCCTGTTTTTCAACTTCAAGAAAACAGAAAACAGACTGTGGTCACTGCATGCTTTTATTTGACAAGATTAATTTCCATATTTCAGAATGCTGTTTTTGCTTTAGCACATCTGCATAATATGCAAATGCAGATATGAAGATGATGAAGTTGTTCAACTTTTCTTGTATGAAAGTCATCACCATAGGCCCATAATGACAAGATTTAATTTCATATTTCAGAATGCTTTATTTGCTTTAGCACATCTGCGTAATATGCAATATGAAGATGATGAATTCGCTCAATCATAGTATTCTAACATTTAAGAGATGCAATTCTTGGGGTTAATCAATTGCAAGTCTGATCTCAACTTTTTCTCCATATTTTGCAGATTATGGCAGATTATCATTAAACTGACACTATTCTTGTGGAATGCCAAAAAGAAGCTTATGATATGATGGCCAATCCTAGCATGATGCTTGAGATGTTGCAGTGGTGGGTGGCTTCAATTAGATATTAGGGTGTATGAAATAGAATTTTTTTTAGGGATATGGGGACTCCTCCTTTTGTGTAGCAAATGTAGTTTGCCAAGAATTGCTGCCGGTTTTAGTTTGTGAGGAACCCGTGCTAGGTTTTGAATTATGTTGAACAGGAACAACCAAATGCCGAGAACATTTTCATAAGTCGGACGAGTGGTGTTTTGACCTTCGTTATAAGTTGAGTTCCATTCCATTCCATTCTTTGTAATGCTAATGGAAATCGTAGGTCGGTAATGTATAGTTGGATTTAAAATTCTGGCAGAATCTTTCTGGTTGTTATTTTTTCTCCTTGCTGTTAATGAGTACAACTTTTTCTAATTGAAAATAGCTAAACGCATTATGCAAATGGCACTGGAGACTACAGCCTCTCAGATAACTCCCGGAATCATATCTTGTGAGCAGTTTGCTTCTCTTTTATTGGGCAATTACTAAAACTAGTGTGCCTTGCGCAACGGTACAACAAACTTCAGATGATATGCAAAATTGTGGCTGGGCCGGGGAAAATTCAGCTCTGGTTGGCAAACTTAATTCCCTTTTCGATGGATGACTTTAGTTCAGGCATAAGTGCTTCCAAGCCTTGTTTCTCATAGTCTGAAAGTGGGCCAAGGCCAAGCACTTCCTCCACACCGTTTTTCCCGAGTCTCACCTGCAGGAGAGACACATCTATCACTTGAAAATTTCCAGAAATGTGGCATTGAAAGACGGAACAAAAGAAAGATTCTACTGAAAAACACTGAAGCGTCAAATCCATTGGCAACGATAGCATTACGTGTGATGCAAACCAATGTACAAAAATCTCATGCAACATGCCTTGAAAAAAGCCTATTTTTTTCTTGCAAGTTTCAAGCCTTGAATCATTGAATCTTAGCAAACCATAATATATGTAAAATCAACCTAGACAATTAGTACATGGAAGCTAGAAAAATACCTTTGATGCAAAAAATGGAAGTTCAGTTACGTTTGATTGCACAAATGAACATTCTACCACATCAGGGACCCCGTTAAGTCCTTTTAAGCAAGCATCAGCAAATATGGCCCCAGCGTAACTACATAAAAACCAGAGGTTAGATAATTGCTTTACTTTAAGAAGCAAATTATCATCAGTTGGAGATTGTACAACTGAATGAAAATCTGTAACACATTTACTTAAGGAGGTCATACACTCATATGCAGATACCATCCATAATGTTTCACATGTGAAGGTGAGGCTATACAGGACATAAAGTCTAGATTCTAGCCCATACGGGTCCAATACTGTTCACTGTGGGGCTTCCAAAAAGGACACTAAGACAACTAAATGAAATGCATGTAATTTAGGAATCAAAGAGGGGGGATGCATAAGTTGTCAATGTAGACAAAATTTGAACATCCATACCAGCCACCAGGACCAGAACTGACTAAGTTTGGTCCAGCTCTCAGTTCTACATTATAATGAGGTTTTCAGTTCAATTCTTTTGAAAATCGATCCTAGTTACATGGAACCATCAATGGAGTAGCCAACATAGCACACTGCTCTTGTTATGCAATAGCTGCACCAATTAACTTGAATAATCTATTGCAAAATTTTAGTTAAAATCAAGTGGTTATTGGTTACTACAAAATATTGTAAATTATATGGCAATAGCAGTGTGCTAACTAGAATAAGCAGACACATCAATTGAAATTGGAAGTATCAGTTCAAACTTACGCCATCGAAAGTGTAGCTGAACCCTTTCCAGCCTTTGCCTCCACCACCTCTGTTCCACCATCTTGTGTCCGTTTTGTGAGAGCAGTTATCTCCTCATCTGATAAATTATTTGCTTTTGGAGTGGCCTTCATTTATAGGAATCCATCAGTACCATAAATAGCATATTTAGAATAGAACAAGAAGTGAAAATACCTGAGAAAACAATGGCAGAATGGTAATGCCAGCATGACCACCAACAACAGGTACATTGACACCTAGAATATGGGGACATAAATTAGAACTCAAAACAAAACCATATGTAGCTTTTACTTTAAAAAACAAAAGATTAGGAAGTAAGTAATCATCATACCAGCAACTGGAACCTTTGCTTTTCCAGCATAAAAAGTCTTTGCCCTAACAACATCAAGTGTGGTCACACCAAACAGCCTTCTCTCATCATAGGTACCTGCTTTCTTGAAAACCTCAGAAGCAATGGGCACAGTTGAGTTTACCGGGTTGCTGATCATATTGACAAGTGCCTGTTGGTCATTATTGGGGGGGAAAAAGATCGTTAGATAATCAGCAAGACAAGCATCAAAAATCACATAGCAAAAAGAAACAAAAATCTGATTTCAGAAGTTGCTGAGGAATACTCACGTTGGGACAGTACTTGGCTATTGCGGTGCAAAGACCCTTAACAATGCCAGCATTGATGTTGAAAAGATCATCACGAGTCATGCCGGGCTTTCTTGGTACACCAGCTGGAATAATCACAACATCAGCTCCCTCCAAGGCCTTGCCTAAATTTTCTTCGCCCATGTAACCTACCACCTATATATGATAAAATATCAAATACATTTCCACACCAACAATCAAGTCTACCCAAACATCATGTTTTAGTCAGTTGCTGCTTGAGATCTCTTCAATCCTCAGATTTAAAAATTGAAAAAGTATTGGAACTTATAAATTGAAAACTGATATTGCTCTCAGGCTCCAAAATCACAGAATTTCAAATTCTCAAACATAAAAAAAAACAGGCATTCCTCATAATAAATCAAATCTATCAGCAAGAAAGTAGTAAAACAAGCTACCGTAGATCAATTCACAAAAAGTAACAGGCTAAATTCAGTAACAACATGGGACAGAATCAATCAAACAAATAATACAGTGAAAGTAAGCTTAATTGAAGTAAGGATCAAAACACAACAGGATCAAACCCTAGAAGTGAGCTACCAACGAAATAAATACCATTAAAACGTCAAAAAAACATAGCGGCACATAACAATCAAAAGCGATGATAGAGATTCAAAATGGTAGAGATATGGAATCCGAATAGAGAACCTCAGATCTGGTGTTGATATGACTGACGTCTGCAGCAACACCGGGTGTGGCAGCGATATCGTAGAGAGAGAGGGTAGATACAAGGGGATTTAACTTCATTAGAAGTGCAAGGGGCTGTCCGATACCGCCGGCTGCTCCCAAGACGGCGACCTTACGATCAGGAGCGGACTCCGATGAGTAAGGCCGGCGAAGCAAAGAAGACGATGAAGAATTCTTGAAGATGGATCGCAACATGATAGCAGATTTCGTTAGTTCGTTGTTTCTCTCCTACTGTTGGTGTAGGTGGGTTGGGTATCAACGACTTCAAATATAGACGCTGTGTTTTTCGCCAAGCCTATATAAGTCGTTATACGCAATGTCTTCCCTAACATACCAATTCGGTTCTTAAGATTTAACGAGCCATTGAACACCTACGTGTTGCTGCGGGATTTAAAACATTGATTACAAAAAAAAAAAATGAATAAATAATTTTTAAATATTTCAAATAACGAAATACAACTGAATCAGAATCAAATAGTAAAATTAGAAAGCTGATATATATCTAAAAGCAAGCCAACTAATGCTAAAATTACAAACCATGCATAATTAAATCGGATCGAAACAGAAATTGAATAATAAAATATTCATAACCGTAATTTGAAATTTTGATATTGATTAGGCGTAATCGCCAAATTAATTTGTTGGTTTTACGATTAAATCAAACAAAATTATAATTGTAATGTCTTCAATACATCGATTAGGGTTTGTCAACGTTATAATAGTAATGTTCAATGCTAAACATGATCATATTTAATAAAAAAAATCTAAATATTAATTAGTTATATTAATTATAAATAAATTTTATTAGAATCTTGTATTGTGCATTTGAATGATAAAGTCTTTTTTATACAATTAAAGACAACATAATAGTTTCAAAAGACAACTCCAAACATATGTATGATTAAAATCATATATTTAAGTGTATAAGAAAATATTGTAATAATAAATTATAAAAGATGACTAAATAAAAATTCATTAAAATAAAAGGAGGTAAATTAAAGATAACACCAAGATAAAAGTGTGCTATGAAAATTTTAAATTAAAAAAAAACCAACCAATCATAAGATGTCATGTTGCAAATTCCTATTGGCTAAAATGATTTGAAAATTGTATGTATATATAATGTGTGGATTTTTATATTTATCTTAATATCTTAAAATCTTGACCCGATCGTATTCAATCCAATCCTCTTATTACTTAATTAAATAATTAAAAAAGTTATAAATAAATCAACTTTATTAAATAAAAAAGATAAATATATGTGTTAATTATCTAATATATGCATGGCAACAATTTATGTATAATCTTGTAGTTTAATATTCTAAATATAAAATTTAAATGATGTAACAAATTATCAAAAATCTTAAGAGTTGTATGAAGTATGAACTATCATATAATGTTTGAATTTTAAATATTTCATCAATCTAATTTAAAATTAATCTTTGATGTAATTGTAACACATAAGAAGGACATTATAATTTTACTAGGATCTTAATATCTCAATCCCGAGCTTACGACTTGATCTTGAAAAGACCAAAACGATCTTAAGAAAAATCTCGATCATCACAATGTTGATATAAATCACCATCAAAGGACCAAAAGAATTTTAAATGATTATTTTATGGGAAATTTTTTACTAGGATCTTAATATCTCAATCCCGAGCTTACGATTTGATCTTGAAAAGACCAAAACGATCTTAGGAAAATCTCGATCATGACAATGTCGATATAAATCACCATCAAAGGACCTAAAGAAATTTAAATGATTATTTTGAGGGAAATATTTTTTTGAATTCGAGTATCCGAAATGAAAATCCGATCCAAAACTATTAGAAATTTCACATATCCGAAAATCGGATGATCCAAAATTTTATATTCGGATGGTGAAATTCCAAAATTTGATATCCAAAAATCCAAAATAAATCCTTTTTTGAAATTTAAGTATTTTCGTATTGATTATAATTTACTAAATATTGAGTGTTGTTAATGTATACTTTTGAATTTTAACATGATATTATGTATTTATTAGTATTATTATGGTATCTTAGTTTTTTTTATCATTTTAAATAAAATAACTTCGGATATCTTTGGTTTATAATATGTTTGTTTTTTATACATATTTGAATATATAAATTTGTACTTTAGATATTTAAATACTTAATACAATTTATATAAAAAAGAGACTTTTAGATATTTAGATAATCAAAAATTCTGAATATCTATTTTTGGATATCTAAAATTTTGGATACGGATTCGGATAGCAATTGTTGCTATCCAAAATTTTGGATATCCGATTTTAAATACTCCAAGTTCCAACTTCAAAATGGAGAAGTGGGAATTCATTGTAGCATTTATGCAAAACGTTGATAAATGATTAATAACAACTCATTCAATCACTCTAATTAAATTATTTGCATCAATATAATACGGTATAATAATTTTTCATAATACAGAAAGGTTTATGCTATTTAAACCCTTTTTTTATGAAAATAGACAAGTCACTTGTCAAAAATATAAATTTATATGTATTATTCTAATACTTCAAATATATTAAAGAACAAATTGATATGAATGGATGAACATAAAATAAGGTTCATTTAGCATTTAGAAATAAGTTTGTTTAGCCAAATCCTACAGAAAAACCGTATACTGACAGTTGAATTATTATCAAAAAGTCTTCATCTATAATCAATAGTCATATATTGTAACATCCCGAATTTGAGCCTGGTACGTGGATTTAATTTATTGGCTCTTTATTTTAATATTACTGCGTTGGTCCAATTAAATTCTGTTTCGTGGATTTAACGTGTCAAGACCGAGTGATACGTGTTTCCGAGTTAATAATTAGTGGATTATTATTATTTATGAGATCGTGGAATTAATTGGGTCCGAATGACATTAATTGTGAAAATGTGGTATCGGGTTCGGATTAATCGGGTCCGGGACTTTCTAATTAAGGAAACGTTTATATATGAATGTGGATAAGCCTTGCTTCCTTTCTTCCCTTCCAAAAACAGAAACGTGATAGTGTGTGTGTGCATCTTCCTGGAGCAGCAAAGATTTGAAAGAAATCAAAGGTTGATTGTTGAAATTGAGTTGCCTTCTTCCTCTTTTGGTGTTCTTGAGCTCAAGGTATGAAATTACAGATTTTGGTCGCTGAAATTCGTATGTATAGGTGGTGATATTTGTGGGTTTAAGTTCTGAAATGTTTGGATATGATATATATGAGTTTTATGAGTTTTTGATGCTGAAAAATCGAGTTGGGGGAGATGAGCCCCTGGTTTCCGCCATGTTCAGCGAAGCAGGGCAACCTGCACCTTGCGTGAGCGCGGCCGCGATAGGCCAGGCGCGACCGCGATTCGGGCGCGGCCGCGGTTCCTGGGCGCGGTCCGCGATCGGGGCGGGTTGGCCGGGTCGGTTTGGGGCGTCGGTTATTCGTTCGGGGTGGTTATGAGGGTTGTGTGTGCTTGCGATAAATGTGTTTGGGTTTGTTATCTATCGGTCGGGTTTATATTAACCTGTTGAGATCCGTGATAATTACAGGTTCGAGCCGTCCGCGTTCCGACCAGCGATAAAGATTTGAGTTTTCGTTGCTTTCGGGTATTGGTGAGTACTCGAGTTCTTTTACAAATCGCGCGTAGTCTTTTACGAGTCAGTTATGTGATGTGATATGTGTATATGAGACAGAGATACGGCGCAGGTATGAGTTTCTCTACCCTATACGTGCTATATGTGTTTGAATTGCAGGTATCCGCGATATGTGATCGCGCAGGCTGACTGTCCCTAACCAGTCACGAGTTATGAGGCTGTATATATACGGCAGTGATATTGCCAGGTCGCTCCTGTGCCTATTGAGTAGCTAACCGCTGCTGTGTGCGACCTGTTAGCTGGGGAACGTGGTCCCCTTTTGAGCAGAGATATGTGTTATGCATCGAGTTGCATATGTGTGATGAGATATATGTGTTGTGCGTGCTATGTGTGTTTACCTGCAGTGTCTAACCCTCGCGTACTCACGAGCTGTCCAGCTTACGTTTTCGAGTCTTCTGTGTGTCAGGCAGTCATACCGTAGGACCGCAGTCACAGCTGCAGCAGCCGAAGTAGGGATCGGGCAGTTTAGAGTCGTGTATGCTGATTATATTTGATACTGAACTTCAAGAACTGTTGTCTGTAGTTGTTTTGATCAGTGTTATGTTAGCTTCCAGTAGTCGGTGTTTATCAGATGATTCAGTATGTATGTATATCAGTTTCAGTCTATGACATGACGGATGCGACTTTCGTATTAAAGTTTTAATTAATAGTGATTTTCCGCTAATCCTGTGACATGTGCATTAAGAAATAATTGCGATATTGCCACCTGTGTATTGTATTGACGTGGCATTTGTGTGAGAATTGTGGGTGTTACATTTATAATTTGATAACATCTCGCTTTAACATTTACTAATTACTGGCTTATTAACCAATATATTATATGGGTATATTTAATAAATAATTATATTTAATAAGATACAAATTTAAAATATTGTTATAAAATAACAAAGTGTCGATATTAAATTAATATAAAAAACTTTAAAATATGAAAATTCTGTGTTATATTCTTACTGTTATAATAAAAAGTCATGAAAGAAACATGTTTATAGGGTAAAATTACATAGTAAAGATTTTATTAAAATTTTAGAGTAAATTACATAAATGATCCCTTTGGTTTGCATAAAACTTTGGATACGGTCCCTGTAGTTTCAAATTTGAATAAACAGTCCTTATTATCACTGTTTACTTACAAAAATGGCCCCTCTGCCGTTAACTTTAACAAACAAGTGGTTAAATCTTTTATAATGACCATTTTACCCTTTTCTTTGATAACATTTTGGTCCTTCAAGTTTGTAGTTCATTTTAGTTTTGGTCCCTCAAGGAAATTTTTTATTTAACTCTTTTATTATAATAATATTATTATTATTATTATAACTATTATTATTTATTTATTATTAATATTTTAACTTTTTTACGTATTAATTTTTTTGATAATTTAAATGACAAACTTAATTATTTCTTTTTATTATAAACAATTGTATCAAACTAGAATCCATTTTCTTTTTTAGCTTTTTCAAATGAAAAATACAAACATTTTAGATTGTAGTTTCCAAACCAAAAATTTTTGAACCTTAAGCTTTTATTTGTTTTTTCAAACGAAAAGAAGTTACTAACCATACATGTTTTAAGTTATTTTATTTTAAAACGTAAAAAGCTACAAAGACCAATCCGTTTTTTATTTTTTTACCGCACCAAAAAATTCAACTCATTCCGATTTTTTGTTTTGGAAAACGAAAATAAATACAAACAATTCTGTTATTAGTTTTTGCAAACGAAAAAACAATGAATAATTCTGATTTTCATTTTTTCCAAACAAAATTCAATTTATTTTTCTAGTTTTTTAACCAAACCATTACCATTTATTTTTTTCTCCAAACGAAAAACTACGAACCATTACTTTTTAAAGTTGTTTAAAAAAATGAAATAGTGTGTAGCAATTTTGTTTGGAAAAACTAAAAAAAAGGAATGGTTTTTAGTTTTTTACTGTTGAAAAAAGTTTAAAACGTAATGATTAGAATAACATAAAAAGCGAACAACAAAAATACTCATTCTGATTTTTTAGCTTTTTCCAAACATACAAAATACGATTTTTCAAAAAATGAAATAGTCTATTTTTTTGTTCGGTTTTATGTTATTCTAATCATTACGTTTTTAACTTTTTTCAATCATAAAAAACTACAAATCATTTCATTTTTTTTTGTTTTTCCGAACAAAAAGGCTACACACTATTTCATTTTTTTAAAAAAAACTTTAAAAACGTAATGGTTCGTAGTTTTTCGTTCGGACAAAAACAATAAAAGGTAATGGTTTGTTTCGAAAAACTAGAAAAATAAAATGATTTTTTTGTTTGGAAAAACTATAAATCAGAATTATTCGTAGTTTTTTCGTTTGCAAAAACTAATAACAGAATTGTTTGTATTTACTTTCTTTCTCCAAAACATAAAATTGGAATAGGTTGAATCTTTTGGTGCAGAAAAAATAAAAAAAAAAAACAGATTGGTTTCGTAGCTTTTTACGTTTAGAAAATGAAAAAAATAAACATGAATGGTTAGTAACTTTTTTTCGTTTGTAAAAAGAAATAAAAGCTTAAGATTCAAATTATTTAGGTTTGGAAAACTACAATATAAAATATTTGTATTTTTTTCATTCGAAAAAGCTAAAAAAACGAAATGGATTCTAATTTGATACAATTATTTATAATAAAAAAAATTAATAAGTTTGTAATTTAAACTGAAAAATATATTAAAATATAAGAAACTTAATAAACAAATAAAATAATATGTAAAAAGTTAAATCAATAATAAATAATAATAATAATAATAATAATAATAATAATAATAATAATAATAATAATAAAAGAGTTAAATAAAAAAATTTACTTGAGGGACCAAAACTAAAATGAACTACAAACTTGAGGGACCAAAATGTTATCAAAGAAAAGGGTAAAATGGTCATTATAAAAGATTTAACCATTTGATTGTTAAAGTTAACGGTAGATGGACCATTTTTGCAAGTAAACAGTGATAATAAGGACCGTTTATGCAAAATTGAAACCACAGGGACTGTATCCAAAGTTTTATGCAAACCACAGGGACCAATTCTGTAATTTACTCAAAATTTTATAAAATAACTTTGAAATGAATCATTTAGGTAGATTTAGGTTTTAATTTTCGAAGTTATTAAACTAAATTGGCTTTCATAATGGATACGGTCCCTGTGGTTTGCATAAAACTTTGGATACGGTTCCTGTGGTTTCAATTTTGCATAAACGGTCCTTATTATCAATGTTTACTTGCGAAAATGGTCCCTCTGTCGTTAACTTTAACAAACAAGTGGTTAAATCTTTTATAATGACCATTTTACCCTTTTCTTTGATAACATTTTGGTCCCTCAAGTTTGTAGTTCATTTTAGTTTTGGTCCCTCAAGTAAATTTTTTTATTTAACTCTTTTATTTTTATATTATTATTATTATAACTATTATTATTATTATTGAGTATTATTATTATTTTAACTTTTTACGTATTAATTTTTTTGTTTATTGAGTTTCCTATATGTTAACATATTTTATAATTCAAATTACAAACTTAATTATTTCTTTTTATTATAAACAACCCTATCAAATTAGAATCCATTTTTTTAGCTTTTTCAAATGAAAAATACGAATATTTTATATTGTAGTTTCCAAACCGCAAAATTTTGAACCTTAAACTTTTATTTTTTTTCCAAATGAAAAGAAGTTACTAACCATACATGTTTTAAGTTTTTTCATTTTAAAATGTAAAAAGCTACGAAGACCAATCCGTTTTTTATTTCTTTTCTGACCAAAAAATTCAACCCATTTCGATTTTTGTTTTGGAAAACGAAAATAAATACAAACAATTCTGTTATTAGTTTTTGCAAACGAAAAAACCACGAATAATTTTGATTTTCTGTTTTTCCAAACAAAAATCAATTTATTTTTCTAGTTTTTCAACCAAACCATTACCTTTTATATTTTTTCTCCGAACGAAAAACTACGAACCATTATGCTTTAAAGTTATTTAAAAAAATGAAATAGTGTGTACCCTTTTTGTTCGGAAAAACTAAAAAAATGGAATGGTTTTTAGTTTTTTACTATTTAAAAAAGTTTAAAACGTAATGACCAGAATAACATAAAAATCGAACAAAAAAATAGACCCATTTTGATTTTTTAGCTTTTTCCAAACGTACAAATTACGATTTTTCAAAAATGAAATAGTCTATTTTTTTTGTTCGGTTTTTATGTTATTCTAATCATTACGTTTTTAACTTTTTCCAATCGTAAAAAAACTACAAACCATTTCATTTTTTTATTTTTCCGAACAAAAAGGTTACACACTATTTCATTTTTTAAAAAAACTTTAAATCGTAATGGTTCGTAGTTTTTTGTTCGGACAAAAAAAAAAAAATAAAAGGTAATGGTTTGGTTCGAAAAACTAGGAAAAAAAATAGTTGTTTTTTGTTTGGAAAAACTGAAAATCATAATTATTCGTAGTTTTTTTGTTTGCAAAAACTAATAACAGAATTGTTTGTATTTACTTTCGTTTTCCAAAACATAAAATCGGAATATGTTGGTTTTCGTAGCTTTTTACGTTTAGAAAATGAAAAAAATTAAACAAGAATGGTTAGTAACTTTTTTTCGTTTGTAAAAAGAAATAAAAGCTTAAGATTCAAATTTTTTTGGTTTGGAAAACTACAATATAAAATATTTTTATTTTTTTCATTCGAAAGTGCTAAAAAAAGAAATGGATTCTAATTTTTACGTTTAGAAAATGAAAAAAATTAAACATGAATGGTTTAGTAACTTTTTTTCGTTTGTAAAAAGAAATAAAAGCTTAAGATTCAAATTTTTTTAGTTTGGAAAACTACAATATAAAATATTTGTATTTTTTTATTCGAAAATGCTAAAAAAACGAAATGGATTCTAATTTGATACTATTGCTTATAATAAAAAAATTAGTTTGTAAATTGAAAAATATATTAAAATATAAATCAATAATAAATAATAATAATAATAATAATAATAATAATTTTTATAATAATAATAATAATAATAAAAGAGTTAAATAAAAAATTTACTTAAGGGACCAAAACTAAAATAAACTACAAACTTGAAGGACCAAAATGTTATCAAAGAAAAGGGTAAAATGGTCATTATAAAATATTTAACCATTTGATTGTTAAAGTTAACTGCAGAGGGACCATTTTCGCAAGTAAACAGTGATAATAAGGACCGTTTATGCAAAATTGAAACCACAGGGACCGTATCCAAAGTTTTATGCAAACCACAGGGACCATTTCTGTAATTTACTCTAGTTTTTTTAATTAGGGAAAATGACATCAAATAGCTTTGAACTTTCGACTTTGTACACATTTATGTAGTTAACTTTTTTTTGTGCACATTTGGTAGTCAAAGTTTCAAAATTGTTCCAATTTGGTAGTTGGCGTACCTTTTAACCGGTTGCTTCCGGTTTCGATGCCTACGTGGACAATTTTTTAATGACGTGGCTACCCGTTTTTATATTATACCCGGTTTTTCTACGTGGCAACCCATTTTTTAAAATCACCCGGGTTTATAACCGGGTTTTTTAAAAAACGGCGTTATAAACCCGGGTGATTTCTTAATTTCATACGGCGTTATAAACCCAGGTGATTTGAAAAAACGGGTTGCCACGTAGATAAAACCGGGTATAATATAAAAAGGGTAGCTACGTCATCAAAAAATTGTCCACGTAGGCATTGAAACCGGAAGCAACCGGTTAAAAGGTACGCCAACTACCAAATTGGAACAATTTTGAAACTTTGACTACCAAATGTGCACAAAAAAAAGTTCACTACATAAATGTATACAAAGTCGAAAGTTCAGAGCTATATGATGTCATTTTCCCTTTTAATTACCTTTTTAAAATCATTAGATGATTAGAATAAGAGAGTTATATTAGTAAATTATGGAGGGGATGTTAATTGAGGTGGTGACATGTGACGTTAGAGACTCTTGTTTATCAGTATATAAAGATAAAGATTATACACCGTCAAAACGTGTTTCATATAAATTGTAATATTAAAAATTTTACCAATAAAATTCAATGGGACAAGAAACTTTAGGTAAGAAGAAAAATACTAGTGTAGTACTCCCTCCTAGGCCTAGCAAAAGAAAAAAAAAATGCACATAGTTCTTAAATATGAATATGACTAGGGGATAAACCAAAAATCCGTTTTACTCGGACTGAACCAGAATCGAACCGAACTAGACCGTTTACTCTCAGGTCGTTTTCGGTTCGGATAATTCTTATAACTTGGTTTTCGGTTTCACAAGGTCCGGTCCGGTGGGGTTTTTTTTTTTTTTTGAAAAAGTCAGAAAAAATTGAAACCGTATCGGTTTATTTTCGACCGGTTATCGGTTGGCCATTTTTGTTTTTCGAGTTCGATCTGATTCCAGAACCTAGCTCTGGACACACAAACATATTTTAGTTTATATTTTATCATTACTCCTTTATTTTATAGAGAATTTCATACACACCCCGTTATCATCCCAGGACACACAAACACATACAAAATAGACATGTTAGGGTTAAAAGAAACAACGGAAGAAGTATATATAAAGCCGACGACACTTTTTTTAGAGGAGAAAAGAAAATTTCTTCCGGGCTTTTAAAAAAGATTTTTTTTGACTTTTAAGCATCGTCCTGCTTACAGATATGCGTTGTGTTCACAAGTCTTAATTGGAAGAAAAAAGAAAGAACACAAGAATATCACATTATGTTTTTTTTTTTAATATCTTTTTGTAATCTATATGATGAATTGTCATTTCATAATTTTGGATTGCAAAAATTATACATGATACGATTTATAAATGATAAGATTTGAATATGCAACAGGAAAGAAGAGCTAAAAAGTCCGAGTTTGTAAGATTTAGCATTAATGCTAAATAAAGTTAAATTCGATCTTTTTTTTGGTCTTCAAACATGATTGGAAGGGCACTTCTAATTCAGAATCCTAAGGCGGCGTTTGGTTCGCAAAATGTTTACTTTTGTCAAAAAAATGGAATTCGGAAGGAATGAAATTGTCTGAATCCAAATACTGTAGCGTGTTTGGTTGACATGAAAGGTTTGGAATTCAGATTCAATTCATTTGTTGTGTTCTATTTGGTTTATAAATCTGTCAAATGAATTAAAGTATGATTGTGACATGTGACCAAAATATATTATTAATAAGTTTTTAAAACAAATTTATTGATAAAAATATTGAAAGTATGATTCTTTTTCTTCATAAAATAATTTTTTCGTCATAAGTTCATAAAACAAAGGTTTTTAAAATGATAACGTTAAAAACAAGGTTGTGATATGATATGCTACGATGATATTAAGTAGGATGTTTGTATAATGTAAGAGTAGGAAGAAATGTAATATTTTTGATAGGTGAGTAGATCGATGATAGGGTAGGATAGGGTAGGAAGTGAGGTTGAGGTAGAGATAAAGTATAGTAGGGCGGGTATACAATGGTGAAAAGAAATGTGGTAAGTTTGATGGATGAGTAGACTGATTGTAGGGTAAGGTAGACGGGTGGGTGGGTGGGGTGGGGTGCGGTAGGATAGGATAGGATGGGTGTATACAAGGGTGAGAAAAAGATGTGGTAAATTTGATAGGTGGGTAGATTAGTATTAGGGTATGGTGGTTAGGGTATGGAATCACAATTTCATTCATTTTAACTACCAAATAACACATCATAATGGAAAGTTCATTCCTTTTCCATCAAATTTCCCACTAATTGAACTTTTCAAATCCTTCAAACCAAACACTGCCTTATAGGGGTGAGCTCGGTACCGTACCGAACCGAACCGGTACCGATCCCGAAAATACCGAAACCGAATTATTAGTTTTGGAAGAACCGAATACCGAACCGTATAATTTTATATGGTGCCGGTTCGGTTCCGAATACCGAATTTTAGCTAATTTAAGAACCGAATACCGAACCGAAAGTACCGAATACCGAATTTTAGCAAATTTAAAAACCGAATACCGAACCGAATATATTAATTCGGTATCGGTCGGTACCGGTACCGGTTCGGGTTCGGGAAATGGTATCCGTCGCTCACCCCTACTGCCTTATACGACCTTTATCTAAAATACAGAATAAAATTTAATTGACATAAACATTCATTCACTTCCCATGAAATTACAAGATTTAAAACAAGTTTTGCAGCCAAAATTTAGAACAAAGATCTAACAGCCCGTAAAAACTAAAGAAAACAGGAAAATCAAAGTTATGCGGATGTAGATCGATACAACATTATCTCACATCAGGTGAACTAATCTAACTATGGAGATTTTAATCTAACTAGGAGACTGTGATGGGGATCGAACCGGGATCTGTCAGCACTTGGGTCTAGGCGATAACCACCACACCAGCCATTAAAAAAAAAACATTATCTCACGTCACACAGAAGATGCCAAGTTTATGGCCATAACTGGTGAGGCGTTTTGGTTGATGGATCCCATAAGGAGTGTTTGGTTTTACATTACAATTGAGATTGTTACGTTACAATAACATAAATAATTGGTTTAAAGTGTTTGTATTGCATTTATTAATAAATGATTATTTGCGTTTAGAATTAATCCTACCACACTGTTTCGTAAGTTAAAAAATGTAGTTTCCTTGTTTAATAAGTAATTATTTGGTCATTTTACAAGTTAAAACGCAGATCCAAACACCCCCTTAATAAACTCGGCGCTCAAAACTGCTCGAATATCGATGATTTGACGAAATCAACCATCATGAACTAAATAAATACAAACAAAAAGCTTCTTGTTTTACATCGATAACAACTGTGCAGCAAGACCTTACATTGTCCGTTTATGCTTGTACTGCAATCTTCCAGGTTCAGGACTCATTGCCTTCGGATCATGTGCATGGTTCGATACACCAGGCCTAGAAGCAGACGAGGCATCGAGCCATTGCCGTGGCTGTGCATAATGTGTTAAACCAGAAGGTCAATGGGGTTCACGGTCCACCTTCAAAGTGAACCCAGATAATAGAAAAAAGAATTGAAGAACCAAGTTCAGGCTACTTCGCAATCAACTCAGTCGTTAGCCTGTGATTATTACTTATCCAGTCGAGAATATCCAAACAATCGTCTTGGCTGATGAAAAGCCTGTATATGCTTATCGTGAGTTTAAATTCATTTAAAAACAAGAGGTTTTTACTATATCGTGAAATGCATACATACCCTCTTTTAGGCCGATAGGATTTTAGTTGTGCGATTTCCTGTCGATCTGACATGTCTTTTTTCATTGCAAGTGATCGAGGGACTACTAATTTCCCCGTTTCGTTATGGTATGCATTATATATAAAATCAAGTACCTCCTCCTGCAAGTAATATAACTTAAAGAGTAAATGGTTTTTAATCAGAGAAGTGATATGTAAGTTCAGGAGATGAAAGGCGTACGTACAAGGGGTCTCGAAGCATCAATCCAGTGATAAATTGGCTCATTCCGAAACCATGTCAGCTGTCGTTTTGCGAAATTCCTGAAAGATTAAATTGGAATCTGACAAAAAACTCTTAATAGTTCTAGTGAAGTAAATTTAACAAAATCAAGAGTCGTACTAATGCGGTTGGAAGGTAAAAATAAATTAAAGAACGACCTCGATGCTTTCTGAAATTCAGATAGAAAAGTATAAAAGTCACGTGTCGTACTTCTGCCCCCTTGTTCTTCACACTTTAAAAGGTATTCCATAGCCTGGAAAACAACATTGAAAAGTTTCATGACTAAGGTAAATCTTCCAACCTCAAAAATTAAATCAATTTGATTGCTTGTTAGTTGCAACATCATAACCTAAAGCATTTAAAATTTAAATATTTATTCTGGGTAGTTGCTCTGTTATTGGTTCATCAATACTTGATTTAGTTTACACCAATTACTACTGTTATAGGTGCAGCTATAACCAATTCATAAAATCATAGTATTAAAAATATTGTGAAGGAGCAAACATGAAAACCCGAAAATAATGAAGAACTAAGAATAGAATCTATCTATACTATTAAAAGAGTAACTAAATGCCACATGGCATGCTCTCATTTAATTTGCCACATGTCACTCTTTCCTTTTGCCACGTCATTTACTGATTTTATTTTTAAATTTTAAAGCAAATCAAATCTATGTAAATCTAATATGGGTTAATTGAATAACTAACTAAAATTAAGCAAACTTTATTATTCATATAATTATTATATTATACATATATATAAATATCAATTTCTAAAATTAACTCATGTAATCCATGGGTAATAACCTAGTGAACTAATAAATAAGAATAGTTGTATTAGATGCAAAGCATATGTATAACAAGGGAGGCAGCAATGGATAACTGAATAAGAAGCGATGCACAGAATACCTGTCTGTAACCTATGGCTCTTGTAGCAGAATTGGAATTTGGCAGAAGACCCATATCAAGAAGCCATCTTGCCTCGGACAAAATGCCAGTGCCTCCTATTTATATTAACACGAGGATCAAAATATATGAATGCAAATCTTTAAGAAAGCAAAAGGCTACAAATATAACTTCTGTATATGGTTCATGCCATGGAGAAATTCTCCATTATATAAAATAAAGTAATGAATTAATGATACGTCTACTAAATATGTTGCTTGCTAAGCATACAAACGTAATCACAATTAAGTAATAACGGCCAATTCTATTTAGAACAAAAAAAGTGCAACTAATGTTAACACCTATGATTATCATATTGTAATGGGCAAAACAGATCTTGATAGTTGGATACTTGGATGGTGACTACAAATTTGTTAAACTTGCAAAAAAGTGAATTTTACTAGTGATCGATATTTGCAACCGTTGTACTTGGTGTAAGACTTTTAGATTTAGAAAAAACAATTTGCTTTCAAAAAACATTTGTAACCATTGTTCTTGGCTTTAGCTTCGTATATGATCAGTTTAATTGCTGAAATTGGAGTAAAAATGTTCAAGTTTCCCAAGTATTCTTTCTGGGGATTTGCAACTCCAATGGTTATTTTGAAGGTTACAACAAAGTACAACAGTTACAAAATGTTAAGCACTCGATTTTACCATAGCTGTTACGTAAACTGAGGACAAAAGGTGTATTCAAGTGGGTGTGAGACTTGAACCAACAAAAAGTAAATTTTGGAGCAAGTGTGATACTAACTGATTATGCTGTGGCCATGAAACAATAATATATGCCGGTAACCAAATAGGAGGCAAAATTATAGTAGATAGGTCACACATCATTCATAACTCATAAGTAGCCAAAATAAACTATACAAAGTACCACACACTACATGTAAGGTGCAATTATTCAATTGCGACTTGCCTAATAAAATAAAAAAAAACCGGAGTTTAAATACCATGCCCAATGCTCACCTGAAATCATATCTTCACATCGAAAATCAATTGACCGATAGAGATCAGTTCTTGAAGTTGAAAGAAAAAAGCAAATGAAATCATAATCCAAATTCTTTTGCTTTTCATCCAAATTTCCATCAGTAACAATGTCTCTGCCGAGGGTAGTCGAATGTGAATCAGTTTGTTCCTTGAAAGAATCATACGGTACTGGAAAAGCTGATGGCGGTAACCCGGTAGACTGCAATATCAATGTGAGCTGCCATGTGTCAATATACTTTTCTAAAACTGTTAGTATTTTGCATCCCAATAAACCAGCTGTTTTAGGTGTTAGAAACTTCTTGCTTGCTCACTAAGTTAAATTGTTTCTCAAAATAAAATCTGAGAAATTTGACATAAGGTACATTAAGTAGATCACGGCAGGTCCACATATCATACGGTACAGGCGTACAGCTTTATTTATTTACATCATGTGCATTGATACAAAATAACTTAATAGGCAGCAATTACATTTTCTTGATTAAAATTAGTAATGAAATTTCAGAAATTAAGTAGGTAACAATATTATTTCCATACTGCTGAATTGGGATTATTAAGGCATCATTGGGAGAGGAACTACATCTCAAAAGTAGGGTATTTTGGAAAGATGGCGGCCTTTTGAAAGCGGCTTGATTGATGTACTTTTCGTAATTTTCTTTATTTTCATTAACTATTCAGTCAGGTCCGATTATTACATAATGAGCATCCAAACTGACCTTGACAATTTCAAGTTTCCGACGTAAACGATACCAATCATTGGCATGTAAAGACTGAGCACTTGGGTCACCTGCTTTTGTAACCAACTGCACAGCAGCATCCCAGTCAAAGTTCCTCTCAAAAACAGCAAGCTCAGACTGCACTTCCAAAGTAATCTCTTGAGAAGCCTTTGGAACATCTGGTTTCCCATATACAAACCTTATACAGGATTAAAGAAAGACTTTTCATGAACTAGAAAAGCCAGAATCAACTGAATTAAAAGGTTAAAACATCAATTAATAAATAGAACATAGAAGTCAGGATTCCGGATAGTATCTCACTGCACATCCCTCTTAAATAATGACATTGTGTTAGCTGTATTTTTTTTGTTGACATAATAGGATCCTCTTTAGCTCATTGCATGCAGCATGCATCTTGCCAGTGGATATATTTCTTGTAATTTTCTTTTAATATATGAATCACAGCACCAAAGCTAAGGAGATATAAATCTATGCTATTATATTATGGGCCTAAGGGGGTTCTTTACGCTTGGAATCTACATGAACCAAATGCTATCCAAGTTAAGAACAGTTTGTCATGTAGTTCGATAACAAAGGTGGCAAGTCTATTTAATTTCAATATAACATAAGAATGTACCATCTTAAGTATAATCCAGTTCCTCCAGTAACTATCGGAACTCGACCTCTACTAAGAATATCTTTTGTAGCTTGCCTCCCATCATCATAGAAGTTCCCAGCAGAATAATCTGGTAGGAAGAGCTGGTTAGCTTTTAGACTAAAACAATGATCCACAACATATTTCAAAGGCTATGTACCTTCAGCAGGGTGTAATATGTCAATTAAATGGTGTGGCACTTCCTGCAAAAAAAAAAAAAATTGCCATATACTACTATATTAGACACAATGTTAGTCTAACAATGAGACTCAAGAGATGCAAATGAACATGAATACACCCTTTGTTAAGCTTATAGAAGCAATGCTGTGATTGGAGAAATCACAGATGCTCTCTAGTGTTAGAGAAATATGTTGTAGATACATGAAGGTTCAATCTGTTGTTGATACCAGAATAGTTCTAAGCCAACCAGAAAAACTTGATAGCTTATGATTGGGTTAGCACAAAGAAAAAACTTATATGTTGATAATAGTTAGTCTCTGCACAAGGGAAATATCATGATGATGGATGAAGCAGCTCGAAGACCAGCAAGAATCTAGCAGGAAATAACACCAACACTACAAAGAAATTTTTCTATCTTTCAGCAACAAAGAAATTTTTCTATTTTTCAGATTATTTTCATACAAACACTGATGATGAATATTGTTTTACAACATGATACCAGGTAGAAAAATATTTGCAAGCTATCAAGACATAAGCAAGGGAAAGCGTCTTGAATCCAAAATTTGTTGCAGAAAGTTTGCTTATTCCCAAAAAGTAGCTTCACAGCTTTAACCAATAAGACAGTAGAAACCATGAATTCCCACCACATAAATGGTTTGTGAACTAATAAAGTATACACGAGAAAACTATGATGTCCAGAAACATGCATTTGAAGCTGATGATTGTGAATGTATCTCAATTAAACGTTACCTGTCTTTCACTCATAGAAGGTTTTGCAGATCCAACATCAAGACCTTGATAAACCTGTCATGAAAAATACAAATTAGACAAACTTATGACGCATAATGTTAAGAACATCACTACGCCTACAAATTAACCAAGTGAGTGTAGATTCTGATATCCATGTACTCAATTTGACACTAAATGATCATCCTTCCCCCACTATAAACTTAATGCACATGTAGACTCACACAACCACAGCACCTGCTAGCAATTCAAACAAACTCACCACCAATATGATTCAGTGAACATCACTTGAACCCTATTTATAGTTCTGAAAGTACATAGCCACTTGATAGAACGAACTTTACGATTTTCCTCATCATTTACTCATTTCCATCAGTAAAATCAATATGAATAATTGACAATCGGAAAGGATCAATGCACAAATAAAACATAGTACAGCTAAATAGCTTAAGTATGAACATGCCTGGACAGAGTCTGCACTAAGAATTTCGCCGTTAAGTTTTTTGGAGAGCTCTAATGCGAGCCTGCTTTTTCCGGCGCCGGTAGGACCAGATATAACAATGACTTTCTCCTTCGACTTTGCGGAGGCAGAACACTGGACGATACTAAATAGTCGTCTCTGTAAACACCGACGACGGTTAACAAGGCAGGAGATAACGGAAGTAGGGAAGAAAGATGTCTCCGCCTGTGCATACGATAACCGGAAGCAATTCATGCTAAACCTTCCGATGACAGCATTCATTTGCCAATACCCTGGTCCGCCGTGACAAGTTTTCAAGTACAAGGGAAAAAAAAAACTTAACATTAGGACATAAGCAAAAGGATTCTAACCATTCTGTATAAAATCAGTTGAGAATCTTCAATTGTTCATAAATTGTAGTATGAAATTAGCCAATTTTGATGTTCATAACCAATTAACCATACTATGTTTATCCATAGACAGCCAATTGCATATTAGAATTCAAGCAGAATGGAGCACACTTCATGAGCGACAACATCACAAGTTCACACACAGATATAGAACAGAAGATGAAAATTTGGAATCGCAGATACCTCATGAGAGTGAGAGAGGCGAGACCAGAGAAACACCTTGAGACAAAGAGATAGAGAGTGCCGGTGACACCTTGAAACAAAGAGTTCGAGAGAGACGAGACGGTGGTGCAGATGGGAGGGAGAAGCAGCGACGCTGGCTGCCGGCGTCCAGTCGCCCAGGTGAAACAACGAGAGAGATAAGAGAGCTTTTGTGGCTCCTTTATTTGTTTGAGGGTAAAAAGGTATTTCACAACGCATTACATGTATTAATAAAATCATTTTATTTTTAAATAACTTTTTAACAATTTCATTACAAAATAAATTATGTGGATTTCTAGATGAAGTGAATTTGTGAAATGAAAAAGAATTTTAAAATACCTATCTTTTTGTCATCCAAACCCAACAGAATGAGCCGTTTAGTTCATAGAATGTCAGGTTATAGTACACAAAAAAATCGGATATTCGATTTTGACTTGAACCAATCCGAAACCAGTTACATCAAAACCGGTTTTTTTTTGTAACCGGACTGCTTTTTATTTGATCTGACTTTTTAGCCGGTTTCAATTTTATTTGGACCAGCGGTTTTTTTTACCGGAAAAAAAATCTAAAAATCATGTGGTTCAAATTATAGCCGTTGGACGAAAACGTAGCCGTTTATGATAGGAATAGTATTGTTTGATCACACTTCATTCCAAACACTTTCAATTGAGATTTTTGGTATTCTCGAACTCTCGTAATCTCGAAAATTCCAAACTTTCTTTTTCTTTCTTCTTACATGGCTACTAGTAACACGTTATGAGCATTAATGGCTCTATAAATTAACTGAGAAACTCAACAAGGTATGCAATTACATAAGTTGTAAAAATATGGTTATAAGACGATTATCATAATAATTAACACGGAGATCAAATGAAATCTTATGTACAATCAAGGACTACTAATATTTTTTATGTTATTAATATTTATTTATCGTTACTAATATTTTTTTTATGTTTACTGACATTTTATTGAGTCTACTAACCTTTATTTATGCAGGCTAACTTTTTAACATTTTATTTACTTATATTAGCTGTTATTTATGCAATTTAATGTTAATAATATATATTAATGTTTACTTGCATTATTGTTATCACTAAAATTTGTCTATGCATATTAATGTTTATTTATGCATAACTAACATATTTGATTATTTATTGATAATTTAGTGTTACCTAATTTTTTATTCTCATACCAATTTATTACACAGTTATATTTTTATATCGAATAACATTGATGATCTACATTCTAATGATTACTTTACATTAAACAAGATTAAATTTTTTTAGTCATTTTATTTTTAGAGAACTTAACAACAGTTGTAAATTCGACCGTTTGATGGTGAATTTTTCCCTATAAATACCAAATACTAAACCACATTCTTTTTTTTAAAAAAAATATTTTCAACTAATTAAAGATTGATGCAATGCATCCCTCAGTTTTAATTATTCTCCTTACACATATACTTTTAGTATATTTCTATCCTTTGTTTAAACTTTCATTTGATGAGATGTATCATTTTGTATTTTCATTTTTTTTTTCCTAATTTTCTTATTGTTATGTGTTGTGATTTTGATTGAAATTAATTAATCCTAATTTTGTGTTGGTTAACTTTGATAGTTAAGATGGTAAATATTGAGAATTTGGAATATGTTGGATGTAAATATCAAAAACTACATGTCATGGATCATAGATATGAAGATGCATTCAAAATCAATGAGCTTGCAGAAACAGTAAACGAAAATAATTATAGTTCAATATAAGAAAAGGCTAAAGCACATGTGTTCATTCACAAACACATTAATGATAATCTAAAATATCAACATATGAATACAGTCATACAGATGATCCAAATATTATTTGGAAAGATCGGTAAGAAATTGATCATAAAAAAAGTTTATTTATGATTACCAGAGATAAATAAAACAATTTAAGGTTCTAATATTTAAATAAATTAAATGACTATAGCTCGGCATTATTCAAAATGTGTTTACAACTCAAATCTTATGGATAGATAATCACAACTCTATACATCTTGGAGAAAACTATTTCAAATTTCATGCATTAAATGTTATATTGCGACAACAACATCGAATACAAAAGTTTATAAGATATGTTGAGCTTAGCTATGTTCCTTATGTTACGGAAAGAAACAATAAACTTCTGATGAAAAATCATCAGTCCTGTTCAGCCGGCTCATTAGTTATGACAAAACGTAACCCAGAACGTACTTCACATGGACAAGGACAAAGACGTGATCATGAACATGGACCTGGTTATAACAATATTCCACGTGATAATAAGTTATAATTAAAACCCAAATATAATAACGCTAAAGCTAGTGCTTATCGGGATCCTAAAGATCATTGTTTTCTATACAGAATGTCATCAGTCAAAAACTTGTCGTACAACACCACATCCTTACAAACTCTATCAAGAGTCTTTTAAAGAAAAAAAGAAGAATCAAATTTTATTGATATCTCTAATGATCCAATACCCAAACTAAATGTTTTAGTTTTTTCCGATGATTTAGACATCGAAGGTTAACCGTGAGCTTTATTTCATTTCCTCATATCATGTAACTAGTTGTTAGCCCACATATTACGTGGATGTTTAATTTATAAATTAATTGTTTGCTAAAAATCTATACAAATGTAAATTACATATTAAAATGTTTATTTTTCTACCAAAAACACCATTATATTTGTTATGAACATAGTTAAAAAAAATTTATTGTAGTATGAATAGTACTAATATGTGTTGTAACACCCGTTAGTTTCAAGGGAATTAAGTAATTTCAAGTCATTTAACTCAATTGTTAATTCAAGAAAATAGGATATAAATTATCAAGTTCCATAGTTGGTATTTAAAATGTTGAATCTTTATCGTAAATTTTTAAGAATTTGGAAATAATTATGATGTATATATATGTGTAACATCCTCGGATTTATTTTAATGTATTTTGGTTAATTAAGTGGAAAATATATATTTAAGTTGAATTTGGGCGATTATTATGTATTTTGGATATTTAGCAAGTTTGTTGCTACTTTTAAGAAAATTGAACTCAGAATCAATTTTTATGGAGTATTATGAATTTAAAAAGTTATTTATGAAAATTCTAAGATTAAATCAGTATTTTATGGAACCGGTTAGTTCGAGTGGTGAAATGTGCAAAAATGACGAAAGTTGTATATAAAGGGCAATAGACTTCATTTTTCTATTTTACACTATCTCACTACTTTATCTCTCTAGAAGTTCTCTCTACATCTCTCTAAGTTATCTCACAAACCGACCGTCAGATTTTTGAGAATTATACGTTATCGGAAAGATATCGAGGAGTACAACAACAATCTACAAACAGATTTCTGATTTCATACGAATTGAGGTAAGAATCGAATCTTTTAAGTTTATAGTTTCGGTTTTGAAGTTAACTAGAATTCGAATCTGTTGTTTTGTGCGAATTTGAGCTTGTTTTGCTTGAAATGTTGCTGGAGTATGATAATATATGCATAGTAGAATCGAAACTAGGTATTATACATGATATATTAGTGATTTTAGCCTTAGAAATGAAGGATTTAAGTTGAAATGATGAACAGACTCGAATATGTCAAGAACAGAGTCGAAATACAAGAACAAACTCGAGTTTGGTACTAGATTCGAATGTGTACCATCAGATTCTAAGGGGTGGTTCGAATCTATGCCTAGATTCTAATGTGTACCATCAGATTCTAAGGGGGGGGTTCGAATCTGTGCCTAGATTCGAATGTGTACCATCAGATTCTAAGGGGTGGTTCGAATCTATGCCTAGATTCGAATGTGTACCATCAGATTCTAAGGGGGGTTCGAATCTATGCCTAGATTCGAATGTGTACCATCAGATTCTAAGAGGGAATTCGAATCTGATGCATGGTTTCGAATCTAACCCATTAAATTCGAGTTTAATGCCTAAAATTGAGAAATATACTCTCTAAACTTGTATATTTTGAATGAAACTTATAAACAACACATAGAATGGCAAGAGTTATTCAAAGGACAATGTATGAACATGAAATGGGTTCAAACTTTAGTTATAGTGCGAATTTAGATATGTACCCAAAATGGGGAAAATATCGCCAAACTTACGAAACTTGATTTTATGGATTTAAACGGTTAATGATATGAGGAATTGTTGTAATTGATATAACAGGTCCCTTGTGGTGTTGTTTAACCCACAGTGGGGTACTTGGTGGATCCGGTTGAAAGCCCGAAGAGAAATAATATCGGTTAAAAGATAAATTACGCACCCACTGTGAGTACAGTAGATTTCGCATGTTTATATTTGTTTTATGTAAGCTTTGCCTGCTGAGACCTGTTGTTTCATTGATTGTTTGGAATTCTACTAACTTGCGTAGATTTAGATGCACATTCTTACTTGTTGCATGTCCTTTCGGTTGTTGTGCATCTAGTGATGGACCGGTGGGTCGCATCGATTACTCTGATGTTACTGTGCTATATGACCTGGAGCTGATCCCTCCTAGGCCCGGTAGGCAGTATGTCATCCCCGATCGTACGTTTGTCTCAGATGGTATGTTTAAATGCCGAGCTTTGAGCTCGAAGGGGCTGCGGCTCTGGTCCGTACTTTGTGTACGAAGAGGATATCCGATGTTGGTCATCTGTGTTATCCTTGGGCTTCATAAAAATTTATAAAATGCATAATCTCTGTATTCACTAAGCATCCGCTTATTCCCCAGTTGTTGATTTTTATTTTACAGGAAAAGGGAAGTCTACTGCTGGACCTTCTAGTTAGGTCGTTTGGAAGATTTGGGAGACTCGGCACTATTTGATCGGTAATTGTGATTTGGACAATGTTGTAATATATTCTGGATGATTGTAATAAATGTATGGGTGTGTAGACTTAGACTTGGTACCTTATAGCACCGTAGGGTGTTTAACACTTGTTGCACTACTTTATTTATGTTTTTAATGCTTCCGCACTTAATTTAGGTTATCAGATCATTATGTTATTGTATGTTGGTGATTAATCCTGGGTGTATTGTAATTGGTGGTTGTTGTGGCAAGGGTGTCACACGAGATGGTATCAGAGCAGTTGTTTGAGATTCAAGTGTCCGTGAGGTCTTGATCTCAAACATTAGGTAATGATATGTAGTGGTTTAAGTAATGATCTGAACTAAGATAGGTTATGATCTAGTAATTATAAGAGATTGACTATCATACGGGACAAATAAGTGGTGTCTTTAAACTGATGACATGTTACTAAACAAGTTATATGTTTATATTTTCAGAACATGTCTGGAGGAATGACACCTGAGGAAGCCAGAGAGATGATGCTAGCCATGATGGCTGAGCAGAATAAAATGATACAAGATCAGTTTCGGGCTCGAGATGAGGCCGATGCTAAGAGAAGAGAGGATAAAAGAAAGAATAAGGAGAAGGAAGGAGGAAATAATGACGAACAAGATGACAATACTGGGTCATCTAACAAACCCCGAGGTTGTCGTTTTAAGGATTTCAAAGGAAACGGAGCTGTAGAGTTTAATGGTTTAGGGGATGCTGTTGCCGCACTGGAATGGATAACAGCTACTGAAAGAACATTCCGAATCAGCGATTGTGCTGAGAAGGATATGGTTCGTTATGCAACTGCTATGTTCACGAATGATGCCATCATGTGGTGGAACGCAATGGTGAATGCGTTGACGTTAGAGAAGGTTTCTGATATGACTTGGGCTGAGTTCAAGGACCTATTCACTCAGCAGTACAGTCCGGTTGATGAGCGCCGGAGGTTGGAAGCAAAGTTTATGGCACTGGTACAGGGGACTAAGACTGTGTCCCAATATGCTGTAGAATTCACGAGGCTGAGTCTGTTTGCGCCTCATCAAGTCGATACTGAGGAAAGGAAGGTGACCAGGTTCGAGGCTGGTCTCGATATTGAAATAAGGCGGGTTATGAGCAATGTCCGCTACCCTACATTTGCTGGCTTACTTGAGGCTGCCAGAAATGTAGAGCAGATTCTGATCATGTCGGACTATTCTACTGGGTCTACTGCTGTTTCCACCAACCCAACACAGCCGTCACCGCCAAAGCGCCAGCGCGAGGGAGGATATTCTGGTTCTTCCCGGTCTTCACAGTACTCACCTCAGCAGTCGTATCGTCGACCATCTGGTTTTTCCGATCGTGGTCGTGCTCGTGCCTACTCCATCAACACCGAGCCGCGATATTGTAATAGGTGTCACTTGGAACACTTCGGCAAATGCACCAATGGACGTGCTTGTTTTTGTTGTGGTGAGTTGGGCCATTATCAGAGTGATTGCCCCAGGAAGGGAGATGCTTGCCATAAGTGTGGTGTACTGGGACACTACAGTAGGAATTGCAGAAAGTACGATCCAGCTGCTGCTGCTCCATCTACAACACTGTCTTCGGGAGGTTCAAGCGGTGGATCAGTTAATCGAGGCCGGGGTCAGTCTCAAAGGGCACCTGCTCGTGCTTTCCAGATAACTGCAGAGGAAGCTAGGGAAAACCCGGAGGTGGATGCGGGTACGTTTATAAGTTAAATTTATGCTTGCAATAATGATGTTTAATTCTGATATCAACAAGCCTTTTTGTGTCTACTGTTTTGAACAAACGACCAGTCATGACGCTGTTTAAGTTACTGGCTAGATTTGACATAGAAGTTACTAGTAACACATTAGCCGAGTTAGAATACCTATATCATAGTCGTACCTTAGAAAATTAAAGATGTAGTCTTCAAATTTGGATCTTACTCCGATATCATTTAGTGAATGTAACGTGATAAATATAGAAGATGTCGACGTTATAAATAAGAATGACAATGTCAAAAAGGAAATATAATGCTACTTGAGGATAGTATACTTATTGATATGATAATTGATCAATAAGAAAGTTAAAGAGACTTTGGACAGTAATGAAATTTGCTTATACCGTAAAGAAAGGTCTAATACTACGATTCGGAATCTAAAAGAGATTCGGAGGTGGTCATGAGTTTTGTTTAAATTCTGGTGCCAATTAATTAAATCGTAACTACTGCATTTGTGCAATCAATGTTAGTCTTTTGGACTAAGTTGATAGTTGTGATTGATGTTGAAATTGTTAAGTAACACATTAGTTAACGTAGATCATGTGTATCATGATTGTACTTTAGTGATTGAGGAGGTAGTACTCAATCCTGACTTGATTTCAATAGAGATCGGTGATTTGATACGATAATTAGAAAGAATTTATTAAATATATGTGACAAGACGCATGTAGTTTGCAATGAAGGAATAATAAAGATAACTTCGCCGAAAGGAGGCGAGAAAAATTGTATATATGAGTATTGGAGAAGTGGGGATCAATGTCTAATGATGATTGTTAGGTCCCGAAAGCTGATTGCTTAGGGTCGTGAGTCTTGTATGGTATATGCTATTGATACCAAGATTGAAGAGAGAACTGTGGCCGATGCGCCTGTTGTCCCAAATGTTTCCATAAATGTGTATGGAAGACTTGTCTGGTGTGGCACCTGAAAGACAAGTTGAAAGTTGGTATTGACTTGATTCCTAGAGCTTCTCCAAAAGTTTGTTATTCGTACTGTTTTGCATCTACTAAATGTGCATAGATTAAAGTGGTTTGAACAAATTGACTATAATAAATAAATATCCGCTGCCGAGAAATGATGATTATTCAATTAGCTGCATGAGAGCTAATTATTTTTCTAAGATTAATCTACGAATGGGATATGATTAGTTGAGGTCCGAAAAGGGAATGTACTGAAATTGGCTTTCAGGAATATTTATGAGCACTACGAGTCTCTGGTCACGATATTTTGATTAAGTAACACCCCAACCGTTTTATGGACATCATGAATAGAGATTTGTATATCAATGATGGGGGAATCGGTAATTGTAATTATCGATGACATTCGGGTATAAGTTTTAAGTTGAATATGTCAAAACGTGAATTTTGATTACAATAGATTATAATTTGTGGTATGTGATTTCTGGAATTGGATCTCGGAGGATTCTGTTAAAAGAGGAATGATTGAGAATTTGGAATCTGTCTCGCAGTAATTACAGATTTAAGAAGTTTTCTACGATTGGTAGATTGTAGACAACTTGATTATTCAGTATATTTTATATACAGACTCAAGAAGTTTATTATTGGAAAGATTTTGCACAAGATGTACGTGGGAAAGGTTATTAATATTGTTTTAGTATTCTAGACTCGATTATGTCAGAATAGAAGAGTTGTTTCATTTTCAACTCTTGGTTTGTGTTATAAGTGGGATTAAACACACATATAGCTATGAGTACAGCTTACTGACAACTGATAGAAGATCAGAATGAATGGACTATTTCCACATCGGAATATATGATGAGACACCTAAACCAATCAGTTTTGAGGGAAACGATGTAGTATATTTATTAGTATCACCGATGAGGTGTACTACTTGTTTTGAAAAAGGGATAAAATTTGCACTGAGGTGAGTTGGTTCATTGAGAATAACAGAAAAGTTAGGAATCTGTTATCTCATTTAGAATTATTTAAGGAAATGTCGAATTAGCACTTGGTATTTCATGAAGAAATCTTTATTATATCTTCACAACTGGTAATGAAGATTAGGCTGATTATAATGAATTAGAAATCATAAAGGGTTAGTATATGTTGAAAAGTCGGAATATATTATGAATACTGTGGTAATGAAGAATAAGGAACAAAGAGATTAAAATAGTATTGATACGTTGGAAGCATCACAAAGTAGTAGACCATACGTTGGAGACAAAGGCGGAAATGTTAAGAAAATATTCACAACTGTTTGAATCCGAGTAACTTCGAGGACGAAGTTGAGCGTGGTGGAGCCCATGCTGTAACATCCTCGGATTTATTTTAATGTATTTTGGTTAATTAAGTGGAAAATATATATTTAAGTTGAATTTGGGCGATTATTATGTATTTTGGATATTTAGCAAGTTTGTTGCTACTTTTAAGAAAATTGAACTCAGAATCAATTTTATGGAGTATTATGAATTTAAAAAGTTATTTATGAAAATTCTAAGATTAAATCAGTATTTTATGGAACCGGTTAGTTCGAGTGGTGAAATGTGCAAAAATGACGAAAGTTGTATATAAAGGGCAATAGGCTTCATTTTTCTATTTTACACTATCTCACTACTTTATCTCTCTAGAAGTTCTCTCTACATCTCTCTAAGTTATCTCACAAACCGACCGTCAGATTTTTGAGAATTATACGTTATCGGAAAGATATCGAGGAGTACAACAACAATCTACAAACAGATTTCTGATTTCATACGAATTGAGGTAAGAATCGAATCTTTTAAGTTTATAGTTTCGGTTTTGAAGTTAACTAGAATTCGAATCTGTTGTTTTGTGCGAATTTGAGCTTGTTTTGCTTGAAATGTTGCTGGAGTATGATAATATATGCATAGTAGAATCGAAACTAGGTATTATACATGATATATTAGTGATTTTAGCCTTAGAAATGAAGGATTTAAGTTGAAATGATGAACAGACTCGAATATGTCAAGAACAGAGTCGAAATACAAGAACAAACTCGAGTTTGGTACTAGATTCGAATGTGTACCATCAGATTCTAAGGGGTGGTTCGAATCTATGCCTAGATTCGAATGTGTACCATCAGATTCTAAGGGGGGGTTCGAATCTGTGCCTAGATTCGAATGTGTACCATCAGATTCTAAGGGGTGGTTCGAATCTATGCCTAGATTCGAATGTGTACCATCAGATTCTAAGGGGGGGTTCGAATCTATGCCTAGATTCGAATGTGTACCATCAGATTCTAAGAGGGAATTCGAATCTGATGCATGGTTTCGAATCTAACCCATTAAATTCGAGTTTAATGCCTAAAATTGAGAAATATACTCTCTAAACTTGTATATTTTGAATGAAACTTATAAACAACACATAGAATGGCAAGAGTTATTCAAAGGACAATGTATGAACATGAAATGGGTTCAAACTTTAGTTATAGTGCGAATTTAGATATGTACCCAAAATGGGGAAAATATCGCCAAACTTACGAAACTTGATTTTATGGATTTAAACGGTTAATGATATAGGAATTGTTGTAATTGATATAACAGGTCCCTTGTGGTGTTGTTTAACCCACAGTGGGGTACTTGGTGGATCCGGTTGAAAGCCCGAAGAGAAATAATATCGGTTAAAAGATAATTACGCACCCACTGTGAGTACAGTAGATTTCGCATGTTTATATTTGTTTTATGTAAGCTTTGCCTGCTGAGACCTGTTGTTTCATTGATTGTTTGGAATTCTACTAACTTGCGTAGATTTAGATGCACATTCTTACTTGTTGCATGTCCTTTCGGTTGTTGTGCATCTAGTGATGGACCGGTGGGTCGCATCGATTACTCTGATGTTACTGTGCCATATGACCTGGAGCTGATCCCTCCTAGGCCCGGTAGGCAGTATGTCATCCCCGATCGTACGTTTGTCTCAGATGGTATGTTTAAATGCCGAGCTTTGAGCTCAAAGGGGCTGCGGCTCTGGTCCGTACTTTGTATACGAAGAGGATATCCGATGTTGGTCATCTGTGTTATCCTTGGGCTTCATAAAAATTTATAAAATGCATAATCTCTGTATTCACTAAGCATCCGATTATTCCCCAGTTGTTGATTTTTATTTTACAGGAAAAGGGAAGTCTACTGCTGGACCTTCTAGTTAGGTCGTTTGGAAGATTTGGGAGACTCGGCACTATTTGATCGGTAATGGTGATTTGGACAATGTTGTAAAATATTCTGGATGATTGTAATAAATGTATGGGTGTGTAGACTTAGACTTGGTACCTTATAGCACCGTAGGGTGTTTAACACTTGTTGCACTACTTTATTTATGTTTTTTAATGCTTCCGCACTTAATTTAGGTTATCAGATCATTATGTTATTGTATGTTGGTGATTAATCCTGGGTGTATTGTAATTGGTGGTTGTTGTGGCAAGGGTGTCACAATATGTATATGAAAAATCTCATCATGTTCATACATTAATGGAAAAAAATAAATAAATATACATATATATAAATGTTATGCATGCATGAAATGCATTACAACCATAACCACCATCATCATCATCAAACCAATACATAAATCCCTATATATACATAAAACCCTAATAGCAAATTTTTTTTGCTCCTCAAGAACACAAACACACTATCATAAATCTGGGAATTTCCTTCTAATCTTTGGGCCGGAATTCAAGATTTGAGCAACAATATTAGCCTCATCATCACATTCATCACCATCATTGGAATCTTGAGGTAATGTTTATGAACCCAAATAAAATTTAGTTCCCGTATGTAATATTCAAGGTAAATTTAGAACTCATACAATGTTGTTTAGAAATTTATAAAATCTGAAAATGAACAACCAATAATTTCTGGATTTATAATCTTCATTTGTGTTTATTTGAAAAGCTTGAAACCCCATTAATGGAGTTCCTTGAAGGTTTTAAGTGGGTGTAAGTTGTAAACCAAAAATTTACCTAAAAATGATCCAAATATGATTAGAAGCCTTACTAGTTTGATATTAGATGAATAATCTTGGAGTTAGAGATATATTGGTGGGTTTCTAATATTTTTGGAGAGTTGTATTTTGATAATATATATATATATATATATATATATATATATATATATATATATATATATATATATATATATATATATATATATATATATATATATATATATATAGAGGGAGGTTCCATTGAGAACTTTTGTGCATCGAGGCACAAAAGAACCTCCATTGGCCATTGGATGAAAAGAATGTGTGAGTTAGATCAAATGGCAAAAGGGTAATTAAATAGAAAGTTTTATGCATCAAGTGCACATAATGAAATTTGCAGAGGGGTAAAACAGAAATTATGCAATCCTTATTTAATTATTACACTTTCAAAATTAACAAAAATAATACAAATTCAAATTACATCAAAATACATGCATATCGTTCATCTCTTCATGCATATCGTTCATCTCTTCCAAAAATAAATCATGCATATCATGCATATCGTTCATCTCTTCCAAAATCAAAATACATCATAATACAAACATGAATCGTTCATACAAACATAAATCATGCATATCGTTCATCTCTTCTAAAATCAAGAGGGGGCTAAGAGAGAGGAGAGAGATAGAGAGAAAGAGAGAGTGGTTTTAGGAAAGAAGTTAATGGTGATTTTCATACCAAATTTAGCTATTAATTATCTTAAAAACATTTAAATTCAAAAATAATTTCCATACATTTAATATCCCCTAAATGCCCTTTGTGCACCCTTGGTAGATAGTTCGATGCACAAAAGTTCTCAATCGAACCCCAATCTCTCTCTCTCTCTCTATGTATATATATATATATATATATATATATATATATATATATATATATATATAACATAGTCTTGGAGAATGAAAATCAAAGAACGAAAATCAAAGAACGAAATGAGAAATGGACCACCGGAGAAAAGCCGAATGGCATGGTGGTCGGCCGGCGACCTGAGCGACGACGACAGCAGCTCCGGCGGCTGCTCTGTCTACCCCCTTCCTTGCTGTTTTCGTGCACCGAGAGAGAAGAAAGGGAGAAGGTTGGCGGCTAGAGTGAAAAACAAACCGACCAGAGAGTGGCCGGCCGGCGCCGCCACAGCCTCTGGCCGGCGGTCTGGAAGAAGGAGAGCATCGATGGGTTTGTTTTGTCTTTTGGTTTCCAGCTCCACCGAAAAGGAGGAGGTTAGGGAGTAATATTGTTTGTGACTGTTGTGAGTTGGTGCGGCCGGTGCCGGAACCGCCTTGACCGTCGACTGGCCGGTCTCCTTCTTCCTTGGCCGGCGGTTGGGGAGGCCATCGGTGAGGGGTTGTTTGACTTTTCTTTCCTTCTGCTTTTAGTTGGCCAACTGAGAGATAATAGAGATTGAAAAAGGGTTTTCCTTGGTTTCTTTTATTTTTTTTTTAAATTCAATTAGGTTTTAAAAATAATCTGTTTGGGCTTTCTCATATTTAAATGGATAAGAGTTGGGTTTTCTTGTATTTTTTTGGGTTGGGCTTGTGTTTAAATATTTGATTTTGGGTTCATTTTAGTTAATTAAGATTGGGTTGATTAATTAAATTAAGTGGATTGAATATATATATATATATATATATATATATATATATGATATGTTGGGTTAGTTTTATTTTCTAAGTCTGTTACAAACTTATTTTAGGCGTAATTGTTATCATATGAATATTGCGGGTTATATAATTAGAAAGGGATTTGAAATTTAATTAATTGAATGGACTAATCAATTTTTGTGTGTCTTGGGCTTAAATTTCCATTGAACCGTTAGTATTAGATTTGATTAAATAGCTAGATTACTTCTTGATTAGTTGGTGGGTTATAATATAATTTAAGTTGGGAATTTATTTGAGTTGTTAGCCTCGTTATTATTGAGTTAAAAGAAGTCCAATGTATTAATAATTTTTATCATAGTTGGTGTGATAATCAAGTTAAGTTATTACCTTAATTGTATAGAATTGCTTTAATAATGTAACGAAAATAAATCATTAAAGTAGAGAAGTATATATTATTTATTAACGAAAGGGTTAACAAACTTTAACAAATAAATCGGAATTTATTGATTTAAGCCCTTGACTTTAATTAATAGAATTGACAACGGACTTAGTAAAAATATAGAGTTAAGAATATTGACAAATAGACAATGTACTTTGATATCAGGTCTTTAGTGAATTCGATTGAGGTGTGTGGATTTCGTTAGTGCTTTCAGCTGTTAGCAAGGTATACGATTGGCGAGTACAGATTGCAGGCACTGTGAGCAATTGATTTAATCTCGCATATAATCATAAATGATATGTTTGCACTGGATATCTCTTTCGTTTCTATTGCCATGAACATTCTTTAATTACTATGCTTAGTCTTGTATGTTGATATTTAATTCGTTGCCATGAGCCGATATTTGAGAACCCTTTCTCCAGTATGCATACTGTGTATTATGTGGATTAAGTGAGGTTGCTGTGTGCTTCCGAGTTGCATGTCGGGCAAGCCGCATGTATTGTACACGTGCTAACCGAGCGAGTCGTACGTCGTGTACTTGTTATCGGGCGAGCCGATAACAATACCCTATTCGTGTATGCTAAACCGAGCGAGTCGTAATGCTACACATGTCGAATTTGAGCTGATATTTGTGTTGATTATGTTATTTATGTTTGTCTGTGCTTTTAAATCTGCTACTCGCTAGGCGACGGCTTACCCCAGTTGTGGGACAACTTTTTAGGTGTGGTTGATAAGAGTTTGGCATCGACATCAGGATCTAGAGTTTGATGACTCGTGGTATCAGAAAATACTTCCGCATTTACTCTGATTTATATTTTGTACTTGGCATGGGTAGATCCCTAGACTTTCGATTTGGTTGTAATAACTAGATGTTTTATTTTAGCACACCCTGAATGTGGTGGTTTTAGTTTATTTATATATTGAAATTGTGGTTTAAACTTAGAAAGCTTTATTTTATTACTTCGAGGTTTATGATGCAGATTTTAGTAAAAACGTCGCGTTATTAGAACGGGATGTTTCATGTGTTATCGTTATAAAACTCTTTATTTTTTTGATTTACTTATATTTAACTAATAATAACTCATAAAAATTAGTTTTACATAAAACAAAATTTAAATAGTTTTATTAAACGAATTTATAAAACATTTCATTAGCAACACTACATTAATTAACTTTTAAATGTACGAAATAGTGTCTAGTTAGCTAAATTAAAAGTTAGATATGGAAGATATTAAAATCATTTAAAAAATTATTTTTCTTATTCATAGGAGTTAAATTAGGTAATACTTAATTGTAGTTTTATTTAATTTTTAAATATAAATTACATAATTAACTAAGAGGATTATATATGGAAATTGAACGGAAAAATAAAATTTTGATCAGACGAGGAAGCGACACGTGTCGCTAGACGTTTTCTTTTATTAATAGATATAGATAGATGCATTTCAAGTGATGTAACAATATGAAAGTCAGATTTTGAACTGGACATCACACCTATTTATAAATTAGAACTAGTGACCTTAAGAAGTTAAAACCTATAAAACTCGAACCAAAAAACCTCTTTTTTTGAAAATCTCAAGTTTCGACCGTTAGGCCACCCTTTGGGTTCCAGCAAACTCGTAATGGATACTCGCCAAATTGAGAATTTTTCTCTTACTACTACTAAAATACCCATAAAATTAGGCCTGCTTCCGGCACATATGAATGGTATATGGAAAGTGATCAAAACTGCTTTAATGAATCAAACATCAAACCCCATCGGCAAAATGTATACATTCTAGTAAAATTGATTTAACAAGAACACAAATGGTACGTGGAACGAAAAAATCTTGTGAGTTTAAACATTACGAAAGGCAATAAAATCAAACTAGAATCTGTGTACTTTGTACCCAAATATTCAAAGATGCAAGTTATTCACGAAAAAAATAAAAGCTGAAACTCTCAAAATTAATAAGAATGCAAAGAAGAAGCATCCTAAAGGAGATTATTAACGCTAACTCGCTAAGTGGAACTTATCTCACCTTTATCTGCAGAATTATAATTTAGAGGGTGATGCAAAATTATCTACACGAGCTCCCACTCAGAGTCGGGTAAATCTTGAGCTCGTGATTTTGGTGTCGAGATGGGTAGTGTGTTCTCCTCTGTAAGTTGGCTGAATACTTGGTCGATGTCTCCGTACCAAATTGCAAGCTCCTTATACTCTTGTGTTAAGCTCTTTCTCAACATGAAAGCATCTTGGATGATTTTCTGCACAGACAATAACATACGTTAGATATTCGCGAGATAAATGTTAAAAAGAATTAGAAGAGTTTATTTAATTGTCATGTTCTCTTTTGTTGATTTTGTGAACCTTTTTTTCACTCAAATTCTCACAAAGTCACAATTATATAAACTACAGGAGACGTTTGGTTCGCGGATTTCCTGGGATTCACTGGGATTTGCATTTAAAATTCTATGTTTGGTTCGCAGATTTCAATAAGGATTTAAAATCCCAAGATTTCATAAATCACTTCCCTCTTTGTTATTTAAAAACTCAGCCTCCCCTGAGATTTTATATCTCAGTTACCTTGCATTTTTTAGATTAGCAAATTTTTTCTATAAGATACTGCAGATTCTTTGACAAAATCCTGACAAATGCTGCATAATACAAATCCTTTAAGAAAATGCAAATCCTAGAGAAAAAAAATCCACGAACCAAACGCCCAGTTTTGAACTTCATTTGATATAAATGAAGTTAACAGACCAAATTCTCTTTTGTTGATTTAAACATTAACAGACCATGAGTTTTGAACTTCATTTGTGAAATGTCACATATCAGTTGAGTGGAAATGATGTAATTGATGTTTAAAACTTTTTAGTATTAAAAATCGATAGGAAAAAACCATGAAAATACAGAATCGCTTTTATCTATTTTGCTTTGTTGTATTTAAAAGAGGACGGATTTTAATTATTTATTAATCATCGGTTAATCAGATGTTATTGTTCTTTGGAGAAAGAAAGAGGTTGTACCTTGTAACACTTGCTTTTTCCTGCCTTATAAGGATGGGAAAGAAGGTTTTGGCCCTCAACAATAACACAACTTTCAGCAAGCTGTTTATTATTTGATAAATCAATAGTATCTGTGTGCTGTTTTTCATCTGATAAATCAATAGTATCCATCTTCAAGAATTCATCATCAACCATAGAGCTGTCATCTGCTCCTGTCAAAGTTCTCTCGATTAGTAATCATGCTAAAACACGTGGAATAGTATCCAGTGGTAAATAATTGATCTCATATAGTCTCACGTCATTTGAAACAACGGAACCATTAAGAGGTTGTTTTAGGGTAAAATGACCATAAATTGACCTCTTAATGGTTCCATTTAGGATTAAATAGGCCCACTAAATAATTTTGAAATGCCAACAAGTCAACAAGACAATAAAAGATGTAAAATTGAACTTGCACCAACTACAGAAGATTAAAGATGTAAAACTGACCTTAGAACCATCATCCATCAGCTAAACACGAGATAAAAAAGAACTAAATTTCACAAAAGCATCAAGACAGCTTGTGGAAAGGTTAATAGGTTATATTCAGGGAAATCCAAAGTTTATGGTTTATTTTTATAGTGTGTGCCCAAGAACTAGAACCAAACAGCTCAACCTGATCACTTAATCTCACTTCAATAGTTCAATGAAGTTTCAATAGCCAATGCAAAACTACCAGATGTTATAATGATGCTACCAGCCTACCATATAGTCATATACTTGCATATATTTCACAAATTGCATATTCAATGAAGTAAATATTTTTTAGATTTTGTGAAAGAGCAGCTTACCAAATTCGGAGCAAGACAAATAGGTGTCTAATTGTGGAAGATTGTCATAGCAGCCATGCTCGCTGCTACACAATCCAGTCCCACAGACGGCATCACCAGTTCTGGTAGTGTCTGCATTCATCAAGATAGAAGTTAGTGCTTAAAAAAATGCAATTATGTGGGATGGGTGGGGGGCTAAAGTTTCTCTTATCTATGATCTGTAAATATGATTTCATGTATTTTATCTAGAGCACGACAACTTTGATATGGCTGTAAATTAGTGGTCCAAACATGGAATTTGTACATAATTGGGAAAAACTGATGATTAAATAAATTATACTTTAGTGTTGAAATGGGACAGGATTATACTGACCATCAGACCGGGTACAGCTGGAAGAAGCAAGTCTTGTTGAATCATTGTTATCATGGACAATAGCTCCGAGGGACTCACAAGACGAGAGTCCAAGTGAGGATGCAGAGAAACAGCCCAGTAATTCCGGAGAATCAGAGTAAATTATATATGGATCTGCCAGAAAGCTTCTAAAAGATGAGCTTGATGAATCATATGATTTGCTCTCCTCTTTATTTTCATTGCAAGTAATTGAACTTTCCAATTTAGATGATTGGTGAGTGTTTGAAGTATTCAAATCACTTCTAAATTCATCAATGGACCTGTTCAGAAGTGTTTCCTTTTCTTGGGGGCAACTGATATTTAAACCAGTAACCAAAGTTTCCAAAGGGACCATCTCGGAAGTTTCTTCAACAAATGGCACAGCAATTAAATTCCTATTTGCTAAAATGTTTACATCCTCGGATGGGAATGGGGATGGCTCCCCCTCTATCACTTTATCAACGACCGAATCCACGTCGATAATATCTTCAATACCCCAATCCAGATCTTCAAATACTGAACTCTCTGGATTATCCTCATAAAATCTGTTATCATAACGATTCTTTGAAGATTCATGTGAAATCTTGGCAGAATGATCATCATCATGATTATCTTCAGCGCGTCCACTGTATATAACTTCTTCAGATGAATTCTTATGTTCAGGAGAGCTTGCATCTTTACACGAGGATTGCTCAACCACAAAATTTCCTTGATTACTTGTAGAAGAGTTCAGATGAACTTGAATGGCCTTATCTGAGGTCTTGTTTATTGGATTACGACCTTCGTTCTCAACATATGAATTAGAATCAGCATCACCAATGGGACATCCACTACTAATTTTCTCTGAATGGCAAAGGCCAGTAATTGACAGTTCCTGACAAATTTCTGTAGGAACCACAGAACCCTCTTCTGATTTATTTGTGTTACAGTCAATGGTATCTTCCTTAATGTCTACAACTGAAGTTGTGTAGGTCTCAACCACATGAGTCTGTTCTGAAGGTATTAATTCTGCCACATGGTGTACAGGCTCCACCGACGGAGGAAGAAATTCTTGCACAACCCCAGAATAGAACCTCTTCACACTCTCACCAACAGTTTGCATGTGGCTTTCAACATAATTTACAGTGTCCTGGTAAAAGCATGAAAAATACAAGGTCATCTTGCATATTTAAGTGTGTAACCATAAAAAAGTAATTGAAATTTTAAAGTTTTATATGTATGGCATGCAACTGATGACAGAAATGCCTTGCAATGAACCATAGAAGCACCAAGATGCATACCCTGTTTACATATTCATCAACCTCGTGGAACACAGTCTCAAACCTCTGGAACATATTCCCAAACCACGTTTGACAGTTGTATTTCTTATCCATTGTAAATATTTACTGCTGAAGGGAATGGAAATCAAGAACGGTTGTGCTTCCTAAGATGGCACACTTAGCATTTGTAAGTCTTCTGCAGCAAAAGAGCAAAAGAATTGGATCAAAACCTATAGACATAAACCAAAATTGCATTCCACATTAAGTATGTACATAGCATATGTATCCGTTCAAACATAAATAGAAAACAAAGTTAACTCGTTGTTATTTAACAAGCCTCCCAGTAAGAAACTACATATAAAACATATTTACTTACAAAATTACAATGTTAAAATGTCAGTTCCCCAAGCACAGAGCACAAGTATGAACGATGCTTCATAAGCTTATGGATAAACAAACATAGATACATACCATCTGATCAACATATACTATTATCAAACATCCAACTTCCAATTATTTTAACCTTTTGATTTCTAGTTTCATCCCCAAAAAAAGGGAGCCGAGTGCTGCTTGTTCTAATTCATCATCAATACAAGTATACAACATCGACATCCTACTTGTGTATTTCATTCTTCTAGGTTGGAAAAATCACAATTCAGCATATTCTTATATATTCAACATAAACAGATTATATTATAGTTCTACCGAATGTCTCTCAAAATAATCACTTTTAGCTAATCAAATAGTGTTACTCAAACAGTATATTTTTCCAGTCAAACTCCATATATGATACCTCATTATCCTCTATAATATATACATACGCGTATCACCGATGAATAAACAATTTTCTTAATTTTCACACGACGAACAGAAAGCACGTGAAGTATATAAGCGGTAGAAGAACAGGATTCTCAACTCTTAGAAAACTTTATCTGATCAATTCGGTCAGTCAATTTTCATGTTTGAAAATCAATATACACTGACAAGAAGAATTCAGAAGCTTGTTATCACATGATGAAAAGCACAAAAACAACTTCGCAACAGCAACCAGAAAATCGCCGAAAAAGCCGGTTGGAAAATTTTGCTGTTTTTTAGGGAAGAAGTAAGCAAGTATTGATGAAAAGTTGAGGAACCCTACCAGAATCGGAGAAGAATAAGATGAAGAAACACCGAAACAGTAGCCGGCGACTACTTGAAGTCGCCGGTGGTGATCGTCGAGGTATGAAACTCTCGGTTGTTAACCCTCCGCGGCAACCCGGTTTCAAGAAGACTTCGAGTTCGATGGTGACCATATATATAGAAAAAATAAATTGCACTTAGGCCCCTACAAAAGTGTTAATTAACACATGGGCACCATATTATGATTGATTAATAATTATATGATATACATGTTTTAAGTGTTTTTAGGATATTTGTTATTATCTGATATCTATCTATGCCGTATAATTATCTATAACTAATTAATGTTTGAATTATATACAATCCTAATCAAAAGTTATCCATCATAACATCTTTAATAGTTATACATAGATTCTAAATTTGATCAATTTATTAATTATCATTATCTGGTTTATTGGCTATTTTTAGATTTTTAAATAAATAACTATAAAATATAAAACTATAAAATAGACCGGTCCAAGACTTTAATTAATAATCGTTAGTTTTAGATTTTTAATTACTACAGTTAATTGGCTATTTTTTAAAACATTTCTAAATGTTGTTAGTTATTTATATCATGACAAACGCACACAATGATCAAAACAATCTTTCGGAGGATTTAAGTATTAAATTTAATTAAATTAATAAACTAAAAAACTATAACTATGTATTGTTTTCATCTGAAAGGGTTCATAATAAAAGAAAACCTACTAAAAATTATAAAGTTTTAAAAAATATACAAACACACGTTATATTATTATAAAGAACTATAAAAAAATTTATTTTTAAACGGAACACTCAGATAACACAAGAATAACATACTACTATACTAGTTATATCGTACTGCCCAAATAAATTTATATTTTATAGTTTATTTTTTAACGTTTTTATATTAGTACATTGGATACTACATTAAGGGAAGAAAAAAAACACATCTTTACCTAAATATAAAACAAACAATAATCCAAAAAAATTCAGGCTATCTTTACTCAATTATTTAACCATAAGATATCATCTAAAACATACACTTTCTCATTTTAAGAACCAAAAAACTTGCATGATTTATTATTACTTAATCGTATATAGAAATACGAAGAAAACATACAAGCATATCGTTGAGTAGAATTTAAAGGTTGCGGGTTCAACCGGTAAAAATATTATTTTTTTGATCTGGTTATGGATTTAACTAAAGAAGAATCCTAAGAAAGTGTTCGTTGATGATGGAATGATGGAGTTTGAACTTTGAATGAAATGAATGCATTTGGATTTTAAAATATGTGTTCTGTTGATTGCCCGAAACCAAAAACATGAAAAATCATTATCAAAATGTAAAATCCCTTTATACTTAGGGGTGTTTTGTACGTAAATTAAAAATGATGAAATTGTTTAGGTTTACAAGTTTTTATAAACAATAATAGTTGCACATAATTAAATATCAACATAAAGAATGAAGCAAAAATTATAAAAAATCATTCTTGTTTGTTTTTTATTTTTATTTTTTTCATATTCATAAGAAAATAAGAGAAATGAAAATAACACTAAACTCAAAGTTTCATTGTCTTCCATTGAGAATCAACACTTTTATCACATGAAAAAAAAAAAAAAAAAAAAAAACTTGTAAACCTAAGTAATTTCATTTTGTAAATAACTTTTTTACCCTGATGATAATTAAAAACTATAACTTCTAATTAATATTATTGTCATTTATTACTAAAAGGTTAGCTACAATTATTTTCACAAAACACATCTATAAAACTAAAAACATATACTATTTTCAAACACTCCACAGCTAATAAAAGCATTGACTTGAAACTAGAACTAGTTGGGTGTTTTTGTCAAGAAGCTTTTAGGAGTTTCAGCTATTGACTTTAAAAGCTAAAGTTCAAAAAGTCTGTTAAGTTGATAGGAGCTTAAGCTTTTGATTCAGATTTGAAGACCTCAAAAACTCTTTCACGAGAAGCTACTTAGGCTATGTTTATCACGACTAGCTAGAGCTTTTGAGAGCTGGAAACTTTTTAATGAGCTGGAGATTTTTGTTTTTTTATAAATATGTTTGGTAAAGTAGTTGTAGCTTTTAGTATTAAATGACATAAAAAGACAATGAATGGTAAAAAAAATAATTTTGTTTGAGCAAAAGTTCAAGCTCGTCTGAAAGTTAATTCAAGTAGCTTATCGTGAAAGAGTTTTTCAGAGCTTTCAAATCTGAATTAAAAGCTTAAGCTCCAATCAACCAAATGGAGCTTTTGAACTAGGAATTTCAAAAATCAAAAGCTGAAGCTCCTAAAAGGTCTCGAAAGCTCTTTGTCAAACATAGCCTTAAAGTAGCTTTCAAAGGGCTTGAGCTTTTGGTCAAATTCAAATGATTGTAACTACAACTTTTTATTAATGTCAATGTCTTTTTATATCATTTAATACTAAAAACTACAACTACAACTATATTGACCAAATACAATTATAAAAATAAAAAGCTCCAGCTTTATAGCTCCTAGAAGCTTCGGCTATTAAAGATTTTAACTCATAGCTTCAATTTGAAACTCAACTAATTATGTCAAACATAAATGTAAGGCTGTAACCAAACATTCACTTAATGTTAAAATCTCAATTAAAATAATATCTAGACCAATTTACCACAAAGTGGACGATACTTAACACATAAGCCCAATCAAATTGGGCCAAAGTTGAGCGGTCCATGATAGAAACGTTAGGTAATATAGTATAGACTATAGAGTATTATTATATTGCAAAGGTCATGATTAAAGGATATGAAATCATCAAGGGTCACGTGTTTCTAAAGTTTAACCAGTTTAATATATTGAGTTTTTGACCTTTTAAAAAAAATGATGAAAAAAATCAACATCTAAAAAAATGCATGCATAACTAGGGGTGACAGTTTCGGTTTATTCAAGCAAATGGGTCAAACAGGTTGATTACTAAAAGTCATAAATTTTACATAATTTTAAATTTTTTTTAAAGAATAATTTATTTAATATATTGCTTTATAAATTTTCATTTAAAAATGTATGTTCCAGTTCTAGCTTAGTTTTACTATGGGTCAATTTAACCATTCTGCTCATTTGGTCCGATGGGTAAAAGTTGACACCCGCATAACGTATGATGTATGAAGGTTGAACCGTCGAAGGGCCGTCAATAGTTAAATTCGCGTCATACTAATCCATCGGCAAGAATTTTTAGAAGATGAGTTACAATGTAAAAGCATACACAAAAGTTTAGGGAAATGCTATTGTGTGTGTAGACTTCCTAATGAAGTGAAGTCATGCAACACTTGTGTTTGTTAATCATACAAGAATCCAACGGATTCAAAAATGATTTTATGCAATACAACGAAAGCAACTACTTATAATCGTTATAAAGTTTTCCAAGTCATTGTGTATGTTTTTCTGCTAATATTCTTTTGTAAGCATTTCAGTATGACTTATAACTTTGGTGCATCAAAGTTTAAGATCACGAAGGTAGTTTACACGTTAAAAATAAAAATTTCCTAATATGTATATGAACTTATTAAAATATTTGAAACTAATTATAGATGATTTGATAGATTGTACATTTTCATTCTTAATTTGTTTACGGTTAGCAGAATCATCAAAAAAAGGTAAAAAAGAAAAAGACACTCCACTTTATAGGTTTTCAAGCACGTTATGGGTCCATAATTTTATTATGTATAAAGCTTAAGGGGCGTTTAGGTTTTCTTTTGGGATTTGATTTAAAAAATTCCGTGATTTAAAATCTCGTGTTTAGTTCGCAGATTTTAGTAATGATTTAAAATCGCAGAATTTATTAAATCCCTTCTTTCTTTGTTATTTAAAAGCCCAACCTCCACCATAAGACTTTAAATCTCAGTTACATTGCAGTCTTCAGATTAACAATTTTTTATAATATAATGCAGATTCTTTGATAAAATTCTGACAAATGAAAATTTTACATAATTTAAATCCTTTGACAGACTGCAAATCCCAAAAAAAAAAATCTACAAACCTTAAAAGTATAATAACTAGTGTATACTATAAACGTATTTAATAAGAGTGTATGTTTTTACATAGTTCAAAACTCAAAAATACTCTTTTAATCACATGTGCAAGTACCATCATCCGCCAACAAGTTAATAGTCTAAACCGGGCATATGGCAGAAGCCCACCTACATGTTTCATTCCGATTATAGGATCTTCCATATGAGAGTGATTTTAGTGGTGTTTGAATCTACGTTTGAAAAAAAGTTGTAACATTGTGGAAAGCGATAATCAGATACAAATTGTAAAAAAATGTGTTGTTAGAAATTTAGTGTTTAACTTAGCTTCTATTGTTTGCTATCAAAATCATCATGTAAATCAGTTTTTCAAATGAATTTGCGATTTAGCTTGTGAAATTACCAAATAATTAGTTATTAAACAAACAACCTATATTTTTTAGATTTTGAAAAAGTGTGATTAGATTAATTATGTGTACAAATAATCAATTATTAAACAATGCAATCCAAACACTTAAAATATATTATTTGTGTTATTGTAACATAATAATCTAACAATCTTTCTTAATAATCAAAACCATACACCCCCTTAGGTACGTGGGTATACCCACACCGCACCCCTCTAGCAGCTCCATTGATTTATTCCCCGGCTCGAAGTTCTACCACTGCAGCGGCTTGCTCTCTCTCTTTCTCTCTCTTAAATTAGTTGAGTAAATGAGTATTGAAATAGAAAGATTAGAACGGTAGAATTTCCAATGTCTAACATGAAAATCGTTTAAAAAAAAAAAGAAAAAAGAAAAGCTGATGTAACACTGAAGTATTCAAAATGATGATTCTAGAAGGGATGGGAACACCCCTCACCCTTACGATGAGGGAAGTGGTTTTTCTCCTCCCAACACTATATCAAATGTCACATCAGATCCACATCAATTTTTCTTTCTTTTTCAAATCACCATGAATCATTCCAAAATGAAGGAGATATGTTCCAAATAACATTCTAAAATTTTCTCCCCGACTCTTTCCTCTTTCTTCCTTCTCCCATGCACGATGTGGCTTCCCCACAAAAAAAAATAAAATTCAGTGTGGATGATTTGGGGAACGATGCTCCCTTCGGAGCCACATGCCACATGGCACCTTGCTCACTCCCACCCCTCTTATCGGGTGCACAAATAAAAACTAGATACATTAAGTCCCTCGAACTCATGTACGTAGAACCTACTTTTCCAGCAAACTACTTAATAAAATGAGACCCAAATACATATATGTGATAGTACTCACTTGATTTTATTAGTATATTCAATCACTAGGTTATTACCCATGTATTACATGGGTTAATTTTAGAAATTGATATTTATATATGTATAATATAATAATTATATGAATAATAAAGTTTGCTTAATTTTAGTTAGTTAGTTATTAAATTAATCCATATTAGATTTACATAGATTTGATTTGCTTTAAAATTTAAAAACAAAATCAGTAAATGACGTGGCAAAATGAGAGAGCGACATGTGGCAAATTCAATGAGAGCATGCCATGTGGCAAATTCAATGAGAGCATGTCATGTGGCATTTAGTTACTCTTTTAATAGTATAGATAGATAGATTCAAGATATTTTCAATCGTTCAGGCTTTAGACAAAAGATTTTTCCTGTAAACAAGCAAACGATAAAAAAATATTTTATTTAATACTTTTATTTATCTCGGATATTAATTATCGTATGGGTATTATCAAATACCAAATATGCCCTTTTGCCCAAGAAAAGAAAATATCGGGAGATAGCAACCAACTTTTAAAATGGTCAACCAACAGTTCACCTAGTAAAACGGCACACACATTATTCTCTTGAACAAATGATTTGACCAAATTTCCACCCTACCCCCACCAAATTCCATTTAATTTCAAGGGCAAAATAGTCAACTACACTTTGCATGGAAAGACACACAACTTAATTAAGTTGGTTGTGTTAGCTCATCTCCTATTTTCTTTTTCTCTTTGCATCTCTCTCTCTCCCCCAAATAACCCTTCTTTCCATCCATACCCTCTTTCAAAGTTCAAACACACACAAATGGAGCTGCCGGTCAGGTCGCCGGCGTCCGGTGGTCGCCGGGAAACTTCATACAAGATTGAAACCAAGAATCTTGCATACAAAAGTTGCAATCTTTATGATGAATTGAAATGGGGTTGGCTTCAAAAGCATTTCAAGAAACCTCCAAAGTTTATCTTGAATGATGTGAGCTGTGAAGCTCATCCCGGCGATCTCACTGCGGTCGCCGGACCGAGTGGGGCCGGAAAAACAACTCTTTTAGATATTCTTGCTGGGAATATCTTGTCCAGCCGAGTCTCCGGTCATGTTTTGATCAATAACCATCCTATTGATACGAAACGTTTTCGGAGACTGGCTGGATACGTCACTCAAGATGACGCTTTGTTCCCGTCGTTAACGGTTGAAGAAACGCTCGTGTATAGCGCTTTCTTGAGGCTAAGATGTGGTCGGAAAGAAGCGGTTGATCGTGTCAAGATTCTTATAAACGAGCTTGGTTTGGAACGTGTAGCGAGCTCGAGAATTGGCGAGGGGTCGAATCATGGGATCTCGGGTGGGGAACGGAGGCGGGTATCAATTGGAGTCGAGTTGGTTCATGATCCTTCCGTGATTCTAATCGACGAACCAACTTCTGGGCTCGATTCTAATTCAGCTTTCGGCGTCATATCCCTCCTTAAATCAATGGCAATCAATCGAGGTAAAACCATCGTTTTAACAATCCACCAACCCGGATTCCGAATCCTTGAGCTTCTCGATCGCCTCATTTTACTCTCGAATGGATTCGTTCTCCATAATGGATCATTAAAATCACTCGAACATAGACTCAAAGTCTCGGGACATTGCATCCCGCCTCGTGTCAATGTTCTTGAGTACGCTATCGACGTCGCAACCACCTTGATCATACCCCCGAAAACCTCATTCGAACCAATCAATAACCAAAACCCCAAAAAAACCAATGAACACCCATACCCGAATTCACGATTCGAAGAAATAACGATTCTCAGCAAACGATTCTTCAAGAACATATTCCGAACGAAACAACTATTCCTCACAAGAATCATCCAATCCATACTTTCGGGTCTCATACTCGGAACCATTTTCATAAACATGTCAAACAACAAAGGGAAACTCGCATTACAATCACGACTCGGATTCTTCGCATTCAGTCTCACATTCCTTCTTTCATCATCAACCGAAGGATTACCAATCTTCTTACAAGAACGACGAATCTTGATCAGGGAAACATCACGAGGAGCATATCGAGTTTCGTCATACGTAATCTCAAACACCCTAATTTTCCTTCCATTCCTACTAATGATCGGAACACTTTACACGATCCCAGTTTACTGGTTAATCGGATTACGATCCGAGATCATGAGCTTCTTCTACTTCGGATTGGTCGTATGGATGGTGATCTTGACATCGAATTCATTCACCGCTTGTTTCAGCGCACTGGTTCCGAATTTCATCATGGGTACGTCGGTGATTTCGGGTTTGATGGGTTGTTTCTTCCTGTTTTCGGGTTACTTTATCGAGAAAGATAGCATACCAAAATACTGGATTTTTATGCATTATTTGAGCTTATTCAAATACCCATTTGAGTGTTTTATGATAAACGAGTATGGAGGTGAAGAAGGGAGGAAAATGTGTATAGAAATTGGAGATGGAGGAGAGTGTAGAATGTACGGAAATGGGTTCTTGGAGCAGCAACATATAAAAGAGACACAGAAATGGAGTAATTTGGGGGTGATGTTAGGGTTTATTGTTGGATACAGAGTGTTGTGTTTTTTGATTTTGTGGATTAGATGTTATAAAACCAGGAATTAATTATTTTTTTTCCTTTGTATGATTAACACAAAAATGGAAGAATACTTAAAAAGAAAAAAGGAGTTATTTATCTTTCTAACTAGAGTTTTTATAGATGTAGTTGTTTTTAGTACTTTTATTCAAGATTATTCTTTCGCTTGTTTTGAGATGGATTTGTCACTATTTAATAATGTATTTTTTTTTTCCGGGGATACGTGTGTAAAAAACCTTCATATTGGACAATTATTGTGATTGAATCCCCAACCATTTTTCATTGCACAAAGACCCTCAACCATCAAAAACTCATAAAAATTGTGATATTACATTATTACCGGTTGTAACCGATTGAAAGTTATAGCACACCATTGACGAGTCATCAATGACCAACAAAATTCTTTCGAAAAAATATATTTCAACAGGAAAACACAAATTTGAACAAAAAAATCAACAAAATGTGATTTTGAATCATAAAACACAGACAATTGTGTTCGCTAAAAATAATGTTAATCGGAGACAAATGATTGGTCAGCAAATTGCAACCGATTTATTAGGTTGCTAGTCATTTTTTTTTAAAAAATATCATTTTGATAAGTTTTAGTTGAAAAAAATGATCGAAGTTTTAGTAAAAAAAATCTTTTTTTTAATGTACGTCATCATGATGCCTTTTTCATGTTACTTTATTGTATATTTTAGTCACCTTTGTATTATTTTATTAATGACATTTTATCTCTAACAATGATCAAAATGTGATACAATCAATCCATTTTATTTGACCCGTTATAACTTGAACCTTAAAGGTTAGTATTTTATTTTTAAGAAACTGATTTTAGGGATGCAAAATGATACAAAATTACAAACCCAGACTAGACAAAAAAACCAAGAAAATGAGTCGAGAATAAAGATGTTTGGTGCTACCGCTGGTACGAACCGTTATTTTCCTATTGTGCGTTAACTTTAATCGGCATCGGTAAAGATTAACAGCATCTTAATATGTGATGTTGGACTGTGAAGGTGTTGTTGATGCTGAAAGCTTCATAGCTTAATGGTCGTGAGCAGGTAGCATCTGCTGATGCTCAACAAGCTTTAAAAGCGATTAGCAAACAGGGGTGGATTTAGTGTACAAAGAGAGGTGTCACTCGACACCGATAAATTTTCAAAATACTGAAGTACGTATGTATCAAAAACCGGAGTGACACCTAAGATTTTTTTCGTGTGACACTTACGAAAAATTTATGAACTTGTAATATACAAATGTAATTTATATTTGTTGTTTTTATTACTCAAATTTATTGAAACATTACTGAGTTTTAAACATAAATTTTTTTTTCTTTAAAGAAACCCAACAGAATTTTTAAACAATCGGTCAATTAAGTATTATTGTATTAGCCCAAAAAACTTTTAAAAAACCCAAAAAAAAAATAGCCCATATCGAAATCCCTAATTGCCCCTCTCTTCTTGCATGCATTTCATTCATCCCTTCCTAATTCAAGTTTCAATTTCATCTCTTCACCAACTCCACCCACCCTTCTGGCCCGATTAAATGTTAAGTGCTTATTTGTTAAATGTTTATTTATTTTTTATTTGATCAATGGTTAAACTTATTTGTTAATTCTTACATAAAAATTAGGTTAATAGATAAATTTTACAAAGAAAGTTCCAATCATCATCTAAATCTTCCGGCAATAAACAACCGGTCCAATCTAATTGATTTTAAAATTTAATGGTATTGTACTATGTATTTTTTAATTAGAAAAATCTTGTTATTTGTTAATTTTGTGTTGACAGTCCGTTTCGGTGACCCAACCCATCTTAGAAAATATCAGTTAATACATCGTTTAAAAAAGTGACACCGATAACAAAAATTCATGGATCCGCCCCTGTTAGCAAATGCTTATGCTATCAACTGTTGACGAGGATAGTTTTTCAAAAAGTTAATTTTGATTTTATCCATTAAGGAATCATATGAAAAATGAAATGTATATATACAAATGATCTCTAACAATTCGTTAAGTTGTGTTTGATAGATATAATCGAAAAACAAGTGGGCTCTGGCGATTTCAAAACTAGCTCGACTCATTCCAGTGATTCCACCCAGCAAGTCAAAAGAAACGAGGATAAAATCAATGGTTTTTTAACTATGAAATTTGAAAATTAAATAACCATATGGTTGTTGTAGTTGTCTTTTCCTAATTTTAGCTTCTACTTAACTCTACTATCGCTTAAGAAATGAATGAATAGAGTTTTTAACCTATACATTGATAGAATTTGAGAATTCATAGAAAACTTATATATACAATCCAAGTCTCCCAACAAATAATTTGTTTTCGTTTCCTTTCTCTTCGATTCTCTGTACTAACCACAGCCTAGTAGTCTATTTCCTTGTGTATCTCTATCAATTCGTTAATAGTCTATATTCTTGTGTTTTATTATCCCTAAACAAAATTTGGAAACCGGTAGGGTCAATTTGTTGCTTACAGAAAATGACCAACAGAACATTCGAGTTCATATCTGATTCCTTGAATCGCGCCCTGTTATTCTATTCCTACAATGAATGCATCCAATCTGCTTTACTGAAATAAGAACCACAAGGAGCTTTGAATTTGGAGGATTCGGTTTAACTGGGTTACAAAAATTCTCTAGCTGTAGCAGTCCAGTCAAGAAATGAAATTGGAGCTTCAATTCAACAATTTATAAACTGTAAATTCTGCCTATTCAAGTTAATCTCGAACCCATTTCAAGCGTACTTGGACGTGCATATAGTCCAAAAAGGATGAAAACCCACTCGCTCAGGGACCATGATAAGACACAGGTAAGAGTGTAAACTTCGCAAACTTGATTCATTTATCACCATTGTACAAAACCCCTGACACATCATATCCCAACCCTATGCGATCAGGACATTTATTGGTAAGATTCTGCATACTGTCAAGTATGCAACTCGACTATACTTGGCAAGACGGTAAGCTAGGGCTTTCATATTAGTTTTTTTAGGCAACAGAAATTCACATAAACAGTGGGGGGAAGAAGAAACAAGGTTCTAAACGACTTACACAACGAGCATCGTCTTAGCAAGCTCTACTGCTTTCTCGGGACCCAACAGCTTCTCCACAATGGCTAATGAGAATTCCAAGGAGGTCCCAGGCCCTCGGCTGGTGATAAGTTTCCCATCTACCACCACTCTATTTTCAGCCTCACTCGGGTCCGAGAGTTTGTTACACATTGCCGGGAAAGCTGTAGCTTTCTTTCCCTAATTACATAGGTAAAGAGCGTGTAAATCCATATGAAACGAAATTACAATCTTTATGAAGCTAGCTTTATAGAAGTATGAGTGCAATGGCATAAAAAATGTTGTAGATTCGAATACCTTGAGTAATCCATGTGGCTCTAGCACAAGAGCCGGGGATGCACATATGGCTCCATAGTATCTGTCAGACTCGCTTTGCTTCTTCAGCAAATTTACAAGGGTTTCTGAGCTTGCAAATGCTTGGGCACCACCAAGTCCACCCTAAGTACGTTGAAGATGTCAATTAAACAATTAAGGTTTAACAGCTTATGAACTAATTAAAAAATTAACTCACCGGCAACACAATAAGGTCATATGAATGTTTAGCAGCTTCGTCAAGGAGCACGTCTGCAACTAGTTTCACTTTACGTGAAGCCACAATTTCAAGTTTATCTCCAACTGAAGCCACCACAACTTCAGCTTTTGCTCGTCGGAGAACATCAATGATCATAACAGCTTCCATCTCCTCTGAGCCATCCGCAATAGGTACAAGAATCTAAACGCAATTAGAAGCAGAAATATTAATAACGATGTCTGGAAACCAGATAAAATGACATTGGATGTTTCATATCTCCTAAAAAGTGGGTTATTCAATGGCAAAGACATAAATCCTCTGAAAAAATGTATAACTTGCGATGCAATGGACATACGATGCATGACTTCAATGTCCATTAAGAACATCACTTGAAAATAATGTTTCATAAGCGACGGGCAACAAGGAAAACAACACAACAAACATCTCAGGCATGCTAGCAATACCTGGCAAGCTGTAAGCATCCTTATGCAATTACCATGCATTCAGGATCTTAAATTAAAACAAGCTAAGGTAACAGGCCCTAAGGGTAATTAAGGAAAAAACTCCAGAGTGGAATATCAACCTTAGGTGCAGAGGTTGACGTCCATTGCAGCTTATTCACTTCAGCCACTATGAATTGATCGGTATGCTTAGAACGCATCAACTGAACAAAATAATTAAAAAAAGCCAACACTTATAAGTTAGTACTATAGAATGCATCAACATCAATAACAACAATGATAACAAAATGAGTAAAACAAGTTAGGTCTGATTCCATTCATTTCGCTTAGTGGCTACTAACTCCAACTGTCTTGACTGCATTACTAAAGTTTGTAGCTCTCTGCTTCATCCAACTTCTATTCTTATCATTTTAAGGCCTTCATTATCATAATTCACGATAAACAAAAGTCACACGTGAAAACACAGAACGAACCAGCGGTCCAGAAACTTCATCAGCTTTCTCTTTTCCAAATAGCTGCTCTACCAGTGCAACAGAGTACTCCATGGCTGTTCCTGGGCCTCGACTAGTAACAGCTTTACCATCCTGTTGGACACGTGACTCAACTGTGGTTGCAGAGGATGATAGCTGCTCCATGAAGGATGGATAACAAGTTGCCTATGAAAAAAGAATTGTCATTAGTAGTTACATTTACATAACTGGTTGTCAACAACAGAAATGCTCCACGAACAAGACTTGTAAGAAAACCTAAGTGAGTGTATTACTTTTAAGCCCTTCAACAGGCCCCATGCCCCGAGTGCAACAGCAGGAGCTGCACATATTGCAGCGTACAGCCGACCTTCTGATGCTTGCTTTTTCACTATATTCTCCAACGTGTTATTGTCTTTAAGAGTGGCTGCACCTGGCATTCCTCCCTGGTAATAAAAATTAAAAAACCCCTGAACGGTCAGCCAAAAATACATGATCGCAGATTCTTGTAAAAAACGAGATTAATGTAAACCAAAAGGTACGAGTTATAGGTTAGTCAATTAACTAACTAAAGAAGAAGAATGGTGAAGTAAAAGATACACAAGAAGTCAAGAACTTTATAAGTTAACGATAAGACAGTCATCCAGTCATACAGTTAAAATGTATTCAGAACAGCAATAGCAGAGAAGTACCAACTACCAAATTCCAAAGAAACTTAACACAAATTTACATATACAAACAACACAGACGGAAAACGTCAAAATTCAATTATCTACAAGAATGCTCATTCAAAATGACTAATATTAGGGTGCAGTTGAACTAAAATAGAATCATATCCAGAACATGACATTAAGTAATTAGTATCATACTTGTTCCTTCATTGCACATTAAAACCCTTTGAAGTATCAACTAGTGAACGAGGAACTTACTACACAACCTACCCTTTTCCTCTTTGAGTGATCCATGTTTTGAACCATCATCATAGGCTTCTCATTGCAAACAACCCTTTCTGTTCCTGACGGATCAACAACAACAACAAAAAAAAAAAAAAAAAAAAAAAAAAAAAAAAAGCCTTCTAGCAAACTACGGATTTTTATAAATTTCAGAAACCCAACATTAAAAGTGTGATAGCATTTTGCACCTTGTGCCCAAATTAGCTATTCTTACAAGGTGTGGTGTTAAATTTGCGTTTCAGCAGTTTGTTTACAACCAACAATGTTCAAAAAGCCTACAAACTGATTAGTATGCCTAATTTTTTTCCCAAATTATGACGGTGAGTGGGTGACGATTGGCAAAATCAAATGATGAGTATATATATAATACATTTTAAATCATTTATTAGACATATTTTAGGCACCCAAGTAAAGATCGATTGCTCCTGTTCTTTCTCACAAAAAAAAAAAAAAAAAAAAATGAAAGAAGACAAACTTAGCTAATTCCCTGAAGATACCAACAGACCACAGTTGATAACTATGTTAACTTTTATAACGAGTCCGACTAATAGAGATCGATGCAGTTAAATTTGTGACCGATTTACGATTGTAGGCACTGTTTCTGAATTCAAATTTTGAGGTATAACTCATTTCGTGGCGTAGTTAGTACGCGTGATAAAGAGAGAAGAGAAGAATAACATACGGGCAGGGAAATAAGATCAAATACGGTGTCAACACAGTCAGAAATCAAAGAATCGGCAACGATTTTAATGCCATGGCAAGCATCGACACGAAGCTGCTTTTCAACGGAAGCGACGGTAACGTCGGCGCCAGCCCTGCGGAGGACATCGATAGTAATTACAGCCTCCATCGGCTCCGTTCCGTTAGCAATTGGAACAAGTACCTGTGAATTCAATCTGAATCAGTTGGATAAAATTCCAAAGTACAAAGTACAAACAAGTCACATTGAAATCGGATTGCTTTACCTTTCGAGCGGCGGACGCCATTACTGAAAATGAAAATCGGTTGTGTCGACGTGGGGTGGCGGAGGAGAGGGCGGGGAACGGCGGAAGACGGCGAGTGAGAGTAGTGAAAGGGGAGAGAGGAGTGAGGTGTCGTAATGCCATTTTTATTGGCGGTTGGGGTATCTGTAGAATCACCGCCACGGTCCATGACTGAAGCTCGGGGTTCAGATAGGTGAGTCGACCCGGCCCGGTTGTGTTTCCGGGTTGGAACTCGAACCGTGGACAGTTTATCAACTTTCATCATGGATATTTCATGGTTTTAAAATCCGAGAATAACTGGTATATTACGCAGATATTTTTAATATATGTTTATATTTTTAAATATGAAAATATTATTTTTTCATAACAAAAGTATATAATAATTATATTATTATTTATTATAATTCATAAATTTTATATATATATATATATATATATATATATATATATATAGACTAAGGATTTTTCGTGAACACTTTATTCGTTGTGAACATTGTGAACAACCATAAAATAGCTTCTGAATCTTATGAATCTTGTTGAAAATAGTACTGGACTCTTCTATTAACCTATTAATACTATTGGATCCTTTGGATCTTATTGAATCTTATGAATTTGTCGAATCTTATGAATCTTGATGCATCCTATGCATCTTGTTATAAAAACTACGTACTATGAACCTTTTGAATGTTCTGAATCTTAAATAGACACTTCTATGAACCTTTTGAATCATATTACAAACACTTGTTGATATATATGAATGATTATATGTATTTTTTTTATTTGTTCACAACGAATAACTTGTTCACAATGGATCTCATCCATATATATATATATATATATATATATATATATATATATATATATATATATATATATATATATATATATATATATATATATATATATATATATATATATATATATATATATATATATAAAGAACCCATATCAACCAATAGATCAAAAAATTGTATGGATTAGATTAATGGCAAAATGGTAAATAGTTGGACAATTTTATGCATTAGATTAATGGCAAAATGGTAAATAGTTGGACAAAAGAACTTTAATGCATCGAGGTACAAAAGAACCCATATCAACCAATAGATCAAAAAATTGTATGGATTAGATTAATGGCAAAATGGTAAATAGTTGGACAATTTTATGCAACTTGTGCATTATAAGAACAAACAAGGAATGGCATTTTGGGGAACGTGCATACCTCATTAAATTTAATATTTCAACAAATAATCTGTTAGGGACAATATTTGTAGAGCTGAAATGAATATTACTTTAATAATTGTGTTCATCTCTAAGGGGGAGAATGTTGGGAATAAATAATAGAGATGAAACAATTATATTGTATATAATTGTAAATACTCAATAGATTAGGGGTTATATGTGTAAATACACAATACTTGTGTATTGTGTATAAATAGAAATGTATACTACGCATGCTGTAATGAATCTCAGATTACACAAATACACATACACATATACGGATCTAATTGATAGAGAGAAAAAGTGTTGTGCAAGAAAGCCAAGAACATCAATGTAATATTTTCTCTCTTAATCATTCAATAGATTGTGTTTGATTGTTAATTGTTCATATGAATTGTTATGTTGTATGAATTGCATGAAATATGAATTCACAATTGGTATCAGAGCCTAATATGGCTGAAATTGATTGAATTTTGAATTTGAAATTTGATTTTTCGAACACTGTTACATCAATTTTTTTTTTTCGAAATCAGAAAATCAATTTTGGATTTTGATTTTGTGGATGAAATGTTCTGAAAATTGGAACGAAGGTGGAGCATTTAAAGTTGAATCTATTGTGATAAACATCAGATTTTAATTCCAAACACACCAGATTTAATTTGGATTTTACTGAATTTTTGAAAAAGTGTGTGTTCTTGAGGTTTTTGATTGATTTTTGGATTTTAATCTGAAATTAGCCAAAGTTATTTTTCAAAAAGTGTTTGTGTGTGAAAACCGCAGGTTCGATTTCAATCTGAAATCAATTCGTGAATTTTTGTTGAAAATTGTCATTTTGAACTTGATTTTGATCAGTTCCTGTTCAAACTCGGGCAACACTGAATTCCTTGTTTTAATCGAGTTTGATCAAGTTGTTATTCGAGTTTGTTTGTGTTTCATTCGAGTTTTATGTATGCTTTATTCGAGTTTTATCCTTAAATGATCGAGTTTATTTCTTAATTGATCGAGTTTGATATATGCTTATTTCGAGTTTGATTCACTGTGTATCGAGATTGATTATACATTCATCGAGTTTCATGCCTTATTATTCGAGTTTTAAGCCTTAATCATTCGAGTTTCATGTTTAATTGATCGAGTTTCAAGCTTAATTGATCGAGTTTCATTCCATTTCATTCGAGTTTAACATAAATTCATTCGAGTTGCATATCATATCATTCGAGTTTGATAATTCATCATTCGAGTTTGATCATTTATAGTTCGAGTTTCATCTTTCTTTGATCGAGTTTCAACCTTAATAATTCGAGTTTCATCTCATATCATTCGAGTTTCATTCTTTTATCATTCGAGTTTGACTATATGACCTATTTTGCTTAAATTGGTCATAACTTTTGACTGGAACATAGTTAGAAAAAAGTTACGGGCAAATTTATACAGAAAAGCTGAAATTTTAACGTCAAAAAGTCATTTCAGAGCTGATTTTTCATAAGTAATCTTTAACTAAAATAGTGTTTCAAAGTTTTATCAGAATTCACTCCGTTTTTCCATAAAAGATCTTGGAAGATTCAATTTCTAGCAATTCATAATGGAATTTGAAAAATTGTCAAAGTCTGAGCTGATTTTCAAACTTACTGAATCTGAAAAGATTCGTAAGAACAATTACGACATTCTCATTCAGTTAAATACTGATAAACATTTGGCGTTACGTGACGTACAAATATTGAATGAAGAAATTCAAAGCTTAAAAGAAAAACAAAACTCTGAGAGTTGTGCTCATCAATTGAAAATATCTGAATTACTTAAAGAACTTGATGAGCTGAAACAAGAAAATTTTCAGAATGCAACTCAACTGAAATATCTTTTGCCTGAAAGATCTGATCTTTACAAGAAAGTTCAGGATCTTGAAGATACACTTTGTAAGACAAAACCAACTGATCAGAATTGTATTTTAAACAAAAATGAAGAAATTTTTGCTCTTCAACAAGAGTTGTCTTTAACTAAAGATTTGATTGAGAAGGAAAGACATGAGTTCTTACTTAAAGAACAAGATTTTAAATCAAAATCTGAATTGTTTGAAGATGAAAGACAAATGTTCTTAATCAAAGAACAATCTTTTAAATCTGATTACCAATCATTTGATCATGACAGAAATTCAAATTTAGTCATTATCAAAAGTTTGGAAGATCAGATACTTCATCTTACAAAACAATTACATGTGTTTACTTCGTCAACTGAGTCAAAGGTTAAGACCCCTTCTTCAGTGTGTTTAAAATCCAATGTTGATCACTCTGGTTTGTCTTCTGAAAGTGAAGTGAATCTAACTAACTCTGCTAAGTTTGATTCTTCTTCAGATCTTAAACTTAAGTATCTGTTAAAGATACACAGCGGCAAAGATAAAATTGTTGAACAACTTCCGGTCAAGATTTACACCGGTGAATCTTCGAAGTCAAATTTTTTTAAAGTTTCTGAAAATACTGGTCATTCTAATCAGAAAACATTTTCACGGAAAAATACCAAGTATTATCAGAAACAGGCAAGAATCGGACAGTTTTTCAAAAAGAAGAGTTCGCAAAAGTCTGATCATTCAAATTCAAGTTTCTTTAGAAATTCAGATATTCAATTTTCTCATACTCAAAGAAATTTGTTTTCCGCGTTTGAAAGAGAAGCTGATAGTTATAACATGCAATGGGTACCTAAACCCAAGTACAAGTGGGTACCAAAACCTGTTTTGAAATGGGTACCCAAGAGCGCTAACAAGTCTGGATCCAAATCTGTTTGGATACCAAAGACATCTTAAATTTTGCAGGTTATAGGTTTCTTATCATTTCAGATAAGGACCCGTTCTTCATTTCAATAGGCTCTTGATTACATCAGATCAAGACCCGTGTTTCAACTCAATATGGTTTTTGGTCATATCAGACTAGAACCCGGACTTCATCTCAAGAGGCTTCTACTCACATCAGAGTAGAACCCGATCTTCACTGAAATTGGATTTTGTTCTTTTCAGTACAGAACCCAAGCTTATGCTTTTCAGTTACTTCAGACTGAAATCCGAGCTTCTGCGACAAATGGCTTCTAATCACTTCAGATTAGAACCCGAGTCTGAAAGACAAATATTTCTGGAATTCCTGCCCTGAATTCAACTCTAAAGCTGCATTGATTTAGAGGGAGTTTTATTTTTATAATTTTTGCTCCTGATTTCATTTTTATGAGTTGACTAACTGTGTGTGCTTATTTCTAGGGGGAGTTTCAGACGCACTTTGACGATGACATTTTTCAAAACTGTGTGTGATTTTTCACGAAAATATTTGATACACACATAAAAATAATTTTTGAGCTGAAAAGAAATTTTTTTTTTGATTCTCTGAATATTTCATTGAGATTAATTGATCTAATCTCTTTGATGTTCATTATCTCATTTCTTCTGAGATTCTCTTTATTACAATGCTTCCAATTTATAATGGATTCTCTTTGTTATCTCCCAAGTGCTAATTCTTTCAAGAAAATCTGGTTCTTTTCATTTCATATATCAGATTTTCTATTTTTTTATGATATCTCCCATATTCTTTGAATATAATCTCTCTGATATCCCTTGAGCTTCAAAGCTGAAAATCTTTCTGCTGACTTCGATTATGCACCAATCTGAGTGATAGGCATAAATTTCGCTTCTATGGTCTAACCAGAACCGGAAGACCTACCCAAGGAGCAAACCATCTATAGATTGTGCGGGTGAGGGTTCTTTAGGTTTATTAGTTGAGAAGTGTCGGTTATCACGGGATACTGACAGGGTCGAGCAGAGATAAAATGTAAATGAGAGGGATATTGATATTGAAAGGAGATGGTGGTGCATCAGGTCATGCTTTTGCTATAAAGCTGACTGAATTCATTTCTTAAAAGTGAGCCGGAGGGAGCTTAGTTGAAAAATGCTGAGAGCTGAGTGTTGAGAAAGGATTTGAAGAAAATAAAATCCTACCAACACTGTGTCTGCTGGGTAATCCACATAATCTATCAAGCCCTAGGTGACTTGATATTGAAAAAGACGTCATGGACCCAGTGACGCATGCACTTAACCCCACTAACTACTCAGTTATCTCTCAAAAGATTTCTGTTTCAATAATCACGGAGATATAACACATTTCTATCGATATATCATTTGGATATTATTGATATTGAAACAAGGAAGACAGTTGCTCCGGTCTCCAATTTCATTTGATGCACATCGTGTCTAGAGCTGATTATATACACTTTTAGGACACATCGAGTCTATCAGTCTGCGTGACTATAAACTGCTAGTCCAAAGTGACTAAGCCGGAACAAATATGAGTGATTCTTTCATGATAAAGGATTTCACGATGACTATTTGGAAATCCTACCAGTGTTACTATCATGCCAGCGCTGAACGTAGGTCACATAGATTTTGTCTATTGTGTAAACAGGAATCCTATGTGGAACTGGACTCATTTTCTCACAAAATGAATGTGTTTCATTTTCCCCAAAGTTGTAAAACTTTGTTTTTGTTCTAAAAAGATATAGTATCAATTCGAGGGGGAGTGAAATTTTTGAGGAAGAGTGAGTTAGGTTGGTTTTGTATAGGGGGAGAGGATATCAGTTTGAGAGGGAGAAAGTCAATTTGAAATATTTTGAAATTGTAATTGTTGTTGTATTTCTGCTACTGTAAACTTCAATGAATTAATGTCTCTGAAGATTTTGCATGATTTTCATAATTCTTATGATCATCATGAGGGGGAGAAAAACTAAAGTTCAGAGACAACAGTTGAGTAGATTGAAGTCAACTGAAGACAATTGCTACATCATATCAAATGAATTGATCAAGGGAGAGAATTAAAAAGCTATTCATGATTCAAGGGGGAGTGTACTTACAAGAAAATACAAGAAAAGAGAAGTTCAGAGAAGAAGATATGTGAAGATCAGAGAGAGTCAAATAAAGAAAAGAAGAAGATTCAGAGATCAGAGAATAGAAGAATATTCACGAAAAAGTCCTTGAAATGATCTTTTGTGACACCCTTGCCACATTAACCACCAATTACCATTCACCCAGGATTAATCACCAACAAACACATAACATAATGATCTGATAGCTTAATAATAGCGCGGAAGCATTAAAGTACATAAATTTAAAGTATTACAACTGAATCTAACACCCTACGGTGCTACAAGGTTACATGTCTAAGTCTACATACTCAAACATTTTACATTATCCCAAATACATTACAACAATAATTCCATAATCCAAATACCAAAGAAAACGGTAGAAATCTTCAATCACTTCAATAGATTTCCTAGCTAGATGGTCCCGCAGCGGATTTCCCTTTTCCTGTAAAAATATAACAACTGAAAGGGTAAGCTAAAGCTTAGTGAATACCAGATGATTTTCACACATTCTACAAATCTTTATGATGCCCCCAGAGTATCCGCGGTAACACATACCGTATACTCCATACGTATCCCAGATACGCAAACCTGAGCCGCAGCTCCATCGAGCTGACACTCGGCATAAGAACAACCAACCATCTGAGGCAGACATTACATCGGGGATGACCTACTGTCTATCCTGACCACAGAGGTGTCAAACTCTTGGTCATATAGCACAGTAACATCAGAGTACAGATGCGACCACGCAGGTCCATCGAAAGGATGCACAACAAATGAACGGACATGCAACAAATATGAATGTGCATCAACATAAACGCATGTTAGTAGAATGCCAAACGAACATGAAACAACAGGCCTCAGCAGGCAATGCAAACATAAAGCAGATGCAGACATGTTAAAAATCAAAGGTACTCACAGTGGGTGCGTTATTAATCTTTAAGCAAATTTTATTTCTCCACGGAATTTCAACCGGATCCACAAAGTACCCCACTGTGGGTTAAACAACACCACAAGGGACCTGTTAATTCAGTTGTAACAACACATTGTGTCAATAACTTGTTTAATCTCATAAGACTTAATTTTATAATTATTGCAAGGTTTTGGTCCCAATTTCGGATCTATGTCCGAATTCGGACCCCACCCGAATTCGGACCCCAGTTCGGATCCCACATAAATCCTAATTCAGATCATGGCAATTTCGGACTTCATGTTAAGTCCGGACCGTATCCGAAATTCCAACACTTAAAATATTTTGCCATTTTTAATTACTACATTTCGGACCAACATAGATTCGGACCATATCCGAATTCGGTCCCCAACCGAATTCGGACCCCATCCGAGATTCAAATACTTAGATTATTATTTTGCTGAATTTGAATATCAACAATTCGGATCCTGTTACAATTTCGACCACATCCGAATTCGGACTCATCCGAATTACAACACTTGTAAATATTTTCTGTTTTGTACATCAGAGGTTCGGACCCATCCGAATTCGGACCAGATCCGAGTTCTTCTCGGATCCGAATTCGGATCTACTGTATTCGAACTTGTGCAGTTTTATATATTTTCCAGATTTAATCCCATCATTTTTGTACTTATTTCCTTGCATGAAATAAATTATGCCAACTAAAATACATCTATTTTCAACACTTTTAACACTAATATTAACACCTTTATGTACCAAATTACACCCATTTTTGCTCTTTTTGTTCTACCCGTCGAACACACACACTAAGAACACACTCAATTCTCTGAAAATCATTCTTAGAGGTTGATTCAGAAGCTGAAATTTAACATATAGCATCTCATACACTAGATTTAGATAAATCCATAACAATATATTACATGCATCAACATCTTCAACTCCAAATCTAATTTTCGGTTTTTATCAAAACCGAACCCAAAAACCATCAAAATCGTAGTGTTGATGAAATGTTTACCTTAATTCGATGATTGCAGATGTTTTAGTTCCTTGAATGCAATCTTATTCCAGATTTTCAGCTTCAAAATCCAATCTTTGATGATCTTCAAATTTTTAGAGAGAGAGAGAGAGAGCCGAGAGAGTATAGTTGTAGAGAGAGAGTGAGTTAGTTCAAAATGAAAGACTAAGGGCCTTTTATTCCATAATTTCAACTTTTGACACTTTTAGCCCCTTAACTTATCCGGTTCCAATAAATACTGAGTTTGTCTTAGTTTTTACCCTTACTAACAATTATAAATCATAATAATAATTCAAAATTCCAAAGCTTCATAATTTCTCAAAATAGCAACCAACTTTCATAAATCAACTTAACTTACAAATTTAAACTTAATAAACTTCAATTATAATAATTTTAATCCGAGGATGTTACAGCATGGGCTCCACCACGCTCAACTTCGTCCTCGAAGTTACTCGGATTCGAACAGCTTCGGGTATTTCTTCAACATCTCAGACTTAGGCTCCCACGTATGATTTGCTCCTTTGTGATGCTTCCAACGAACAAGCACCATCTCTATCTCTTTACTTCTCAATTTCTTCACTTTCGTGTCTAACACACACTCCGGCTCTTCAACATACCGGAGCCTTTCATCGATTTGCAATTCAGTGTGATCTGCCCAATCTTCGTTTTCGGCAGTGAATGACTTCCTGAGATTTCCCACATGGAATACCGGGTGTATGCCTGACATTTCTTCCGGCAACTCTAAACGATATGACTGGTTTCCAACTTTTTCTATTATCTTAAATGGCCCAACAAATCTTGGAGCCAGCTTTCCTCTTTTTACAAAACGTGTAACACCCCTCATAGGTGACACCTTCAAATAAACCCAATCATTTATATCGAAACTGATTGGCTTGTGCCTCCTGTCGTAATAACTTTTCTGGCGATCCTGGGCCGCCTTCATATTCTGTCTCACCAACTGAATCTTTTCATTCGTTTCTTGTAGTAATGCCGGCCCAGCAATCGGCGTTTCACCGGTTTCCCTCCAACATGTAGGAGTCCTACATCTTCTCCCATACAATGCCTCAAACGGCGCTTTCTTGATCGTCGCGTGGTAACTGTTGTTATATGAAAACTCGATCAGTGGCAAATGATCGTCCCAATTGCCACCAAGGTCCAACACACACGACCGCATCATATCTTCAAGTGTCAGGATAGTCCTTTCACTTTGACCATCGGTTTGCGGACGGTAAGCCGTACTCATAGCAATCCTCGTTCCTAACCCTTCTTGTAATGCCGACCAGAAGTTGGAAGTAAATCGGCTGTCTCGATCTGATACTATGGACTTCGGTACTCCATGTCTAGCAACTATCTCAGCCACATAGATCTGTGCTAACCTTTCCAGAGAATATCCTTCCCGAATCGGAATAAAGTGTGCGGACTTAGTTAACCTATCGACTATCACCCAAACTGCATCGTGTTGACGCCTAGTCTTCGGCAACTTTGTAACAAAATCCATCGTTATGTGTTCCCACTTCCATTCCGGAACGGAAGCGGTTGCAAACTACCGTATGGTTGCTGGTGTTCGGCTTTCACTAACCGACAAGTTCGGCATCTCTCCACGTACTGTCCGATATCTTTCTTTAATCCGGGCCACCAGAAGTCTGCTTTCAGCTCGTTGTACATCTTTGTGCTCCCGGGATGTACAGAAAATTTCGATTGGTGAGCTTCTTCTATGATCACCTTTCTCATGCCTCCATACTTTGGCACCCAGATTATTCCGTAGATGCCTTTCAATCCTGATTCACTTGTTTCCATATCCTTAATCTGTGCTCTTATATCTTCAGCACCAACATTCTCGTCTTTCAAGGCTTCCTCTTGAGCGGCCTTGACATCATCAATAATAGTGGATGTTAACATAGTAGATGTCAACGTGTAACAGCAATCCTTGGCATATGCTTTGCGACTCAAAGCATCGGCTACCACATTAGCCTTCCCGGGATGATAAAGGATTTCACAGTCATAATCCTTTATAAGTTCCATCGAACGTCTCTGTCTCATATTGAGCTCCTTCTGACTAAATATGTATTTTAAACTCTTATGGTCAGTGTATAACTGACACTTAGTCCCGTAAAGATAATGCCTCCATAACTTCAAAGCGAATGTTACCGCAGTCAACTCAAGATCATGAGTTGAGTAGTTCTTCTCGTGCTGCTTTAATTGTCTCGAAGCATAAGCTATAACTTTTCCACGTTGCATCAATACCGCACCAAGTCCCAACCTCGAAGCATCCGTGTATACCACAAAGTCCTCATTACCCTCTGGTAGGGCAAGTATCGGTGCTTCACTTAACGTCTTTTTCAAAATATCAAACGCCTCCTGCTGCACAGTTTCCCATACAAACGGTGCATTCTTCTTTGTTAACATCGTTAAAGGGACTGCAATCTTTGAAAAGTCCTTAATGAATCTCCTATAATAGCCCGCCAGCCCAAGGAAACTTCTGACTTCCGTAGCTGAGCGAGGCGGCTCCCAATTCCTTACCGCTTCTACCTTAGCCGGATCTACAGAAATTCCGGCCCCCGATATCACATGCCCTAAAAATTGAATCTGTTGCAGCCAAAACTCACATTTTGAGAACTTGGCATACAACCTTTCCTTTCTTAACAATTCCAATAACTCTTTTAGATGATCAGCGTGTTCGGCTTCAGACTTTGAATACACCAAAATGTCATCTATAAAAACAATTACCGACTTGTCCAACATCGGTCTGCAAACTCGGTTCATCAAATCCATAAAGACAGCCGGGGCATTGGTTAACCCGAAAGGCATAACCAAGAACTCGTAATGCCCGTAACGTGTCCTAAAAGCTGTTTTAGGCACATCTTCCTCTCTAACTTTTAACTGATGATATCCCGACCTCAAGTCAATCTTAGAAAACACACAAGCTCCATGTAACTGGTCAAACAAGTCATCTATCCGCGGCAACGGATACTTGTTCTTGATCGTCAATTTATTCAGCTCCCGGTAATCGATGCACATCCTCATGGTGCCATCCTTCTTCTTAACAAATAATACCGGAGCTCCCCACGGCGATGAACTTGGTCGAATAAAACCCTTGTCTAACAACTCCTGGAGTTGTGTCATCATCTCTTTCATCTCGTTTGGGGCAAGGCGATAAGGAGAACGAGCTACCGGTGCAGCTCCAGGGATCAGATCAATTCTAAATTCCACTTGTCTCTCAGGCGGCACGCCAGACAAGTCTTCCGGAAACACATCCGGGAATTGTGAAACAACAGGCACATCGGCCAACGTCTTCTTCTCAGCCTTGGCATCTATAGCATATGCCAAGTAAGCGTCACATCCCTTTGCAACAAGCTTTCGAGCTTTTGCAACAGTCAACAAACACAGATCCCCACTTCTCCTATCCCCATAAATACAGATCTCACGCCCCTCCGGAGTAGTTATCTTGATCATACGCTTCTTACACACTATATGGGCTTCGTTCTCTATCAACCAATCCATCCCGATAATCACATCAAATTCACTAAACTCGATCGGAATCAAGTCCAAATTGAAGACTACATCTTCAATCACTAAAGTGCAGTTTCGGTATACATGATCTACTTTAACTAGAGTATTACTAGCAGTTTCAATATCTAGTACAGCAGATAGCTTAGACAATGGCATGGCAAGTTGTTGTGCAAACATAGTAGATACAAACGACCTATTGGCACCCGAGTCAAATAATACTCTTGCAGGCAAAGAGTTTACAATAAACATACCCGTGACCACCTCCGGGTTTTCCCTAGCCTCCTCTGCAGTGATTTGAAATGCACGAGCCGGTGCCCTTTGCGACTGACCCCGACCTCGGTTAACTGAACCGCCGCTTGAACCTCCTGAAGATCGTGTGGATGTTGGAGCAGCAACTGCTGGGGTATTCTTTCGACAATTCCGACTATAGTGCCCCCATACTCCACACTTATGGCAAGCATCAGATCTCCGTGGGCATTCATTTTGAAAGTGGCCCAACTCTCCACAGCAAAAACACGCATGCCCGCTGGTGCACTTACCGAAGTGTTCCAGATGACACTTGTTACAATACTGCGGCTCGGTGTTGATAGAGTAAGCATGTGCGCGACCAGAAGAACTAGACTGTCGGCGATAAGACTGTTGCGGCGAGTACTGTGATGATCGTGAAGAACCAGAGTAGCCTCCTTCGCGTTGGCGTTTCGGTGGTGAAGGTTGAGTTGGGTTGACTGAAGCAGCAGCGGACCCCATCACGTATCCCGACATACCCAAGATCTGTTCCACATTCCTGGCGGCCTCCAGCAAACCAGCAAATGTGGGGTAGCGTACATTGCTCATCACCCTCCGGATTTCCAAATCAAGACCAGCCTCAAACCTGGTCACTTTCCTTTCCTCGGTATCCACTTGATGAGGCGCGAACAAACTCAGCCTCGTAAACTCTACGGCATACTGGGACACAGACTTAGTCCCCTGAATCAGCGTCATAAATTTAGCCTCCAATCTTCGGCGCTCATCGGCCGGGCAGTACTGCTGAGTGAAGATATCAGTAAACTCAGCCCATGTCATAACAGATACTCTTTCCAAGGTTAACGCATTCACCATCGAGTTCCACCACATTATTGCGTCTTTGGTGAACATGGCAGTAGCGAATCGGACCATATCCTTCTCAGCACAATCGCTGATTCGGAAAGTCCTTTCTGTAGCTGTTATCCACTCCAGTGCAGTAACAGCATCACCCAACCCAGTAAATTCAACGGCTCCATTTCCCTTAAAGTCCTTGAAACGACAACCCCTGGGCTTATTAGATGACCCAGTGTTGTCACCTTGCTCGTCATCGTTTCCCTCTCTTTCCTTATTCTTTCTCTTATCTTCTCTTCGTTTAGCTTCGGCCTCATCTCGAGCCCGAAACTGGTCTTGTATCATCCGGTTTTGCTCAGCCATCATGGCTAGCATCATTTCTCTCGTCTCTTCTGGTGTCATTCCTCCTCCAGACATGTTCTGAAATATGAAACATATAACTTATTTAGTAACATGTCATTTATTTATAGACACCACCCAATTGTCCCGTATGATAGTCAATATTCTTATGATTACTAGATCATAACCTATCTTAGTTCAGATCATTACTTAGAATCACTACATGTCAACACTTAATGTTTGAGACCAAGACCTCCCGGACACTTGAATCTCAAACTACTGCTCTGATACCATACGCTGTGACACCCTTGCCACATTAACCACCAATTACCATTCACCCAGGATTAATCACCAACAAACACATAACATAATGATCTGATAGCTTAATAATAGCGCGGAAGCATTAAAGTACATAAATTTAAAGTATTACAACTGAATCTAACACCCTACGGTGCTACAAGGTTACATGTCTAAGTCTACATACTCAAACATTTTACATTATCCCAAATTTATTACAACAATAATTCCATAATCCAAATACCAAAGAAAACGGTAGAAATCTTCAATCACTTCAATAGATTTCCTAGCTAGATGGTCCCGCAGCGGATTTCCCTTTTCCTGTAAAAATATAACAACTGAAAGGGTAAGCTAAAGCTTAGTGAATACCAGATGATTTTCACACATTCTACAAATCTTTATGATGCCCCCAGAGTATCCGCGGTAACACATACCGTATACTCCACACGTATCCCAGATACGCAAACCTGAGCCGCAGCTCCATCGAGCTGACACTCGGCATAAGAACAACCAACCATCTGAGGCAGACATTACATCGGGGATGACCTACTGTCTATCCTGACCACAGAGGTGTCAAACTCTTGGTCATATAGCACAGTAACATCAGAGTACAGATGCGACCACGCAGGTCCATCGAAAGGATGCACAACAAATGAACGGACATGCAACAAATATGAATGTGCATCAACATAAACGCATGTTAGTAGAATGCCAAACGAACATGAAACAACAGGCCTCAGCAGGCAATGCAAACATAAAGCAGATGCAGACATGTTAAAAATCAAAGGTACTCACAGTGGGTGCGTTATTAATCTTTAAGCAAATTTTATTTCTCCACGGAATTTCAACCGGATCCACAAAGTACCCCACTGCGGGTTAAACAACACCACAAGGGACCTGTTAATTCAGTTGTAACAACACATTGTGTCAATAACTTGTTTAATCTCATAAAACTTAATTTTATAATTATTGCAAGGTTTTGGTCCCAATTTCGGATCTATGTCCGAATTCGGACCCCACCCGAATTCGGACCCCAGTTCGGATCCCACATAAATCCTAATTCAGATCATGGCAATTTCGGACTTCATGTTAAGTCCGGACCGTATCCGAAATTCCAACACTTAAAATATTTTGCCATTTTTAATTACTACATTTCGGACCAACATAGACTCGGACCATATCCGAATTCGGTCCCCAACCGAATTCGGACCCCATCCGAGATTCAAATACTTAGATTATTATTTTGCTGAATTTGAATATCAACAATTCGGATCCTGTTACAATTTCGACCACATCCGAATTCGGACTCATCCGAATTACAACACTTGTAAATATTTTCTGTTTTGTACATCAGAGGTTCGGACCCATCCGAATTCGGACCAGATCCGAGTTCTTCTCGGATCCGAATTCGGATCTACTGTATTCGAACTTGTGCAGTTTTATATATTTTCCAGATTTAATCCCATCATTTTTGTACTTATTTCCTTGCATGAAATAAATTATGCCAACTAAAATACATCTATTTTCAACACTTTTAACACTAATATTAACACCTTTATGTACCAAATTACACCCATTTTTGCTCTTTTTGTTCTACCCGTCGAACACACACACTAAGAACACACTCAATTCTCTGAAAATCATTCTTAGAGGTTGATTCAGAAGCTGAAATTTAACATATAGCATCTCATACACTAGATTTAGATAAATCCATAACAATATATTACATGCATCAACATCTTCAACTCCAAATCTAATTTTCGGTTTTTATCAAAACCGAACCCAAAAACCATCAAAATCGTAGTGTTGATGAAATGTTTACCTTAATTCGATGATTGCAGATGTTTTAGTTCCTTGAATGCAATCTTATTCCAGATTTTCAGCTTCAAAATCCAATCTTTGATGATCTTCAAATTTTTAGAGAGAGAGAGAGAGAGCCGAGAGAGTATAGTTGTAGAGAGAGAGTGAGTTAGTTCAAAATGAAAGACTAAGGGCCTTTTATTCCATAATTTCAACTTTTGACACTTTTAGCCCCTTAACTTATCCGGTTCCAATAAATACTGAGTTTGTCTTAGTTTTACCCTTACTAACAATTATAAATCATAATAATAATTCAAAATTCCAAAGCTTCATAATTTCTCAAAATAGCAACCAACTTTCATAAATCAACTTAACTTACAAATTTAAACTTAATAAACTTCAATTATAATAATTTTAATCCGAGGATGTTACACTTGATGCTTGACTTTAATCAATTAAATATCTGTTTGGTTTTGAGAATAAATATGTAAAATTAATAAAAATAACAGGTTAAATAATTTATAAAACAAACAGACTTATTGAATTATCTTATCAGGTCTCAGTATCTTATCAGGACCACCTCTCATCAATCATAAGTGGAATCAGACATCAGACAATTTACCTCTTATGCAATTAAGCAACACGTTAAGCTTTTCTTGCACTAAAAAGATGATGTGTGATTAGCGAAGAAGAAACACACACACACACACACACAGATATATATATATATATATATATATATATATATATATATATATATATATATATATATATATAGGGTCAGGTTCTATGGGGCACCTGTATGCATTGTGCACTTTGGGACCCTGTATGCACCGTTGGAACTTGAATTTTAATGGTTCAGATTGTAGTGGCAAAAGGGTAATTAACTTGAAAATGGGTGCACGGGTGCATAACTTCTCACGCGCGGAAGGGCAAAATCGGAAGATGCTTGAATTCAGAAAATATTCAATCCGAATCTAAACAAACATGATGCATCTTCATCCAATTTATTGGATTCGTCTTCAAACACGATGCATCTTCATCCAATTCAATTTATAAACATGATGCATTTCAATCATATTCATCATCGTCTTTGTTCCATCATTATGCATCACCAAAAACGTGATGCATTTCGGCCATATTCATCCTCGTCTTTGTTCCATCATTATGCATCACCAAAATCGTGATGCATTTTGAAATTTAAACGTGTTAATTTCATGACGCATCTCTGAAATTTAAACGTGTTCATCAACGTATTCAATGTGTTCATCATTGTCGTGATGCATTGCTGTTGTGCATCATGTTTGAAACAACCAATACCATATGCTATGAAAGAGAAAGGGAAAGAGAGAGAAAAGAGGATGGATTTATGGGAAGGTGGTTGATCATTTTATTTAGTTTCCTAAATAAATGATAAATATTAAACTAAATCTTATAATTTAACAATATATTATTAAACATTCCCAAGATGCCCTTAATGCACCCTTTGTAAACAAGCAATGCAATTTTTGTTCCCATTTGGTTCCCGATGCATATGGTGCCCCATAGAACCTCAATCTCTCTCTATATATATATATATACATATATATATATATACATATATATATATATATATACATATATATATATATATATATATATATATATATATATATATATATAGATTTGGGTTCAAATGAGTACCACTAGTTTTGGGGACACTATAACTATGTGAAACGTGCAAGTTCACATGAACTGCACTGTTGTGAACGTATGTTCACAGCTAAGCATGTTCACATGAATTTTTCCATGTTCACATGACTTTTAAGAGGCTACGAAGTGTGAATGCGTGTATTTCTTTTACAAATATGCTTATATTATTTGTATCTAAATGAATATGAAAAAAATTTAAAAAAAAAAACTTTTTTTCGGAGCATGTTCACATCTTAAACCCGTGTGTTCACAGGTACTCACGGTACTCTGCATTACACGAACCATATTCTATATATATATATATATATATATATATATATATATATATATATATATATATATATATATGGTATCTTAATTCAAGCATTGTAGATTTATATATATATATATGGTATCTTAATTCAAGCATTGTAGATTTATAGTATCTTAATTCTTTAAAATATATTTTTAGTTTAAAACAAACATAACAATAAAATGTAATAATTTATTTCTTTCTCTTGATAATTCATTTTATTACCTTATTCGTATAATATTCCTTGATTCATTTTTTATATATTTATTTCTCTCTCTCTCTCTCACATATTTTATAATATTAATAGCAAAACTTATTTCTATTAATTATCAATTTTAAAAAAGGAAAATATATTAAAAATCAAAATGTATCATCAAAATTTTAAAACTAAGGATGAGAAATGAGAATATTTTCATCATAATGAAATATGGATTTTTTAAGGATGAGCGTGCTAGATTTTCTTTTCTCCATTGCATTTTTCTTAAAAAAAATAAATAAAATAAAACAACAGTTTTTTACGAGTCGATTTTTAAAAATAACAATGATCTTTTGCTTTTTTTTTTTTTATCATTTATAATATTAATTTTTATATTTTTCATAATTAATAGTATCAACTTTTGTATTCTTTATCATTAATAACATCAACTCTTTTATTTTTTTCTCATCATTTATATAAACAACTTTTTTAACTTTTTGTTGTAAAATAATAAAAACTATAAAAAAAATTGATACTATTAATGTTGAAAAATAAATAATGTTAATATAAATATTTAATAAAATATAAAATTGTTAAGTTTAGAAATTGACCGTTCTTTTAAAAGTAAATCTTTTTTTAGTAAATTACTCCGTTGATCCTTTAAGTTGGCCTATTATGACTGATTCGGTCCTTCAACTTTTGAAAGTACTCTAACAATCCTTTAAATAAAAATTTTGAACATCAATGGTCCTTTATTCAAATGGATGTTTGAAAAAATGAGAAAACATTTATATTTTTTGTATGAATAAAGGACCATTGGTGTGTTCAAAATTCCTATTTAAAGGATTAGCAGAGTAATTTCAAAAGTTAAAAGACTGAACCAATCATAATGGGTAAACTTAAAGGATTAACAAAGTAATTTACTATCTTTTTGATTATTGCTTCCCTTAAAAATCTTTTTATGAGTTGAAATCAAAAATTCTGTAATTCAATTAAAAGTTCATTTGACACATTGGACTTAACATGTTTTTGGACATGAATTTCTTTAGCATATATCAAAAGTATAAATAACATCTGATAAGTACTTATCTTGGTTTTATAATGAAAACAAATGCTTAAATTGACATAAAAATAAGGGTTTAATAATAAAAAAACCAACATGTTTTTCACGTTTTTACAGTATAGTCCCTTCATGTTATTTTTTACCAATAAAATAGTCAAGTAATATAGTTGTTTGTGATTTTTATAATTTTTTTTATTTTTTCAAAAAAGTCTTCAAATTTGTGGAATTTTTGGAGAAAAATAATGAAAACATATCGGTTTTTTATGGAAAAAGACAGGATTAATTATAAAAAAACAAAAGTTTTCTGAAAACCGTATCGAAAATAATAACTTGAGGAATTTCTTAGTAAAAATAACATGAATGGCCTAAATCGTAAAAATCATGAAAATATGTTGATTTTTTTTCATATTAAACCCTAAAAATAAATTCAAAATTCAGAATGATATTGTATTGGTTTAACCAGTCGAGTTTAATATATAATAGGGTAAATTACAATTTTCGTCCCTGTGTTTATATAGAAATTATGGTTACTGTCCTTTTAAAGATAAAATTACAATTACAGTACTTATAGTTGGCGTTTTGTTATGTTTTTGGTCCCTTTATCCAAAATTTTTTAAAAATGACAATTTTGCCCTTTCACTTTATTTCAATTTTTGGTCCCTCAACAAAATGTTCTTTTATATTTCATTTCCTTAATGATTTATTATTCTTTTTATTATTTATTTAATATATTTTATTTATTATTAGTATTAAAATTTAAATGAAGCAATAAATTATTTAACACGTATTATTTTCATTATTTATTTGACAATAGTATTACTAGTATTATTATTATTTTATTATAGTTTAAGTATTTACATTAATAAGAAATAATAATTGAAAATAAATTGTATGTGATTAAATTTAATATATTGAACTGTTGTTAATTATTGTTAATATTGTTCTTACATATAAAATTTAAACGTATATTGAACTATTTATATATTTAGTTTTTAAAAGGTAAGTTTTTAACTATTTATCATATAACTTATTTATCTTTTGTCTCTATATTATATTACTTTATATAAATACCTATCAATTTGGTCATAGTTTTGTCCAAATTTATACATATATGTATTAATTTATACATTTAAATTTAAATTTAATTTTTTTCTATTTTTTATAAACATTACATGTTCAATGTAATTTTAGTTTAACAAATATAATTTTAATTTATACATTTTTCTATTTTTATAAACATATATGTATAGAGACAAAAGATAAATAAGTTATATGATAAATAGTTAAAAACTTACCTTTTAAAAACTAAATATATAAATAGTTCAATATACGTTTAAATTTTATATGTAAGAACAATATTAACAATAATTAACAAAAGTTCAATATATTAAATTTAATCACATACAATTTATTTTCAATTATTACTACTTATTAATGTAAATACTTAAACTATAATAAAATAATAATAATACTAGTAATACTATTGTCAAACAAATAATGAAAATAAAATGTGTTAAATAATTTATTGCTTCATTTAAATTTTAATACTAATAATAAATAAAATATATTAAATAAATAATAAAAAGAGTAATAAATCATCAAGGAAATGAAATATAAAAGAACATTTTGTTGAGGGACCAAAATTGAAATAAAGTGAAAGGGCAAAATTGTCATTTTTTAAAAAAATTTGGATAAAGGGACCAAAAACATAACAAAACGCCAACTATAAGTACTGTAATTGTAATTTTATCTTTAAAAGGACGGTAACCATAATTTCTATATAAGCACAGGGACGAAAATTGTAATTTACCCTATATAATATATGCATTATCTGATAAATTCTATAATGACATGGAATTTAATATTAAAAAATAATTTAATTTATCGGTGAAAATAATTTTAACATATATAAATAGGAAAATGCATGAGTAATTGTTCATATATCGTTTTTTATTAATGCAATTAAAGTTGATTACGTTAAAATGTAATATGTTGTCACTGTTTTCTCAATTTCGGTAACATAATAATTTTTTTTGTATTTGTGGTAACATACTTTTCAAATCAAGTCAATCAAGGTAACCTTATCGGATTGAAAGGTAAAAATTACTGACATGATAGTTTTTTTATTTGATCATCACTTTTTTAATTTATAATATTGCTTAATTATATTCAATTTTCTCAAAATAGCAAGGTATTATCAAAAAATATTTATAAATTACACAAAATAGAGCACATCATATAAGTATAAGAAATTTGCGCAAAAAATCCTAGAGTTGGACCATTTTTGTGATTAAAACCCCTAATCATTTTTTATTGCACAAAAACCTTTAACCAGTAAAATCTTCTGAAATTAGGACATTACGTGTTATAATAGGTTACTATGCTTACATGACACACGTCCACATGGCAAACGCGACTTACATGGCGCTTACGTGGCACTACATGTATAATTCTTAAACTGAATTTTTGCATAAAAAAACCCTGAAATTGGTGACTTTTTCGATTAAAACCCTTAACTAATTTTTTTTCCCTCTAACCAACAATCATATTTACCTCTTCTTTTCTCCTCTACCTCCGCCAACTGCGATTACTCTATCCCATATTTACGTTCATTGTTGTTTATTTTATGTATGTTCGATTAACTTTTGCCGTTTAATCTTGAATCTTAACTTCAATTGTGCCGATGAAATCTTCGTTTTGTGTTCACGAGTTGCATTTTTAGGTCCAGCTTTATGTTCAATTTTGTTTATTTATGTTCCATTTTAGCTTCTCAATATGATCAGCCAGAGCAGTGCGGTTCGCTAGAGCCTAGAGGGTGGAGGTTTCATTGGGAAACGAATTCTTTGTTTAATAAATAAAATTTTAATAAATATCCATGTCATCAAAATACAATCAGTAAAGACTCAATTTTAATTATCTTTGTTGGCGGGTTTTTATCCAATGAAAAATGATTTGGAGTTTTAATTGAAAAACCTAAACAAGTTGGGTGTTTTTTACGCAAAAATCTATTTAAAAATTTTACACGTCATCAAACCGGTTGCAAGTCAAATTTTTTTGAAAAAAACCCAAATTTACAAAGTTTTAACCGGTTGGAGGTTTTTTGTGCAATGAAAAATGATTGGGGGTTTTAATCGCAAAAATGATCCAACTTAGAGGTTTTTTGCGCAATTTCCCCTATAAGTATATAACAATCAAAGTGTTAATTCTGTAAAAAAATGTTGACTTGATAAGGAAATTGTCAAGTCGATAATTTTTTCCTTTCAATTCGATATAGTTAACTTTATTGACTTGATTGAGAATAAATGTTACCTTAAATAAGAAAATAATTAGTATGTTATCAAAATTGAAAAAAAATAGAACAATAGGTTACCTTTTGATACGATTAACTCATACAATTATTAGTACGTTCACAAATTCTTTGCATTATTATACAGCAGAGATGCACCCTATGCGAAATAGCCGGCCCACACTAATCCAACGGTCGAGAATAAGGTGGGGTTGCGGTTGTGGCCATCAATCACACACGATAATTGCACCACCATGCCACGTCGATCGTCTCGTTATACAGTATATTGCTGAGTTGTCAAATAGCGGTTGGAAAAACGTTGGTAGGCCCCCATGATTGTTTTCACTGGTTCTTAGTTGGCAATTAAAATAAAATATTAGATAAATGAAATTAAAGAGTTAATTGCAAGTTCGACCATGGGTTACACCTAAATTATGAATTAAGCTCAAACTTTTAAGTTTTTGTAATTTCAGTCCAAATTAGTATAAATTTCACAACGAAGTCTAATTGGCTACATAATTTAAATTTGTGATCAGGATAGACATAAATTTGTATTAACGATATCAATTTTTTAACTTTAAAAGATTGACATGGTTTAACTTTTTTTTTTGAACGGCTGGTGTGGTGGTTATCGTCTAGGCCCAAATGCCGACAGATCCTGGTTCGATCCCCACCACAATCTCCTAGTTAGATTAAAATCTCCATAGTTAGATTAGTTCACCTGAAGGGAAAAACCCCAAAATCCGCCTCTAATGAGGATCGAACCTGGGTAACAACCCTCCCTAAGCCCCTTATGGAAACTTGGTGGCCACCAGGGCAAGCCCTGATGGTTGACATGGTTTAACTAATAGAGTGATGGTTATTGCTTATTTTTTTTGAACGGAAAACGAAACTACAATTACTCCTAAACTACCCTTTTTGTCCCAAATGAAGACTTTAAATTTTGCTTTCACCACTTAAATTCAAACTTGGAACTTCGTAATGATTAAAAATATGTCTGGAAATAGATTTTCCTTTCGGTTCTTACGAATTCTAAGGAACTAAACTCTTGTGATATTGGCATTATTTTGGGTCGTGATAAGACTTAAAGGTGCTTTTTATCGATAGAGGAAAAAAAAGGTTATATTCGATTTGTGAATATTTAACTTTTTTTGGATTAAGATTATAAATATCGAATCTTTTGGACTTGATTGATAATTTAGGGATAAAGAGATTAACTAAATTTGTAAGTAACCCCTTACCCTACAAAAATAAAATAAAAAATAAAAAAAATAAAAAAACGACAGACTGTTTCAAACCCCCAAACCGCCCCTCACCTCAAATTTAAAGCCCCCAGAAACCCCAACCCGTTACCCCCACTCCACCACTCTCAGAAAAGCAAAAATCATCAAACCCTCCATTTTTGAGATTTTTTTTTGATCGAATTAGTCGTTGTTATTCATGGCGGAAGAGACTTTAAAGACGGCGGCGGCGTCGGAACCCCCGGCAGCAGCTGCTGAAGTTGCCGTTGTTCCAGAGGCGGAGAAGGTTGAAGAGACGGGGACTGTTGTTTGTGAGAAAGATGGACCGCCGGAGGCTGAGGCCGAGGCGGAGGAGACTGTGAAAGGTGTGGAAGAGGAGAAGGAGAAAATATCTGAATCGGCTTCGTTTAAGGAGGAGTCTAATGTTGCAGGGGAGCTACCGGATCCACAGAAGAAGGCGTTGGATGAACTGAAAGCGTTGGTTCAGGAGGCGCTTAATAAGCATGAGTTTACTGCTCCTCCGGCACCTGTGAAGGTGGAGGAGAAGCAGGTAGAGGAGAAAGGTGCTGCGGCTGTTGAAGAAGTGAAGACCGGTGAAGAGACTGTTGGAAAGGATGATTCGACTCCAGCACCGGTTACGCCGGAGTCATCGGAGCCTGCGGCTGAGGTTAAAGAAGAGGAGAAGGCTGCTACACCTCCACCACCGGCTGCGGAGTCATCGGAACCTGCTGAATGCAAAGAAGAAGAGAAGACCACCACGCCTCCACCACCAGCGGCAGAGGTGCCGGAACCGGTGAAGGAAGTGGCTGAAGTAGTCGAGAAAGTCGAAGCCTGCGTAGATGAAGATGGAGCGAAGAAGATCGAAGCGATCCAGGAAACAATCGTACCAGTCACCACCTCGTCTGAGCCACCAAAGACAGAAGAAGCTGAGCAGCCAGCGCCACCTGAGCCGGCGACCGAGGAAACCCCAGCCGCACCTCCACCTCCACCGGAAGAGGTCTCTATATGGGGGATCCCTTTACTCGCCGACGAGCGCAGCGACGTCGTGCTCCTGAAATTCCTCCGAGCAAGAGACTTCAAGGTGAAAGAAGCCTTCACCATGCTCAAAAACGTGGTGGCATGGCGAAAGGAGTTCGGGATCGAATCATTGCTAGAAGAAGATCTGGGAACAGAGCAAGAAAAAGTGGTTTACATGCATGGAGTCGATAAAGAAGGCCATCCAGTCTGCTACAACGCATACGGTGAGTACCTAAACAAAGAATTATATAACGCAACCTTCTCCGATGAAGAAAAGCGCACCAAGTTCCTCCGATGGAGGATTCAGTTTCTGGAGAAGAGCATCAGGAAGCTCGATTTCAGCCCAAATGGAATTTGCACAATCGTCCAAGTCAACGATCTCAAGAACTCTCCCGGACCTTTCAAAAGAGAGCTCCGTCAAGCCACCAATCAAGCCCTTCAATTGCTCCAAGACAATTACCCTGAGTTCGTCGCCAAGCAGGTACTAAATTATCCATTTCATCTAAAAAAGTTCAAAGTTCTTTAGTCACTGCCCTCCATGATGTTTGAACGTATGTTTAGGGTTCTGATTTTATGAATTGGTTTGTTTTTCTCCTTTGATTTTGCTTTGAAGGTGTTCATTAATGTCCCATGGTGGTACTTAGCTTTCTATAAGATGATCAGTCCTTTCTTCACTCAAAGGACCAAGAGCAAGTTTGTATTTGCTGGCCCTTCCAAGACTGCTGAAACCCTTTTCAAGTAAGAACTATTACAGTGCATAATCCATATATACCCTATTTCAATTGGTTGTTTGATGCTAAAATGATGAACCAAGTGATATTTTTTTTTATCTAAATAATTTGTATGGATGATTCTCAGATACATAGCACCTGAGCTTGTTCCAGTTCAATATGGTGGACTTAGCAGGGAAGGCGAACAAGAATTCACCTCTGGTGACTCGGTAACAGAGGAGATCATCAAGCCCGCAACCAAACACACCATTGAGTTCCCTGCTCCTGAGGTACTTACTAACATGGTCTTTGTGATCAATTATTGATCCTCTTTTTATCTGAATTTTGCAAAAAGTTATGCAGTTCTGATTCCATAACTTAAAACAGACTTTTCGATTGGTTTCTATCGTTGTAATATGGTTTCATTTAATATGGATTTTGCTTTGAAATTATTAAACCTGATACAGTGACTCTGAGCAGACTTCTTTTGAGGCTTTTGATTGTGAACTAATGTGGGAATGATTTTTTATTGACCTAGGAATGTTTTTTCACTATATGAGAATTTTGTTAATTATTATGGAGACATGATACCATAAGCCATAAATAGATTCTTTTAAATGATGGTTTTCATGGAATTATGTTATTTTTGCATGTGGGAATCTTGTTAAAAATAACTGAGACCAGACGATCGATTCTTTTTTAATGTGAAACTTTAGTAATAAATCGAGAAGAAGACAGAAGAGTCTGTTTCTGAATGATTTATAATCTATTTATGTACATCTGATGCAATATGAACTAATCTTGATTGAATTATGAGTTTTTGATGTGGGAATATTGTATAAAAACTTGCAGACTTGTACATTGGTATGGGAGGCCAGAGTGGTGGGCTATGAAGTAACATATGGAGCTGAGTTTGTGCCTGCTTCCGAAGATGGTTACACTGTTATTGTTCAAAAGTCAAGGAAGGTTGTAGCCGCGACAGACGAGCCTGTGATCGGTGGAAGCTTCAAATGCGGTGAGCCGGGCAAAGTGGTGCTGACCTTCGACAACCAAACCTCCAGGAAGAAGAAGGTCCTGTACAGGAGCAAGACCAAGGCGGCCTCCGATTAAAGCCAAGTTGTGTTGTTGAATAGAAGAAAAAATGGGTGTTTGTGAAATTACCAAAATAGGTTTCATTTTTGGTTGTTATTTATTTATTCATGGATTTATTTATATTTATCTCTGGGGATTTGAGGAATCTTTTTCTACATGGGATTCTTTTTTGGGATTTGTCTGTTTGGGTTTGAATTACTTTACTTACAGAAGAAATACTATGTGCATTGTTGGACTTTTGGACCAAGAAAAGAAGGGTAAAGCAACAAAAAATTTGAATTTTATATATATATATATATATATATATATATATATATATATATATATATATATATATATATATATATATATATATATATATATATATATATATATATATATATATATATATATATATATATACACACAAGTGGATGGATTCATGGATTGTGAGCAGATAGGTGCTTTTGTCATTGTCTCCTAAATGTCCCTTTTGATAAGTTTTTATTTTTTGTTTAAAGTTGTTTGTTGGTGATATCTTCTTTCTTTGAATTCTTTGGCAGCATGAGCTGGAAAATCTTTCCCAGCTCAGCTCATCATTTGATCAACTCATCATGTCTCAAACTGAGATATTCCTCTCATTCTGTTTTTTTTATTCATTTTAAAAAAATTCAATTATGTTCCATTTCTTGTTTTTGTTTTTTTTTTTTTTTTTCTTTGGTCTTCACAATTTCTTGACATAATGTGTAGATAACAATATTCTTCATTTGGTTGCTTTCTTTCGATTCCTTTAAACTATAAACCAAAGACCACATCCCCTTCCTTTGGGGGTGGAGGTACCAGGGAGTGATGGTGCTTGATTGCCCGTCAACACAATTTCGTAGTTAATAGGACGCGTTCTAACAGGAAAGTTATCCTATACTCCTATCGTATTTTTCATAATTTTTGTACACATATCATTGACGCTCTTATATGTATTGTATTATATAGTTATCCTATACTCCTGTACTATATTGTTTTATATGCAGGTCTCACCCATGGTCACCACGTACCATATGCCGGAGGTCATTTCTGTGGCGTAGTCGTCCCATTTTTGGTGGGGCAAGACTGTTGTCATCTATCTCCTTCTATCCCATCTCAATGGGATCGGGGCCTGTTGAGGTCGCTATTAGTGGTTGAGGCTTAGGAACCTCAAAGAGTCAAAGGTGGCTCTTGAATTTGCTCCAACAGGTTTCAACTTCTTAGGATTACTTGTCTTTAAAAATGGTTTGGTTTAATATGTGTTTACTATAAGTTTTTTAAACCCTACATAAAAGACAACGAATGAGCAAACTATATATGAAATTATGAATAAATTATAAATGTATTTAAATGCAACTCAAATGTAGTAAAAGCAGATGAAATCAAGTTTTCGACAAGAAAATTAACATACCATAAAACATTTTAATATGAAATCATATTGATTGCAGACCGTCCCCTACCTTACCTTCATTTTGTTGTTAGATTTTGACATTTTTATTGATACCGCCTTTGTATTGGTCTTTCAACCACTGTAAAAACCTCCAATAAATTAATTTAGTGAAAAATGTAGCATCGTATTGATAATATGACATCAAAAATAAATTGATTTGCATGATAGAGAAAGAAAATACTTCGTTACAATACAACTTTGAAACAACCTTATCAGTTATCACAATACAAGTAAATTGACACTCTAGTTTTCTCTTTTATGGTTCGTTCGATCAATAATTCTGGACAAAAGAAACATATATATTTGCATCAATAATCAGAAGTTACTAAAGTTAAATTGATGATATATGTAACTGTTACACGTAATTAATATTTTTTATAAATCGAAAAACCTCAAAACCAAGTTAAACTGTAACTTCTATTTACAGAATTTTATGAACCAATTTATATTTTATTATACGTTTATCAAATATTGTTCCAATTTCTATTCTATTCAAAAAGAACGTTGTAATAAATAAAATAATTGTAAATGATAGCATTGGACTGTTGACAGGTGCTTTTGTTTTTGTCTGAAGTCAGAAGTGCATCCATTTATTAATTTCTAAAATAATTAACTTTTTTTTTTTAGTTTAATTTCTATATAAAGGTGTATTTTGGCGATTAAATTTTTCAATGCACACTGTTTTACCCTCTTTTTTATTACGGTGCTTGCTTTATTTAATTTAAAAAGTAGGTTTTATTATTATTTAAGTCTATATCTACACAGCACATGTGTCACCCTCAAATTCTACTAAATGTCACGACATAATAATATCATAAATGATAATATCACATGTAACTTTACTGCTATTTAGAACTTTATACAAACATATTACTGACAATGTCACACTGTTTGATACATAAAATCGAAATTGTCACATGTAAAACATAATCATCTGACACATTTAATTGAATTAACTAACACATGTTTAATACACATACTGGACCGTCAAACAATCCCCTGATGCATAATGTCCCAAAAGATGATATCAACCTACTGTGATGATGACGCGATGATCTAGAAAGTAAACCCAGCTCCTACTTCGGCTGCGACTGCTGCTGCTCAACTTTCTGACTCCCTGGGACACGTGAGACTCGAAAACGTGTAACAATTAAAGGGGAATTCTATTTGCTTTTCCTCTCCTTATGATGTGTAACTCTTCGATATGATATTATTTTTTAATATTTTTTTAATTATAATAAGTTAATAGGGTCGACATGACATGCATGAAATTCGTTTGGTAAAAAAAGCCCGAATAACAACCTCATAATTAAAATATAGAAAATTAATTATAAAGATAAATAATAATATATAAGGCCGGGGGAAAGCATCACATATGCCTATGCCACTTCTTGGTATGTATGTAGTACGTAAAAGCAAAAGCAAAACCACTAGCCAAAAGGAAAAGCCAATTTTGGACTTCATGAAATTAATAACTGTTCATCGTACGGTACAAACAATTGCATACACATTTTTTACTTTATATACAACATCAATTCATGGTATACAATAATTTTATATAAAATAGATTATTATACATTTAATAATAATTTTATCGTCTTTACAAATTACTCCCTCCATTAAAACCCATAAATCTCTCAACCAATTAAATCAAGCATCGTCTCATATTCCACGGTTTCCATCCGGAGTCTCGCTTGTTTTACCGTCGCCAATTGCTTTTATATCATCACCGTTGCTGTCAGCCTTGTTCCACCATTGCTCTTCTTGGATCATTGATTGTCGATTAAACCTTACGTGCATCGCCGATTGATTGTTTGTAAGTTTGATCTATTTGGAGTACGAGTACCAAATTGATTTAGATGATTATTGTTTGGGTTCACAGGCGGACCTTTGTGGTAAGAGGGGGTAGCCCGTGCAACGGAATCTCTCCCAAATAACCTTGTTTTATAGTTGAAATTTTTTTAAAACTTTTATACGTGCAACCGGTGAATTTTTTATGTGTGCAATTTATAGTATTCAAAAAATAAATAAATTATGTATGCAACTTTATTAAAAGAATTTTAATGCCTCAAAAAAATTGATTGCCTAAATAATTAATTAATACAATAAATCAACAACATCCAATCATATTTCACAAATTAAAACCCAATACTAATTTTTAAACCCAATACCCCAATATTCTTTTTAAATCCAATATTAGTTTTAACCCAATTTCAAACCCAATAATAATTTTACTTTAAAAGGCCAATTCCTTTTTCAAATGTTTTATCTTTATGCATTTTAGTATTATACTATTATTTGAATTTTTGATCATCATTGCTTGAGATTAGTGTTTACTTGTGAGTTTGCGATTTGTGTTGAACAAAGTTTATGTTTTTTACTTTTTAATTTCTTTGATTGAAAGTTTAAGTGTGTGTAATTATTAACTTTTGTGAAATCTAATTGAAATTTGAAAGTTGAAATTGATTTGTGATTTGTTTTGTGTTTTTAGTTTCTTTAATTGTTAATTTGTAATATAGGGTTGGGTTTAAAGTTCAAAGTGTATGTAATCTAGGGTTTAAAATTTAATTGTGATTTGTTGTGTTTTAGTTTCTTTAATTGTTAATTGTTGGATTAATGGAGAAAATTTTTCAAAAGAAAGTTAACAGAAAGTGGTAGTAACGATGGTTCATCTTCAAAAGTTACCCGACCAAAATATCATTTGTGTTGACTCGACTCGACTAAAATAATTATTTTAAAATTTGAACCATGAACACAACAAAAATTTGTGCAACGGGTCTCTTCGGTGGTTGGGTACGTCACTGTTTGGGTTGCATATTGTTTGGATTGAAAATCATTTGAGAAAATTCGAGTTGCTCACAATTGCAACATGTCATTCGTTAGAAAGCTTCACTATAATGTATTTCACTTTGCGTTGAAGGAGACTTATAAGCAATAGAAAAAAGGAAAAAGAAGGTAATATGTTTAATAAGTTACCTTTTATGACTTATTAACAATTACTAATTATTTGGTCTTTTTAGGTAGCATGACTTCTTGTACCGGTCACTTTATGACAACTATGAGTCTTTCATGTGCTCACAAGGTAAAGAATTATCAATGAACGATACTTTCTTTGGATTTAATCCATCCACATTGGAGGATCGACAAATTATCCGTAACTTAACAAGATCATTTGCATGATGAAGACACTAATAGACTTGATGAGGTGATTAATGAATTGCGTTCAATGTATTTGGCCCTTAAACAAGAATGAATATTCTCTTTCTACAATTGCTAGACTTGTGAACCAATTTGATACCAATTTTGAAAGAAGGCCACAAAATTGAAGAAAAAAAAGGACAACTTCTACAACATCACATCCTTCAAGATTTGAGCCGGTGGAATCATCACAAAGACACAATTCTTTGAGTTCTATAACTTAATTGATTTAAATTCATATCCAAAATTTTCAAATAATTTACATCATTGAAGCAACATGAGTCTAATTTCAAATTATTTTTAGATCTTGCTGTGGATTTTACCAGCAACATGAGATGGAGCAACATGATTTTTCAGATGAAATCTGTGAAATTCCGTTTTTTTTACAAATTCTGAAATACGAATTTCTGTGAATTTAAATTGGGAGATTGTATAAAAAATGATATAGAAAATAAATCATCTCTCTTTAACATTAATACATGAATAATTATTGACATAAAAAATAATGAATACTCACTCCCTTCCCAAATTTTTGATTCTATTCAATTTGACAAGATTGAAATGTAAAGAAATTATATATATATATATATATATATATATATATATATATATATATATATATATATATATATATATATATATATATATATATATATATATATATATATATATATACAACTAAATTACTTGTCCATCAAATTTGATGGAGAATTACAGTGTGTTTGATATGATGAAATTGAGAGGATATAATCAATTGGAGTTTACAAGTGTTATAATCACATGATTGGAGTATCAATTCTCAATAGAAATGAGTGAATAATGTAAATTTCATTTATCTATTTTCCTCGTTAAAGTAAAGAGAATAAAATACATTATACATGGAAACAAGATGAGAGTTTTAATTTTTAATTCAATTTTTATGTATATGTCGTTATTACTCCGTATTTGTTAAAAAAAGCTCGTTAACCTAAATAATTTCATTCTTTACAATTACACTGTAGCAAACACCCGCTTAAGGCATCATTTGCATGATAAAAAAACTAGTAAACTCATTCCATTATTTGATTTATGTCTTGTTTGTTTTTTGCAATAAGCTCTTTTAAAACACTTGTATCTTTACGTGAAAACTTTTTTTGTTCTAACTACAAACATGAATAGAAATTCAGACATTTAATCTTTTAAAAAACAAATAACACCTTACTCATACCGTATTCATTGCATGTTTTTAGTTTTTCTGTAGCTTCTGCTCTCTTGTTCCGGGCCTTCTACCTTATATCTATTTATTGATAAAAGCGGTATAAAAATAAGGGTTAATATTAAAAATAAAACTAAGACATTTTGATTTTTGAGAAATATCAATAAGTAATCTTTGGTTTGAGTAAATAAGATATTGTTGCCAAAATATTCTATTTGGTGAAAAAAAACTACAAACATATAGTGTAAGTTACTGAATACACGGGGAACAAAATATGGAGATGAAGTACAATAAGGTGTTGAACTGTTGAAGTGATCTGACCCGATTCATGCCCGACAAGTGACAACGGACCTCATCAGGTCAAGACTACTGATTGTGCATGTGGTCTGGACCCTCTATGTTGGCTGGTTGACCCTCTCGTCTCGCGTGGACCAATTTGTAACTTTGTGTGGCCCATCCAACGGTCTTCTGGTCCCCGTCTACTCCCCCGACTCAAACGGCTCTTTATTTGTACTTGATGCATCCCAGTGCCCGCCCACCAACACCAATCGCTTCTTTATTTTATCCTTCTCTCAATTGTCAAAACCTTAATTTTGTCTTTTAATGAATTTATTTACCCGCGTGTTACGTGTATATTTTTAATAGATTGTTGTTTATATATAATATAATATAATTAAAAAATGAAAATGAAGATATTGTTTTTTAAACAAAACTATACAATAATGATATTACTATGGGTTTATTATGAAATAAACCAACATGTTTTCACGTTTTTTATGATTTCGTCCATTCATGTTATTTTTTTATTTCATAAAAGTCCTCAAATTAATTTTTTTTGGTTTAGTAAAAAATGAACATTAGAACCCGGTTTTTCAGTCTCTTAAAACTCGGTTTAATAATTAAAACCGGGGTCTAATAGTGAAAATAATGAACATTAGAACCCGGTTTTTCAGTCTCTTAAAACACGGTTTAATAATTAAAACTGAGGTCTAATAGTGAAATTTCACAAAACTAAAAAAAATAACATTGAGGGACGAAAACGCAAAAACCGTGAAAACATGTTGGTTTTTTTTCGTAATAAACTCTATTATTACGTATTATGACTTATTACTTTTTATTTTTCCAAATACACGAATAGTAATTTAAAAATAAGTTATTAGGGTATTTGATTCTATAGGATTTGATTTGATAGGAATTTAAAAATAAATTATAATAGATTTAGCTAGATATAGTTTAAATAGTATTTGTTATTTTTTATAACTCTAAATGCTACGTGTCAATTCATGATGATGACACATGACTTCACGAGAAATGACTATATTTGCTCTTTTGATAAATTAATTATATTTATAGATTATGAAGTTTGTAATAAAATTGAAAAACTTTAGGTTGATTTTGGTAAATTGTGTATATATTTGAAGAACAAACAACTATGAAGGACTGAATATACTTAAATATTTTTAGTAGTTAGCTATCTGAAATAAAATAAAAACCTAAGGTTTTAATTTGCAAGATCATTCATATTTTTTGTAATATTATACATATTTTTAAGTTTATTATAATAAAAACTTATATAATGATAAAACGAATATAATCATATCGAGTAAAATGAGACTAAAATGGAAGAAAATAGTGAACTAATATTCTAATAATGATAATTTCATAGCAATTGATTTAATAAATAATATAGAATTATAGATCCATCATTCAAAATTCGTTTGACGGGCCTACTTTTTTAATTGAAATGCGTTTTTCTTTGTCAGAACTTGAAAATATAACTCAATATTATTTGAAAAACAAAGTTAAAAATACATTTATCATAATACAAAGAATAGATTAAAATGTTTAGTAATATTTTAATACTCTGTATTATCTTTGAATTATAATTAGTTGATAGAATTGATTTAACAAAGTGGGCGATAAGTAAAAAGAGAGGGTTCATATAGCAACACCTTTGTCGCATCCCAACTTAAAAGATGAAAGATTCCAACCCACTTTAAGAATGTGAGAAGAGCTTCGTCTCTTATCAAATTTCTTTTAACATTTTTCTTCTCATTTCAGGTTTATTTGTTCATATAACAAACTTTTGTTTTTGTAATAATTGTTTATTGATGTACTATTAGTGATACAAATGATGATATACCTTTTTTTTTTTATCTCACAGAAGTTACAATTCAAAATCTTTAATTTAAATTTTAGTATTAGAATATGAGAAATTTTATATAAAAATAATATCCGTTGTTGTATTAATGAAAAACAATCTAATAGTTCACTGCTTTTAGTCTAAATACTTCTGTATCATTTATTTGTTGAAATTATGTATCTTATATCGTGATATTCAATCAAATATTATTGTTATAAACGTAAACTAGGTCCAAATCTATAAAATTTTATATCCTTTTGTGTACACATACACTCCATGAACTTCAAGTATGTATCTTATAACGTGATAAACAGCCTGACTTTTAAGTTTGAGGCTGAACTTTGTAAATGTTTTGATACTTTGAGCTTGACTTGATTCTATATTTCTATATCAATACATTTGAGCTTGAATGATTCTATAATTTATTGAAAAATACTTCAAATGTATAAATCAATGGCTTCAAAAGGTCGAACGCGATAAATGTATTGACAAACCTTGAACTTAACTTGATATCCTACTTAATCAGTTACTTGCATATAACATAGTAAACATAAAATACATACAAGAATGATAAGGCTCATCAACCTATCTGAGTAACACGGGTTACATCAAGTTGGTTTTGACTTTTTTTTAGTCGATTTCAAGTAGCTCGTAATTTTGTTCGACTCAGTTACATCCCTATTTGTAAGACAATATAAGGGATCAATGAGTGATTATGTTTAGCATAAAACTAGGATTGATTGGCCTAACGGGCTAATACTAATCAAGCTAATCGGTTACCTGAAGATTACTTTTCACCAATAAATATGAGAAGCATAATTGGTCGGTTTAGACAGCTAATTTCGTTTTGGCTTTGTATATCGGTTATTATGATCATCTCTATTGAAAAAGTCTGAATGTGTAAAAAAAAGTCCAAATTACCTTTTGTAGTTTTAGCTTTCAGGTCAAGTATTTATGATTTGTAAGAACATAACTGAGTTTTTCATGAATGAATGAATGAACATGTAAGAAAATGACTAAATAATTATAATCATATAAAATCATAAACCAACAGGGCTTGCCCTGGTGGCCACCAAGTTTCCATAAGGGGCTTGGGGAGGGTTGTTACCCGGGTTCGATCCTCATTTGAGACGAATTTTGAGGTTTTTCCCTTCAGGTGAACTAATCTAACTAGGAGATTGTGGTGGGGATTGAATCGGGATCTGTCGGCACTTGGGCCTAGGCGATAACCACCTCACCAGCCGTTTAAAAAAAATATAAAATCATGGGAAATTGGGCAAATTTACATATATACCTACTAACCACTTATTATATAAAAATTGTTATTCTATTTCTTAAGAATGGCACGAAAATCGTAATAAATAATATCAAACAAAATACCAAAACTAGATTGGTATTATGAAAACATTTCATTTGCTTATTTAAAAATAAAAAATAATTTCATAAAAAAATTCATTTCAAAATTTATAACTATAATTAACTTTTTAAATTTAGATGAAAACAATGAGTTTTCAAAATTCTAAAATCATGTTTACAGTGTTTGTTTTCAGAATTCTTAATTGTTTATCTAAATCTGAAAACATTTTCTTAAAAATTAAAATTGAAAACTAAAATAAAAATTTTTCGTCAATTATTTGATTGCATTCCCGTAAGTTAAACCGAGCGGCCCAACTTAGTTGGACCATTCATATCCATATTCACTTGTATCCAATTATACATTATTCTAAAAGCCCGATGGGCCAAGCTGCTTTCAGTTGGATCGGGAAAGAAACGTATGAAGCAGCGGCATTTCATCATCATCGGCTTGTATTTTTCCTCGCGAAAACCCTCGGCGGACAAGCAAATCGGATTCTTTTTTTCTTCGATTTGCAGAGAATCAAAGATCAAAGAAGGGGGGAAAGCGCTATCAAATCTAAACCATGGCTGAAAATAAAGATATTCCGTCTCAATATGATTTGAATGCAAAGTGGGATGCCTGTCTAGATTTGGGCGTTCGTCGGTTCGTGCACTTCTCCGCCACCGGTGCTTTTGCGGGCTTTCTTCTTTTCCGTGAGTTCTTATTGCATTGTCAATTTCTTGATCTAAAAATTACTTTATTGGTAATTATCTAATATGTTTTTTATTTTATTGGATGAATGTGATGAGCTATATGATGTTGGGCCTTCACGTAATCAACTTTAGGTCCATTGTTACGACGATTATAGGTTGTAATTGTGTGAGGAGTTTCAAAATCGCACTGCGATATATGCGTGCTTACTTGATATTTATTTTACGAGCTGAATGAAATCGAAGCAAAGGCAGCAAATCTAATATTCTGAGTTTATAAAGCTAAGGATTTAAGATATGTGTTTGGCCGGGCAAAGATATCTGTACTGCATTTAGGCATTACATAAATTAAGAACAGAAGGAAAGATGATTGCAGAAGTAATTCCTTCTTGTAAAGAACCCATATTGGTGCCAAGGGTAGGTTGATAACCCAAAGCGGAAGGCATCCAATCCAACAAGACGGATACTTCAGATCTTCAAGAAGCAGCAACCGCAAGTTGATTTACAAGTTAATTTGTTAAGATTGAACTACTGATATGGGAGAATTAAATATGTAAATTGAAAAACTGGCGGGGAAGGAATTATATCCCACATTGGTTGGTAAAAAAAACATGACACTTTTTTTTTATGTATATATTATATAGCAGCATCATGTATCAAACCTTAAAATCGAAGGAAAACGAGTCTTACAAGTCACATCAGTGGACAATTTGTAACTTTCATTTGCTCTCCTTCATTTAAGAGCAACTAATAACTCGGTTTAGACTTTAGAATATAGATTTATCATTTATGCTCTCAATGCATAAACGTTGACTTATAAAGTAGGAAGTAAATATTAATATACTTCGACATCTTTTCATACCTATCATTTTGATGATCAGATTTCTTACATGAAATGTGACGCTTTTTAAGTGGATAGTGATGAAATATACTTTATTACATCATAGAATGGTTATAATCTTACTCCAGGTCAGTGGCTGAGTAAACACGTAATTTGTTCACAGATGAGCTTGTGATATGGTATCTTATATATTGTGCATGTTTTGTATCAAATATTTTTGGCTCTTAGGATTTTAAGACTAGATGGAAGGGATGTTCATTGAAACACCAGAAGATGACAAGTCTCTCTAAATTTCACATGTTTAGCAGCTAGGCTATCTCACTTGTTGGGAGTACCACATTGGACAATAAACATCTTATGACCCTTTTGTAGTTGATGATTCTTCCATCCATTTAGGAAAACACTTGATTGTCTATGTTGAAATGTGAGGAAAATTGAACGATGAGGAATTTTGCTATCAATTTGTACTTGATGTTTTATGCTGACGCAGGCGGTCAAGGAACTTTGTACTTTTGTAGTGCTTAGTTGCCCAAGTGCGGATGACACACAAATGTTTCATTTAAATATCTAAAATACAACTTTTAGAATATGTAAACAACTAAACTTTAAGAAAAACATTTTTATTTACTTATGTTTCTTTAAGCTACCAGTTTTATATCTTCAATATACAATTGATTGGAAAGGATTGGAATGAGTATCTCCAACTTGAGAAAATTCAGTTAGTTCCCGTTAAGTTGAAGTAAAATTTAATAACTAGTAGATGTTAGTCGGAGATCTAGGGATGCTTGACTGTAGGTGGCCAGTTAGGCAATCACAGCTAATCAAAGGGTTGGAGCAGCACTTAATGCATAGAATACTACTTATGTGGCTTTAGCAGGATTTCTTATGACGTGGCTGTATATTATGTCTAATATTGCTTTCTGTCCACAATTTTTAAAACTTAAAGACAGTGATCTAGTGCTCATCTGTGCTTCCCATGAGAACTATTACTAGTTTTGCAGTGCATTCCAAAATAAAGCATGCAGGTGCTTTCATCAATGTATTCTCCATGGTTACTATAGATTCTTTTGTTTGATCTTCTTAATTTTGAATTATCTTTCAAGAGCTTGACTCATCTCTACTTCCTAGCTTCAGGTGTAGCCAGAGGATGCATGAATTTTCTCTTTGTGCGGTTGTGCCATTTTTTAAGTTATAATTTTCTTGGCAATCACCGTTTTTGAAGCACTGTTTTGTTGCATGTGGTGTTCCTGTATTTTGCTCTCGTTAGTCTGTTGAAATTTTTTACATGGTAGTCTTTTTAGGTGAGGGGACAGGTCTTTCTACCAACATGTTATCTAATCCAGGGGTGTCATGCTATGATGAATGTGTGTAAAAATGTAAACACAAACATATCAATAGAGAATATATCTTTTTATGAATTATTAGGAATTTGTGGCCAAGTGCTAGGACACTGTCTCTAAGGCATTGTTTGCGTGTCACTTTGATATATGTTCTTGTTTGTTATTGCTGTATTGGATAAGCCTTTCTCATATGGTTATATTACTGTTACATAGCCTTGTGTTAAATTAGTTCATATGATTATTTGTCAATTAAAAGTGACTACTATAAATAATAGGAACCTGTTTAAAGCTTAACCGAGGAAAGTACATCAGTCATGAAACTATGCAAAAAACATTTGTTCACATTATTCAACATGCTACCCCACTCCACTTTTATTCACCCTGTCAGCCTTCTCACCAGCCCCCTTTCATAATAGTTCACCTTCTTAAGCATCACAACACAAAACTTGCCATCACCATGTTATCCTTTAGTACATTGCAAAAGCCAACGACTCCACTTGCCACCTTTACACATCATAAATTGTTTCTATGAAATTGTTATTGCTTATATGTGAGATAATAGTAATCAGTATCCAATTTTGTTCATCCATGAGCATTGAGCAATGGAACGTTATAATTGTGGATGTGCACTATTTGAAAGATTTCTATAAAGATACATCACATAATTCTCCATGAACTGATGTCCACACCCTTTGATCAATGATCAATCTATGCAGCCCTATACTTAAAGCAGTTGTATGTGCTTAATGTTGAGTAATCAGAATTGGGAAATAAATACAAAAAAAAAGAGGTAGGATGGTGTGGTTTGGTCCAAGAATGACTTGCATTCAAAGCCTCACTAGCGAGTCTATATGTTTACTTAAGGATTAGGGTTTACAATTACACGTGATGCATATTTATGAAGTCTAGGACGAAATAACCCGACGGCCCACCAAGGTGCTTGGGATCTCTTACACTCCTGCAGGGGCGAATATTTCTTTGGCAACATATCAGTCTTCTCAACTTAACATTTAAGTGAACAGACAGTGGATTCTCTAAGAATCTTATGTTTTGAGGTGGAGGTATTAAGATCGAAGTATCATCGAACAGCTCATGCTCTTTAAATCCAAGTCAATTTTGTTCCATCCTAAATATGGATATAATAGCACTATGGAATACAAAGGCAAGAGGAATCAATAGGTGAAACCAAGGAGAATGTAACCAGGATAATTAAGAGATGCACAGATTTTTCATACTTGAACACATTATATCGTTGATTTTATTTTTTGCATATATAGTACTACTTTTATTAGTGCACATAGTAATCTGAAATATCTAACAAACGTAATTCTATTTTATTGCTAGGTTCTCCTGTTACACGCTGGGCATCGATTGCTTTTGGAGCAGGAGTGGGTATTGGATCTGCATACTCAGATTGCTCTCAGAAATTTGATGGGTCAAGGGTGACTTCTCCAAGTGTTGCCGAGGCACCAGTTGCTAAGGTAGGTTTTGCGATCAATGATCAATTGCTTTTACAGATATATTTTGCTGTTGATACAATGTATATATTCCTATTGGTTTTGAACTATTACATTCATTTGTTTTATTAGTGGTGCCAACAAGCATTCTGTCTTACCTATTACAAAGCAAGTGCCTGGCCTATATACTGGCATTTTTTTAATTTGCTTCTAGTAGCACATATACGGAAAACCATTTTGAAGAAAGAACGATAGATTGGAAGCTGGACTTTAATCACACTGCTTTGGCAGGGATCTATTATTAATCAAGGCTTCAAGCATAATATAATAATTAGTTTATGTGGTTTTCATCTTGATATTCCTTTTTTTAAAACCAGTCGGTAAATTAGAGAATGAGAGGTTTATATTTACCTTGGACTCCACATAATATATTTCAGTAATTTTGGGTCATTATTATCAGAATCAATATACAAACATTACAAATATCATGCCTTTTAGGCTTTTAGCTAAAGTAATTTTGTCTAGGAGTCTAGGGTTATAAAATTGGGGAACATGAGTATCGTGGTCTTAGGGTCTCTTTTTTATTATATCCAACAGAAAGATACCTTCATAATTTTTGTCCAATGATTTAAGATTCCAATGCACCAAGAACTCAAGAAGTTCTCTTTGTTTCTGTTATTACATTTTCTGGTGTTTTAAAGTTTTAATGAAGTAGTTGGGTGGTTGGAATCTGGTTATTTTGAATTGGTTTGGGTGGACCAGTTTAGACAGAAGTTACAAGTGAGAAATATTGAATCGTTGTAAACAATATAGACAGACCCTTGACTAAACATATAATATTGGCAACATTTAGCAATTTTTTGGATTTACTTGTGTAGATTGTTATCAATTTGCATGACTTCAAAACACATTCATAAAACATGCTATCACCTAAACCCAAGTGCAATGGATACTGTCCATTAAAATGAGGCTGGAAAGCAAACACAGCTTCTCATCAGGACAAAGAATCAAAGGTAAAGTCTGATATGCTAATTTAGTTATTTGTTATGTGATCTTTGTTAACTTTACAGAATTAATGGAATCCATTTCATAATATAAACCAATAAAGAGGGAGGATCAAGCAGCGCAGAGTTTGGGACTTGGGACATAGTCGTCCCTGTGTGTGAACACACACCACTGGTTTCTCCACATCATTATAAACATGAGACGAATGTCTCAAGTAGTCATTGAGATTGGGAATGACTGGCCTTTTAACTAAAACTAGGGTGAAAATGACAACAACGCCTATAAGAAGAAGCAAACCATGCACATTGCATTAACTTTTATGTATTGGTTTCTTGGTATTGTGCACCACTGTAGATTCAATTTCTTAAAGCAGTTTTACTAAAACCTTGTAATGTTTTCAGGACTGAAAGAAAGAGAGGCTTTTGGTGCTTGTGGAAATGTAATGGTGAAGAGTGTTGGTGTTCAGCTGAAATGGCTTTTGATTTTAACTTTGTACGAATTAGCAGAAGAGTAATAATTGCAGCAATGTCCTCTTTGTTACATTACATACATATATTTGATGTACAATCTAGTATATTTAGGTGCTTCCACCTGATTCATCAATATGGGGGGGTTTTTTGACTTGTGAACCAGTGTGTTTTGCTTCAATACTTGCTAAAACTACTAGACAGTATGTGTTAATCATCGGTGTCCAAAAGATGGTTCTAAACTTTTAATAGTTCGAACACGTGTAGCATTATGCTGGTATCTGAATTGTTTCTCCAACCAAATGATTGTGGGTTCAAGTCTTCCTTTAGAGAATGTGATAGATGTAAATTGTGTAAATTAGATTGAATTTTAGAAAATAGTTCAAACAGATGAACCAAAGATTACATGGTTGCCAAGGTTTCCTTTGGTTATTGCTTCAGTTTTTTAATACTCGGTTTTAGTTTTGGTTTTGCTTTTGGCTTTAGCTTTGGTTTTATAACTGATTTTAGTTCTGGTGATGCCGTGATGGTGTTAAGTGTTAACCAGTGGTTGTGAACATGAATTTTATATTGGAAATCTGGGGATCAAAGACAAACAACTAGTACATGTCTTTTATCATTTATTTCCTTAATATTAGTCATGTTTTTCTATTGGATTGTTATCATAAAAATGTAATTAACTTTAGGGCTTTTCTCGTTTAAGATAACCAATAAATTTTTTAATTTTGGAGAACTAACTTTTAATTTTTTCTACGTTGAATTGATAATGTTTGTGTATAAGTAGTACATTTGACGTAGACCTAGAAGAGGCCATTTTTATATTAAAAATAAGAAAATTAAAATTTGATTATTACACAAGGAAAAAGTGAATGTTTGTTACATTAAATAGACAAAATTTAAAGTTAGTTATATTAAACGGGACATTTTAAAAGTTTGGTTCTTTTTATTAGGATAAATATATATAATAATAAAGTTAGCTAACTCTTTTCTATTTATGTGTTTTAGAAGATGGGCTCTTGTATAATTTTAAAAGACCGATACACCTAATTTTAGTTATCCAAATTAACACGTTTAGATGTTGTTTGTGTTTGAGAGTTTGATATCTGCGGACTTAGTTGTAAAAGACTGCAGGCACTAGAAGACATGGGAAGAGCTCCGCAGATTTTTACTTTTGTCTTTAATTTAAAAGACACGGGAAGAGCTCCGCAAGCGCGGTCAGACAGAAAAAACAAACACACTTTCATAACAAACCTCTTCCCGCGTCTTCGATTTCACAAAAATAATCTTCAACAAAAATGCAACCATTTAGAATCACACAATACCTCGTAAGTCCATATAATTTTCAGTCATTCAAGAAATTGTTAACCTGCTAATAATAAACATATATACATAGAAAGGTATATATAATCAAATATATAAATAAGCAACCAACTTAACACTTTTAGTTTTTTTCTACAACTAACCCATTATGCAACCAACTTCTCATGATCATAAAAGCTTCTTCTGCATCTTTATCATCTTCACTTGATTCAGGTCTATGAACAAATCCATGGCCTCTCCCTTTGAAAACCACTATCCTTGATCCCTCTACATTTTCCCTCTCTATCTCTTCCACCACCTTCACAGGACACCACGGATCCTCATCGCCTGTAATATACAAAATCGGCACCTTCACTTTAGCAGCGACAGAGGGATCGATGCTTGTGCCGTAGAACGACACTCCAAGGCCAAAGCAACCGTCATTGTCATTAGCCAGAATCTCGATTACTTTTCCACCACCAAAGCAAAATCCAACAATCCCAAGCTTCTTTGAGATTCCTGCCGCTACGTATTCATCCACCATCCATTTTATCGATGTTGATATGTGATTCGTAGCACTTTGGCTGTGAGTGGCTAACCATTGATCAAACAAGGCCTTGGAGCCTTCGTTTCGCCATGGTTCGCCATTGAATAGGTCCGGTAACAAAACGCTGCAACACAAGTAAGATATAGCATAATCGTTCGTATACAGTCCTTTCTGATTTCACGGCTGTTTCAATCGTTTTTGGGACACGGGAAAAAAACTTTTTACTTATGGCAAGCCTAGATTTATCTCCACCCATAAACCACAAAAAAACTGTTTTTTTATCTTTCGGAACCTATCTTTCATGTTTTTTACACGAGAGAATTGCTTAAAATAGCCAACAACCTTTTTTTTATTATTTATTATTGCAATCTCGTAAATTTTGTCTCAAATAATGGAACCAACTTTTGGTTTTCTTCCGATTATAGCATTTTACCGGTAAACAACAAGTAGTTTGTTATTTCAAACAATATATTAAATAATAAAAAATAAAACTCATTGTCATAATAAGAAAAAAAATTAAAAGTAGGTTGTTATTTTAAACAATATATTAAATGATAAAAAATAAAATTCATTGTCATAACAAGGAAAAAAATTAAAAGTAGTAGTTATTTCAAACAACCCTGTATTTAATCATTTTTTACCGGTTAACTTATGTTGTTTACTATGGTTGGAAATGAAATGAAAAAATCATTTATTTCAAACAACCCTGTATTCAACCCTGTTGAATACTATGGTTGGAAATGAAATGAGAGTTTATTTGTTACAAAATTTACGAGATTGCTGCAAGAAGGCAAGCCTAAATTTAAAGATATAAACAACTTACTTGTAGCCATTGCAGGCGATCCGATAAGCGAAATCTCTGGTGGCCGAGTCTTCGAACCCAAAGACATCAGACAAGAGCAAAATACCAGTTCCATTGTTGTTCTTCACAGCAGTGAGAAGATAAGCAGCAACAGTATCAGATCCCTCACCTATGGAAACCTCAACTCCATTGACAAGCTCACATGCTTCCTCATCGGTGCCATCTTCGATCTGCACTTGACTACAGCATACTTTCCGAACTGTATCTTTTCGAATTGAGAATCTCAGGCGACGACGATTGAAACTCAGATTGCAGGTTTTCTGGACAATAGCTGAAGGTTTACCGTCAATATTCAAATTAACATCGAATTTACTTGAAATTCTTCAGAATTGATAATCAATCAGATTCCAGTTTCTAGAAGATGAATAAGAAAGAGAAATTGGAAACTTACAGAGAAGGAAGGGTGCGGAGAGAGGGCTCTAAGAAGAAATGTGGAGGAGGTTGCTGCTGAAGCCATGAAAGCTGCAGAGGTCAAACCCATTTCTGGTTTCTGCTGCTCAGTGTGAAAGTGGGATGGAAGAGAGAGATATTCAGGGATGGAAAATATCTGTCAAGAAAATTTTGGGCCTCAACCTCATTAATTCGTTATCGTATGATTTTAATTCATACGATGGAATCAATTTATTGAACTCACAAAATGTCAAAAACTCAATATCAACTATTATATCATACACAAGTTGGGTTATATGCAAGTGAGAACGGGTTCGATTCTCGTCGGAGACAAGTTTGAATGTAGGTGCTGAAAGTAAGCTTTGATGGAGGCAAATGGGTAATAAGTTAGTTTGCCGTTAAAAAAAAATTAGAATTTTAACCTATACCAATTTGTCTTCATAAGGATATTATGATATGCTCCATTTTAACGTGATATCTTTTGTAAATTTTAACATATTTTTTTATTCTATCCAGTGAATAGAGTTGATATGATACTACAGAGGATATGTGAAGTAAAAATAGGTGTATATAGCAACCTCTATTATATGTATATATAATCAGATCAAATGATTGTCACATCTTTCCTATAATATCAAAAGTATCACTATAAACGAGTTTTTTTTTAAAAAATTTTAATAACTTAATATAATATAACATTATAAGTATATCATTTGGTTTTCGAAATACTTATCAAGTAAAATTATAAAAAAACCATATGATGAATTAAACATACTGTGAATTGTCATTCATTCACATGATTGTTTTTGTAATTTTATTTGATAAAAACTTATGATGTGAAGTTATGTTAACTTATAATGTTATTTTAACATCTTTATGTAATTTTTTTTTAAGAATTTCAATTCTAAGTGGCACATTCTGATTCGTTGCATAATGAGTGGTACTCTCTCAAACCATATTATACACACACACATACATGCATATATCTAAAATATGACACACATACACACACACACACACACACACATATATATATATATATATATATATATATATATATATATATATATATATATGTATGTATATGTATATGTATACATGCATGTATATAAGTATGTATCTAAAATATGGTTCGAGAGAATATTATTCTTTATGCAGCGCATCAAAAAGTACTACATTAAAAGAAGTTTTTAATGTTTCTTTTTCATAAACATGTATTAATTAACATTATAAAGATGATATGTAAAATTTCATATACATTCACATCTCCTACTTCGTTAAAAATAATATGAACGTACACTTATATAAATATACATGTATGTGAACATATATTTATGTGAATGCATGATTTCATGCACTTAGAATGTGTGGATGTGCATGAAAATCATATATTATCTTTGTAATGTTAATTAAAACACATGTTTATGAAAAAATATAAAAAAATATTTTTAAGAGTGGTGGTACATTCTGATGGGCTGCATAATAAGTGGTGGTACTCATTTGAACCTATCTATATATGTCGGGTCAAACCAACAGCACAGAGGCTCTGCAGCAACAGGAGCCACAAAGACGATTATAGAAAGATACCAGGATTGAGAAGCCATAGCAGGAACAAAGGAAAGAGGAATGGGAGACGTTTTAGAGGAAGATCTAAGTACCGAGAGGGAAACTCCACGATAAAAGACAAGTAGCGTCGATAGACGATTAGCTTTGACTCCAATATCTCAAACCAGGAAAGATACTAGATCCTGACGCAATAGAATCCAAGGGTGACCTTTGGATGTTGTCGTGACGCTTTGGTTACGTGTGCACTATAAAATAAATAAACAATTGTGATTGGACTTAGAATTTTAAGTGTAAATACAAAGTGGATGAATAAAATGATCCGATTCATTGATGTATAATATAAAGTAAGAATAAGAATTATTGTACACAAAAACATGCATTACAAAGATCATATGAATACACTTTTTAGTTAAAAAAATACATTAAAAGATTTAATTTGTTATAATTTTTACCGTACATGTTCTTAAAATTTTAGAAAACATATATTTTTATCTTTAGGATTTATATAAAGTTAGGGTCAGGTAATTTTCAATTTTCTAGAATAGGATATGTAGTATGTAATATAGGTAACATTTTTAATTACACGTTGATAATTAGTTGTTTATTGAGTACATAATTGATTAATATTTGCAAGTATGATTCCCGAAATGATTACCATGTTATATTTTCGTGTCACTTGTTTTCCAACTTTCTAGTTACCTTTCTTTATAGTTTTAAAATGAGAAGAATTGCTTAAAATAGCAAACAACTTTTATCTTTTTTCTTATTATAGCAATCTCGCAAATTTCTGTCCCAAATAAAGGAACCAACTCTTTGTTTATTCCCGATTATAGACTCAAAAAAATATCGAGTAAATTTGCAAAAAACCAAATAAAAATAAAAAATGAAATGCAGACAAGGGAACAATCTGCCAACAAGCATATTTAGAAGGGGAAAACTGCACAAAATAGCAACCTACTGTACATAAAGTTTTTATTACAGCAACCTACCAAAAATTTCGTCCAAAATAGCATCCTACCATCTTACCTTTTTTTATTAAAGCATTGAACTCTAGAAAATCATTCCATAATAGCAACCGTTGATGACTGGGTGTGGTTGGGTGCTGACTAGGCATCCACGTAAGCTGCCAAGTCAGCACCGGGTTTGCGCAAAATAGCAATGTAAGCGTAAAATAGCAACGTACTGCGTAAAATAGCAATGTACTCCTAAAATTGCAAGATATCACAAAATAGCAATGTATTAATTTTATATAGTTTTAACCAAAAACCGAAATATTTTAATCCTAAATATTTTTATAATCTTAAACTAAATTTAATTTAATTAACCAAAAAATGTTTGTAAATTTTTTTTCAATCAGTAAAAAATTAAAAATTCAATGTGTTCATCATTTTTTTCGTTCGAAGTATAAAACCAATTTATTTTCTTTTTTCCATTCGAATATATAGAAAACTGAAATATTTTGTCATTTGTAATTTTAATTTTTTGATACGGAAAAAACAACTATCCATTAGAATTTTAAACTTTTTTAAACGGGAAAAATCAATGACCATCATGATTTTTAATTTGTTCAAACGAAAAAAAAGAACCATTTATATAAAAATAATGATGCATTATATTGGTTTTCAATTTTTTTCGAATGTAAAAAACGACGGAAATTTCGTTTTGTAATTATTTTGAACGGAGAAAAATGATCAACCGATCAAAATTTTAATTTTTCCTATAAAAAAATGACGTTGTTCGTATAATATTTAAGACTAAAAATATATAAAATTAATACATTGCTATTTTATGATATGTTGTTATTTTAGGAGTGCGTTGCTATTTTATGATATGTTGCTATTTTAGCGGTACGTTGCTATTTTGCGCAAACCCGGTGCTGACATGGCAGCTTACGTGGATGCCTAGTCAGCACCCAACCACACCCAGTCATCAACGGTTGCTATTATGGAATAATTTTTCTAGAGTTTAATGCTTTAATAAAAAAAGTTAAAATGATAGGATGCTATTTTGGACGAATTATTTGGTAGGTTGCTGTAATAAAAACTTTATGTACAGTAAGTTGCTATTTTATGCAGTTTTCCCTATTTAGAAGTGCACAAGGAGCAGGCATTTACATTATATAACCCTATTTTGAGATTTAAGAAAATGACTTTGGTAAGATTGAAAATGCACATTTCATTTACATTTAAGTCCTCTAGTTTTTCTGTGTAGCAGAGGTTATTGCATGTTCAAAGACTGAATAGCAAGCTTGGCTGCAGTCATGGAGATTCTGTTTTTGACGAAACTCACAGAATTTTCAAGCCGTTCTAATGTTTCTTTAACATCCATTGCTTTCAGCTTTTCATTCTGCAACTTCAACGTTTCCGATTGTGTAGATCCTGTCATAACAACATCCAAATTAACTTTTTCAAAAACGTTGGAACTATAAACGATCAGCACATCTAAAGCATGTATGGTGAGCTTTCAAGTGGTTGAATACTTGAATTTGTTCCATTGACAAGTGCAGAAGATCACAGAAACCACACCCAAGAGTATGAAACCATAGCTGCTACTAGGCGATAGACATGTTTGGAGTTCAGATTCACAACCTTTAGTTTATACTAAGCAAGTCCAAGGTGCCCAGCAGTTGGGGAAAATAAATAATCTTTATAAAAACCGCTAGCCTAAATTCAATTTAAGAACACTAAATAGTGATATTTTATAAGATATGAATTTAATCACTGGAACAAGCTTTTTATGCAAGACCTAGGAAGCATGGGTGTTTCTATCTTTTGCTGAATCCTAGCATCAAGTGCTATTATGGGGGTGTGGCAGCTGATTGTATCCCTGAATTATTGGTCATATAGTTAACAGGGAGATGAGAATAAAGATACAGAAAAAGGACATTGGCATATCGGTACTCAAGGTGATTCCCCAACATAGTGGCATATGAAAAGGCCGCAATTTGCAAATTAAACATAGTAACAGATTTTACCATTTATTAAAAACCAAAGAGGTAGTTTTGGTCCCTTTTTTTAATCTGATAACATATGAAAAGGCCGCAATTTGCAAATTAAACACGACTAAAATTACAAATTAATTAAAGCTTATAAAATCAGAGGGAAAACAAGACAATAGAAGCTACAGTTTTAGCATGCATCTATCATACATAATTAGCTCACGTAAAGGCAACAGCACGACAAGACTTGGGTTTCACTGATTTAGCATGCATCCATCGTACACACATAATATGAATCATGGTCATAACTTTTTTTTTTATTCATTTGGTTATAAACTCATACACACATAACCATATTTCGGGACCCTAGTATGCGCGTATCACATGCAGTCTCCCGTACTCGTATGATATCCTTGCAACATAGTACGGCAACTGATTTGCAGGAAGAATAAATTAAAAACCATGCAGCCACTCACCTGAAACATTTTGAAGTGCAGCAAAGGACACACGCTCCGCAAAGGACGGGATGAAAGCTTCTTCACAATCTAAAGAAGGTTCTTTTAGAGCCCATTCTAAGGAGTTAGCGGTTTGGGTCTGCAACGGTTCGTCTTTGGCAGCCTAATCATTAGCATAAGCAAATAAGTAAAAATATTTGTAGATGGAATTGATATGATAGACTAGATTGTATCACAGTTGCTGGTTCCAAGCTGTGTATCCTTGCTCTATTTTTTGTCTTTGGGTTTATAAGATTTGATCTTTATTCATCTACGTGCCCAAATGTAAGTCATCGTAGCACGAATGACCAAACCTACTGTGAGAGGCAAATTTTTAATGCACACGGTACCAAACACTGCAATACGATTATGGTACTTGTACCTTTTTAGGAGATAATACTCAGTTTAGATCACCAATTTCATACCAACTGATCATTCAAGGGTGACAAATAGGGGTAAGGTTGAGAATAACAACTTACTTTCTACAAAGTTCTAATATGGTAATCGTTTCTTCTTCTTCTTCTTTTTTTCTTTTTGTAAAAATATGGTCATTAAAGTTACAAATCATGTCTAGTTATGGTACTTTAGATGGCCGGTGCTACTGGTTAAAATTAAATACATGAACTGAGGAGTTGTCCTTTCACAGTCATGAAAGTACCAGTTGTGTCCTAAATGGGTCATTAAAGTTACAACTCATTGTCTTGTTTCTTATTATGGTACTTCCCTACCAAATAAAATCTCAAGACCGGTTCCTATATGAGCTTTCGTCTAAGCAGAACAGCCACCTAAGCGACAAGTCATCAAAAGTTTTGACATGTCCGAAACTTAACGGTCACTTGTAACTTTAACCATAATAGCAGGTCCATTGTAACTTTGATGACCAATGTGTACAACAAAAAGTATGAGTACCATACTGAAACTTTGAAGAAAGTAAGTTGCTATTGTGTAAACTTAGCCCTAAATTATAATCACATATATTTTACCCGTTGTCTTGACCTAATATAAGAGATGTTTACTCCCATTTAACAAGATTTAATTTTGGTCATTTCATCCATTAGTTCTTTAAAATGATCAGACCTTGCAAAAACAATCAAACAAAATATTGAATATTACAACTTCAAATAGCAGAAGCACATTCCTACAACACATTTTATCACAACAAGCTCTTTCATATTAGTGATTTAATATTGCAAATCACTTGCCCATTTTCAAAACACACATCCATACACCCACTAAATATGGCATTCTTAATTAAATGGCAGCATCTCATACAATCAAAAAAAAAAGGTTAAAGGGTAAAACTTGAAACTAGAAATTTGTATAAAGTGGTTGATAGTCCCAAGATATATACTAGTTTTTATGGATAAATATTAGAAACTACTTTTACAAATAGAGATTAAGAGTATTTTTATTAAGGAAGGCTTCTAGTTTGGAAAATCCATATTAAAAAATATGAATGGTAAATTATTATGCTTAATTTGATATTTTATTAGGTATTTCAATTGAGTGTCAAAAGGGAGAGAAAACAGCCTCTGTCAAATAACAGAGATGGGCTATCTCTCAAACATAGGCAGTCTACATGTTCGCTTAGTTGGTTATTTTCCACTTGTTTGATTTTCTTTTGGTTATCTTAAATTCTCTAACTTGGTCCTATCAGTGGTTCACATAGATGGCTGCCTCTGAAAGTTGCTGATTTTATATTTTTCTATCATGGTAATGTTAAAATGAGAGCACGAGAAACCTACAGTTACGAAAAAAAAAACACATTTATGTGTGTGTGTGTGTGAGAGAGAGAGTGAGAGAGAGAGTAAGAGAGAGGGAGTGGGACAAGGAGGGAGGGAGGGAGGGAGAACCTTCAATTTTATCTCCAAGCTATTCAAACCATGAATTGCTTCTTTCAGTTCCAGAACCTTAGAACTTATTTTACTTTCATTCTGTGGAACATTGTCTTGCAACGGTAGTACCATTCCTTCTAAGAAAGGATCTGTCTGCAGAAACACCGACAGTAAGGACTAAGGACCTTCAAGAAAATACCCCTTCAAATGAATTAAATTTTAAACAAGTAAACAGTTCTTCTGAAGGATCAATACTTTGTTTTTGCTATATACAAGTTAATATGTTGGTCATTAGATCGACAGCAGCACCCTCTTTCATAACTTACATTTGCAAATTTCACAAGCGTGACACGACCAATTCCCCTAATAGAAACCAAGGCCCCGACATCTAATTGTTCAACCTGTCATAACACTGAGAGGACAATGAGTTTAACTGAATAAATGAAAAGAAATGAAAATTAGTTGAGAAGGAAAATCTGATAACTATCAGAAGCTTACCTTCTCTATAACAACCAAACAACCATATCTAGCAGCAAAGGATGGTTCTTTTGACATGGAACTTACAACAATGGGATCCAACACAAAATGCACGAAAAGTTTCTTCTTTTTGAGTAAACACTTCAATCACCGAAAGATTCTTATCAAGATGTTTACAAGCCAGAGGCAAAGAAGATGTCCCTAAAAGCATGATATAAAGTAAGAATTAATACCTCATCCAACAACTTCAGATATCTTGCTTCAAATAGGTGAAGTGTCTTGGTCTCAGAAGGAACAAGGACCTGCAATCCATGAGACAAAGTTCCATCAGATTCAGAGAATAGTATGCTATAGAGCATAGCTAGACGTATCAGTTTTCCCTAAAATCCTGTCAAAAGAGAGGTGATATCCTCATAAGCAATCATATCCAGTACCAAAATAAATGACTTAATATCATTCCACCATACGTAAAACTAGGCCAACCAACTCCCTAGGCATCTGATGACAACTAATCCTTAACTAAACTCTGTAATGCCACGGAAATGGTACCCATAATTAGTGCACAATTTGCTAGCATCACAAGAGTATATAAGCACACAAGCTAATAAATTATGAAGGTTTCAATAAGAGCATATACTTCTGACTATCCAATTTAAAAGTTACATAGAGTTTCTTCACGGACAATTAAAACAGCCTAAATAAGTTATTTCAGAAATGATCATCATTTCTTGCTTGTTGTTTGTTTTTTAAGATGTTAAATGTTTGACGTCTGAAAACCACATCTGAAATTAAGAGGTGGTCTTAAGATGAAATTAAGAACTCAATCCCTCTTAAAATTCAGAGGATAAAACCTCTTAAGTCTGAATTTAAACAAACACTCCAAAGTAAGTTTAAATATGAAATTCAGATTTCAGACCATTTTTTAGACGCTATTAATTGCAAACAAACACACCCATTAACCAAAGTCACAGTTAAGTAATCACAGAACTATCAACTGAAAGCTAGCCAAACTAACAAAGCATGAAGGTTTTGGATGGTTTATTATGCATCCAGGTTTACAGTGACATGAAATACATGTACATCCAAGCAAGATTCTATATACAAATTTCCCTACTTCCAATGAGGATCTTAAACTCACAATTATGTCAAAAAGCATCCAAACGTTTGTTCTTTGACAAGGAAAACATAGGCTTATATGGTAGAAATTGTGGTGAGTGTACAGAATATGCAAGGTATCAGGCTAACATATTGCTTTGGGTTTGGAGTGTTACCACATCACCACTTCTGAATATATATACAGCCATAGTGTGTTGAACAGAAGAACAAGAAATGTACAACTCACTGATGCAGGAAACTCACAAAAGATATACAAGGGAAGAACAACTGTCGATGTTGTGCACTGAAAGTGCTTTTCTGGGTTGCTCAACTAAATCAATGCAAAGCTATGTCTTATAAAGGCTTACAAAAGAGAACAAATATGAAACACAATTCCATGACTACCTAACTAACAACCATGACTCTGCAATGCTAAAAAATAGGAAAACCCACCAGACTAGGCCACATTTAACCCCACTAACTATTATTTTCAGCAAATAATTAAAATAGAAGAAACTAATTAGCCTAGTAGATAGGAGTCACATGATGCATGGTGTTGCTCACTTCAACACTCCCCTTTAACACCAACTTTTATCATTCCAAGCTGATGACAGAAATTCTCAAACTTGTTACCACTCAAGCTTTTAGTAAACATGTCTGCAATTTGATCATCTGTACTTACATGTTCCAGCTTAACCTCTTCCTGCAGAACTTTTTCTCGGATGAAATGGTAATGAACCTCCACATGCTTCGTCCTTGCACGAAAAACTGGATTCTCCGCCAATTGTATCGATGATAAGTTGTCACAGTAGAGAGGAATACCATCCTCTGTTTCTTGGTACAAGTCTTTTAATAGTTGCAAAAGCCAAGTGCTCTCTTGAGCAGCCATCGCTGCAGCTCGGTACTCCGCTTCTGTGGTTGACAATGAAACCGTTGGTTGTCTTTTACTACACCAAGAGACTGCTCCAGACCCAAGTATAAAGGCATATCCAGTTGTTGAACAACGGGTATTGACATAGTGGTCTATATGTCAACTTGTTCAAAGTTTTTTGATGGCATTAGTGAAATCTGAAGATTATTATAGATGGAGTTTAGTATAGTTGACCGAGTGTGATAGTATAGACGGCTTTGGTTCATTAGGGTTTCGTATCCCTTTGTACTCTATAAATATCGACTAATGTAATATAATATACCGATGGGGTTTCATTATTCTACAAAGATCAGTTTGTATACTTTTGTATGGTCTAGAAGCTTGTTTTTCGTTTTTAACTTATTTAAATAGTTACTTAGCAAACTTAATAACACAGTTCCATCTTTTCCTCCATTGTTCTCCGTCATTAGAATTCTTCCTCTAAATATCTCTCTGCTGCAAGCTTTCTTCACAGCTCCTCAATGGCTACCTACCGATTTCACCAATAACATTACCACAAAAGGGCCCAAAATAAAATGTCAATGTCAGAACAAGTGTAACCCCTCCTCGGTCACATAAAACCATTACTTGTAAGCTTCAACTTTAAAATAAATTCTAGAACTTATCAAGAGGTATACTGCAGAGAAAGCAGTAGGTTCCACATTATACAAAAGAGCATTAATTTGTGGTTGAGCTAGTGGTCTACCAAATAAGTTGAATAAGAATGGAAGTCAACACATACAGAAAAAGGAAATACCTGATCAGATGGAAAAGGAAGAAGTGGGAGATCTAAGAAGCCAGCGTAGGCTCTGAAACTGCATTTACGGATAACACCATGGTTTAACATATCATTAGGGTTCGAAATTGACCACGATGCTCTTCGTATTCTTGTTCTTCCTAGTGCTAGAAACGAATTGGGAGTGGGAGTGATGTTGGAGAGAAGAAGAGAAACGGGAGCAAAGGAAGTGGAGGCATTGAGAGTTGTTCGGCAACTCATCTCCGACGACAAATTGTGTGGAGAAGAAGGATTGTGATTCGTCGGCCATCATCGGTTGATTTTTACCGCTCAAAACCGGTATGTGGAAATCTCTACACCCACGTACCCATTTTGTTTCCGGTGCTCCATTATTAAAATTAAATGCACAATATTTAATTAGTTTTATAAACTAAAAATATAAATTTTTTTTTTTTTTTATTTTAGGAAGAAAAGAAGGATTTTCTCCATCGTTTCTCCATTCTCATCTTCTCTCTAAAATCTTCATGGGATTTTCTCATATTGTAAGTAGAGTTTATGTTCTCATGTACGTTTCTTGATTCGATCTCAACGTAACCATAAGTTTTCTTTACAGTTTTCTTATTCAATAGCAAAATTCGTTGATCTTTTTTATATTTTGTTTTGTTTAATGTGAAAAAAAATTCAAGCTAAAGAATTATTTGCAGATCTTGCTTGAATTTCTTTAAATCTTTTAGAGTTCTAAGATCAAGTATGGACCAAATTTATCAGTTAGAGTTTTGATTAAGGCTTTAATCATGGTTTCAAACGATTTTTACATTTTCATTTGTTCCATGATATAATATGAAAGTGATTTGTTTGCGTTTTGATAAATCCAAACCTTATACTTAGTAAAGTGTTATTCTTGACTAAATCTGACCAATCCATCTTTTCCACTTTTTGCTTTGCTTTTCATTTTTCTAAACCTAATCAATTATTCTATTTCAGCTGGATTTTTGGTATAATCATATTTAGATTTAAAGGTTCTAAAAAATTCATTTGATGTTGTTTCTATTTTATCCCACAGGAAAATCGTGTGAGTGGGACTTCAAATATGCAAGTCTACTTTACCATTTAGGTGTATATGCCTTGATTCTACATCAACTGATAATTGTATGAGTGTTTTGTAGAAGAAATTGATTTGAAATTTGGTTTGTTGAATTTTAGTCAATTAAATTGGTGATGAATGTGGTTTTTTCAAATACGGACTCGATTTACCTGCAAATCAAGTCAAGAGCCTGTGATGAAGGTATATAAATGGTTGCTCGGATCACCACCAAGGGGATTCAAATCTGCAAGTAAAGTTTACCTTTTCATATGTATTCTTTTGTTTTGAGATCATCAATAATTTATTATAATACTAGCTTATTTACCCATGTAAACATGGATATTTTTAATAACTATTTATGTTTTTAAAAAGTTTAATATAAAGTTAAGGATTTATTATGAGAAAACCAACGTGTTTTCATTTTTTTTTGTGTTTTCGTCCCTCCATATTATTTTTTTCAGAAAAATCTTGAAGTTATTTTTTTTTCGTTTAGTGAAATTTGACTATAAGAACCTGGTTTTTCAGTCTTTAAAGACCAGTCTACTAATTATAATCTGACTCTCCAATAGACAAATTTAACAAAACTAAGAAAAAAAATTAACTTGAGGATTTTTTTGTAAAATATAACATGGAGAGATTAAAACACAAAAACCATGAAAATTTGTTAATTTTTTTGTAATAAATCCTAAAATTAAATTCAAACTTACTTATAAATAAATTTTTCTACTAAAAATAATTTCAAAACTAATATTGAATTATTTAAATTTTAATGTGTTTCCTTTATTGCATTTGATGAATTAAATAAGAAAGTATTCAAAATAGATGTTTCTTTTAGTAATAATAGATAAATTAGTAAATGAAATATTTAATTATGGAAAAAAAAGTGGAAAAAGGAAAGTTTAATGTGATAAGGAACCGACATGTGTCATGAATTGTTTTCTTTTATTAATATATATAGATATAGATTTTGTTGTAAATGCAATCTGAGAAAGCTATGGGGTGTCTTTAATTCATAATGTTATGATATATAAAAGATTTTGTTATTTACTTATTATATGTATTGATTTTATACTAGGATTTGAGTTCACAGCTTTATAATTTTTCAATTCGTTTGATTATTTATCAGAGCTAAAAGTTCTAATGGGAATCATCATATTTCAGCTTTTCCAAAGTACACCTCACCCATAAAAGAACTTATTAGGGACATGCTACCATCCTCTTGGGCTCCTGGATCAAAAATTACACAATCAAGAACTTTGTTATATTGCATATTCAAGTCCAAGAATTTAAGTTAGCTATACATTATACACACAAACATAATTTGCACTTGAATATCTATGGTCCATTATGGTGTAACGATACAGAACTAAAGAATTCGTTACTAGATAGGCCTCTTGAGCCCCAAGTTGATGGACAAGAATGAAAAATTACATCACTATTTCCAATGCTCTGTGAGGTTGTACATTTATGATTCCTTATAATCATAACTACTCGCATCACTGCTGATCCTCACACCATCGAGATTGTTAATTTCCTTTTTTTTTTTCTGTGTTTAATGTTCATGTGTTGATTTTCCTTTTTTTCCTTTTCCTTTTCATGTTTTGATAAAAATTGTTCAGAGTAGTTCATGATCTGGAAATCATTTATTAAGACTTTTGGTTGCATCTTGAAATTGGCTATAATATCAGAGGAAGGGGGTGGGGGTTGCAAAAATTTGTTCAGCGTAGTTCACGATAACTTTGTTCAGAGTAGTTAACAACCCTTGTAAATCTTCAAATTGACAATCAAAGTGACTTGTATCCGGCAATAAGCATATTCATTAATGATTGTCATTAAAACCATGTTTACAAAGTTATATTTGTGTTATTGAGAATTTTAATTTTTAGGTAAGCAACTAATATTAAAAAAAAAAAAAAAAATCTAATTTAGCTTCGTTATTTCATTTTGCTTAATGTGCATGGGAATATGTAGTTTCATACATATAATAAAAGTTTCTTTTTTATAAGAAAGAGAGGAACTAAAAACTTATTGGAGAAAAAGACACGAAACAATATCGAACATGATCGAAGAACATCTTTAACATCGTCAAAATATTGACATGATCCTTCTGGGAGCCAAAACCCTCCTATTCAATAGGTCTATGTAACATGATTTGACTAATAAATGTAATATAATAAATTTTAAATAATTTTTTTATAATAAAATGTAAAAACATACAATAAACAATTTCCAAATGATGTATGAAGTTAGATATTTTAAATTGGTCCTTTGTATAATTTGTAACAATTATTATTTTTGGAGACTAGCAACATCCTGTAATTGGAGTTTGTTCAATTTAAATATAAGACTCAACTTTTGAAGATCTTAATAATTAAATATTTAGTTGAGGTTAACACAAAAGAAAGTTGGTTATCAAATCATCCGTCTAACCACATTTGGAGATTATTACGTTACGTTTTACTATTAGAATTTAGAGATAATCAATTGTAGGGTAAGAGATTTCTTCAAATATATATTTCACTATAATCGTTTGTATAAGATAAATCACCTTTTTTATGAAAATAAATTACAAAATTTGTACATGTAATTCACATTCAAATATCTTCGCAATTCAAGTTTAGTGGTTAAGTCACAAAGATACACCCTGTCACAAGGCTTTTCCCCATGAGTTTCTTTATGAATTCCTTTTTATATGTTCACGTTCAAATATCAACATTGTTTTTTTGTTTTCGTGATTAAAAACTTGATTTTTTTGGATTATTATTATTATTTGATATACTACTCATCGAACCGGTAAAATAATTAGTTTATCAAATGATTGATATTGAAAAAAAAAATTTTTCTTTATTATTTTAACGATAATCTCTGGACTTTTTTTTAAATTATCATTTAAGCCCCATATAGTATACTTGTTAGCAGCTAAGCTTTACAAGTCAAATACTTAATTTTAAATAAAACAAAAAAATATCAAAGGACTTAAATAATGAAAAAGTCAAAAAATTTAATATGAAAAAGAAAAAGAAAGTTAGATTAAATTTTCATTATTAACCAAAAAACAAATGTTTCCCATTGTAAAACAAACCTTTTTTATTTGTCAATTACTTCAAACTCCAATTAAAAATTAAATAAGATGAGAGTATAAATACTAGGGGAGTTGACATTAGCACTGTTCATGGACCGGTTCATGGACCGGTTCGGTTCGGTTAGTAGTAAAAGTGTGAACCGTATTTTCGGTTTCGGTTACCCGCTTTACGGTTTCGGTTTCGGTTATATGCGGTTCGGTTTGCGGATAGTTTCGGATAGTTGTTATCTATTTATAAATAATAAAAGTATAGAAATATAAATTTTTAAACTTTGATTGTTCCTTAAAATTAAGTTTATTGGTAATAAATATATCAATTACATTAAAAATTTCATTAAACTACTTAAACAAACAAATATTTAATTAAAATGAAACTATAAATATAATATTTTAGCTTGTAATTAATCTATTCATATGTAAATATTTGTGATATGTTTATGTTCGGTTCGGTTTGGTTACCCGCGGTTTATTAAAAATAAAAACCGTAACCGGTCCGTCATATGTCGGTTTTTCGGATTTCGGTTTTTTCGGTTTCGGATTGAGCGGTCCGGCTCGGTTTTTCGGTTTCTTTTCAACACCCCTGGTTGACATGAATCTTAACTGTGAAGAAAAGAGGCAAATGCGTTATACGTCGGTTAACTGAGACACAGGGAGAGGAAAGTGTTGGAGAGACGATACAGTTTTGTTTTGTGTGTAAATTCAAGAGAGAATCGAGTATTGGGTATTTGCTAATATGGACGGACCACCAGCTAACGACTGTTGTTCAATCTGCCATGGCAACTTCCATATTCCTCATCAAGCCAATTGCTCTCATTGGTATTGCGGTACATCTTCATACCCTAAATACTTTTCCAAATTTCATCTTTGTTTCCCACAAACCCTTTTTTTTTTGGTTCAGTTTTGTTGTTTCCATCTTTCTTTTTCTAAATTTAGCGGAATCAAGATTGCATTCGGTTCAATTTTGGGAGCTGTTGAAGAGAACTCTCATGTAATATTGTAATTGTTGTTTATTTCGATAATTGAAGTTCTTGTGTGCACGTAGTTTTGATTGTTTTGGTGGTGTAATGCTCTTTTGTCTTTATATGTAGCATATTACTCTTTCTGTTTGGAAATTAGGGTTTAACATGAAGATTAAAGATGTGTGTGACTGTCGAGGTAAACTTGAGGATTTTGTGTCAGTTTACAAAAAAGAATGGACCTTTTTTTTTAATGCTGATTTTATTTTCTGCCAAGTGGACTGGAATCTGGTAATTGAGGGAGTATGCTGGTTACATTATCTATTATTTAAAGAATGGAATATTTGAAGATTCGAAATATCTTTTTCTGTGACCTAATTAGAGCAATGATCAATGCTGCATTAAGATATTAAAGCCTTTTACGTGAACAGGTTTAGGGAAGGTAATCCGAAATCATATCCAATAATCAAGAAATATCATACTACTTTCTTGGGATCATGGAGAAAGCCTTACCTTTGTAAGGCTGTTCTGCTGTAGCAAGATGGTTATGTGTTTGAATTGTTTTCTTTTCTGTTGTAGTTGCGGTAAGTTTGTTGTTGGGCTTTTCCTATAGCATGTCATAATATTAGACACTTGTGCATTTGTGATCTTCAAGTCAGAAAACAAATGCCACACAAAAAAACGTGTTGTTTGATAAGGAAAACCAATGGGGTTACTTAAAAATAATTAAAATGGGCAGGAAATTGTGCATCTCAACACCGACCATGTGTTTCATGTTCTGTCAAACAAATTACTGCTTGTCTTGTCACCCTTACTTAACAGATTTCGGAATTAAGTTGTCAATGCCAATTTGATATGCAACCTATTCTTACCTGTCCTGTCTGTTTTGCTGTAATATTGCTAATAAAGGAACAATGGAATTTGTTAAAGTAGTTTTGTTTTAATGTATATTTCATAGCGTGGGGAAAGAATATTCATTAAACTTTCGGTCTTAACTGGGGTCTCTGCAACATCATTATTTGTGTGACATAGGAGACCTGTAAGTTGTTTATATCGTAATGGTAGTTGACTTTGGTGGAAACATTGGAGAGAGATATTATTCTGGGTTAAAAGTATACAGTATACACCACTCAAACTGTTACCTGCTGAATCACATGATAATCTGTCAAGGTCATGCATATCATGGTCTTAATAACCAATATGCATCTTTCTGTTCTGTTAGGCAATTGCATTTTACAAGTTTGGAATCATGGATCAGCATTGCAACCATGTAGATGCCCTCTTTGTCGACGTCAGATTACGTTGTTGGTTCCTAGCCAGGCTTCGTCTGAGCAAGTTCATAATCCCGAAGCCTCTGACATTTTGAAAAGGATTGAAGCATATAACCGTTTCTTCGGTTCACAGTCAACTGGTCTAAGCCAGGTATTCATTTGATGCTAATAGCGTAGTTGAAATGAAACTTCAAGTATTCAACCGGTGATAAGAACATACTAATTTGTATGTTCTGTAGTGCAAAGGAATTTACTTTTGAGTAGTCAACATTTTCTTATTGCTTATGATTCAATACCATCTGTAACAATCCATGACATGGAAATCAAAGTAACTAGATGGTATACTGCCTCCATTTAATGACAGTGTCCATTGATTATAGTCAAATGGAGTTCAACTATAATCAATATGAGTTTGTTCAACTTTTGAGAAAGGTTGAAACATGATATTATGGTTGATAAATAAAGTTTGAAAAATAACCAGTTTGAATATTTGGAAGTTTTTTTTGAAAAGCTACCTACGCTACCATCTATGTCTCAAGTAAGACTTGAACCCATAACCACTTGGTTGGGACAACACTTTGATATCACTAAGCCAAAGGCCCTTTGGTTAAATATTTGGAAGTACCAGTTTGACATTAAAAGGTTAAAAGAGGCTTGTTGAGGAGAGATGAGTTAGAAAGATGTATTAGCTAAGAATTGGCATTATCGGGGGACATAGGAATTGGGTTCTGTATACATGATGTGTGTAATTGTGTATGTCGAGACTCGAGAGGAAGGGGGGAATATGTGTTGTGGTTGTTCATTGGATTTTGTCATGCCTTGCAATGTCTTTGGCTCGACTATATACATCATGATTCAGTTGTATGAATTTTAATAGCAAAATTGCAGAGTTAAGATCTATCTGACGAATCTAATGGTACGTCCAGAAGGCAACGAAGCTACCGAAGGGTTTGATAAATGTGACTGTAAAGAGGCAATGATATGCAGAAATTAAAGTGTGACGAGCATCAGAATTTTGGAGAAAAAGAATAGAGGATGTCCACACACTTCTAACATAATATACAGAGTATACATATCAACACCATATTCCCTGTTTCAGGATGAGAGCATCAAACACTACTAGCAAAAGAGAATGGATTCAATGATTGAATGTTAACAGGCTATTCATGGTTATAGGATTTTTCTGCACTTCTCTTCTCCTATAATGTTTCATATAATAATGTTTAATGTTTCTAAAGTAAGTAGTATGCATTTAGTCTTCATATGATATATTACAAGTTTTGGGTATATATGTTTTGTAAGTTTTGAGCTGTAGGTATGAAATTGACCTATAAATAATTACACCACATTGATATTTTTACCATGGACCCATGGTTGGGTTATGAAAACTATGAGAAGGGTAACATGATAACATAAAACTAGAAAGAAGCTGATCGTATTTCCTCAAAGATGTATGTAAAAAATTAAACGTTTTCTGTTATTGCAGAGAGTGCAAGACCTTCCGTTTCTCCTCAGGAGGTTGTTTCGAGAACTGATGGATCCTCAAAGATCTCTCCCATTTGTCATTAAAGCACGCGTATATCTGGCAGTGAGTTGATAATATTTAATTTTATTTTTGTTACATATAGAATTGCTTACCACCATAAGTAAATGCTAATTGTTCTCTTTCTTCCCATTGTTTGGTGCTAGTATGAATATGCAAATCGTTTCACATTGTTTGATGATAATTTTGATCAACTATTTAATTGGTTTTCTGTTGATAGCAAGACTTTTTTCCTTCATATGCAGCTAATATCAACTGCCATTTATGTACTCAGCCCTGTGGACATTATTCCCGAAGGTATGTTTTTCAAGTCATGCTGCAATCTGTAGAAGTTTTGCTATCAATTTCCATAAGTTGTTCATCTCCTGTAGTAGCTCGTGGGTTCAAATTTTCGCCTCTTATGTCTGAAAAACTGTTTCTCATGTTGACAGCATTGTTTGGCATACTTGGTCTATTGGATGATTGCATTATAGCCCTCATATTTTTCCTTCACGTTGGCACCTTGTATCGGGCTATACTTGTGCGTCGCTATGGGGGTTCTTCAACCTGATAACTTGGATACTCGAATAACCATTGGCTACGATTTTGTTACATTATATAGGTTATGTCAATTCTTTTGACTTCGAAATTTGCATTTCAACTGAGAGTAAAAAAACTTTTTAAACGGTTCTTGATGCACTGTTGAATTAACGAGATACAAATGTATTGGTGTTTTGTTGTTGCCTAATTAATGTGCATTTCATTAAGTTATGTTGCTTTTAGTTCTCTCTGATTAACGATTCACAGAAAATTACATAAAAAAAGATGGGAATCTAGTTTCATGACAACTTGCTTTTCTTTCTGCTCGATTAGTAGTTAACAAAAATGTAAAAATGACTATCCGTGGGAACCTATAGCGATTTCTGCTATTTTCTTTCACTCTGGAGCCTTCTTCCTCATTCTCTTACCCTCATTTGTTCCCTCCATAAATCCCCTTACAAGCTTCCCCACTTCATCTCTCTTCACATTACTCTCAATCTCCATCCCAACCTCCCATTCCTTGGCACATCTGCCTACAATTAACCGGTTGGTCATGTGAAACGAGCCAATATAGCATTGGTAACCCAGCTGACAAGCTCTCAATCAACGAACCCCAGCCACCACGAGTCAAAAATCCACCAACCGAAGGGTGGTTTAGGACCTCTTCTTGCCAACAACAGCTTGCAATAAAGCCTCTCATCTTAATCACCTCCTTGAATTCTGGAGGCAAAACCTCAAACATCGGTCCTGATTATCCAAAGAAAATACAGGTTGCTATTAGAGTATTATATATTTCCTTATATTAGATGGTTTTCATATATTAGTATTTCCTTATATTAGAGGGCTTCCATATATTAGAGGGATTAGAGTGTAAATGTATCTTTTACATAAACCATTGTAATCAGTATTTTATTCATCATAAATCACAACAACAATTATAGATTACCAAGTTTATCTTGGTATCCGAGCCTAGGTTCTAGAAACCGCAGCCCTACAACAGCAGCCCACCGCCATCTCTAACCCTAGCAGCTCCGGCCACCCAACAGCCCCTGCCATCAGCGACAGCTTCACCACTGGTCGCCACCATACCTGCTAGCAAGTCCCCAACCAAATTCCAGTAAATTTTGTAGAGACGAGACTGCAAGGCTTTCAAAGTTGACATACACCGTGGAGTTTGGTTCCTTTGACTGGGGCCACTGGATACATTCGGGTTCTTTTTTTATAAACAATGCCCGTTGACATTCGAGTTCCTGGTTTCTTTGCCTGCAACTTGATTTAAGTAGCAACTGCAGAGTCCCAATTGTGTAGATTTGAAGAAAGATAGATTTAAGCTCTTTAGCCTCTAATTGTTTAAAAGTATGGAAAAATATGTGTGAAAACTTTATCAGCTTTTCGTGCTGCTTCCACAACAAAAATATAACGCAGTATTAGACATAATGTCACATTAGGTTTTGTGTAGATGACCTAGCCCAATTGTACAGATGACCTAGCCTAATATCATATTCTATCTAATAGACTAATACTACCTAATATTAGAGCCTTAGGGTTCTTGTTTTCCCATCCCTTCCATGCCGCCGTCGGTTCACCACTGGCCACCGTCATCGCTATTGTATAAATGAGTTTAGGTCCATTAGGGTTTATACAATTTTATTTTATATAGATAAATAGCCACCACCGTTATTTTGTTCTTTTCTTTTGTATTTATTATTTTATATAGAATGTGCACTCTGACATTATTTTTTATTGTTCGTCCTAAAGTTTGAGCGTTCGATTTCCACTCGCCCCAACTATTGGGGAGTATTAGATAGAATATGATATTAGGTTTAATGTAGATGACCAAACCTAATTGTATAGATGGTGTTTAGGTTTCTGAGGTTTCTATCTTATTCTTTGTATTTTACAAATAGTTGTCATTGTAATACATTATACCTATGAGGTTTTTATTACTCTACATGCAGGATCATCCGCTTTTGTGGTCAACATAAATTTAGGTAGATCCCTTAAAACGGATTTTTTCCATTCCTGGAATCCAATCTATCTCCATATTAAGATACCCGTTCGTCAAATAACATTCATCTGCATAGTTAGTACAAGATTTGATCGTCTTTTATTGTATTCGGAAAACAATTTTCAGGAATAGTAACAAGTTTGACTAGGAAATCAACCTTTAAGCAGGATGAGTCCCTTTTCTGTTAGAACTTTGACATGGTAATCATCATGAAGCCACATGCGACAAGGGTGTAGTAAAGGATGTCTGAGATTCTGATCGTGTCAGGTTCATGTCAACTATTGTCAGCCTTCTCGTTTCTTGGCACTCCATCCATCTCTCTCTGTGTATCCGTGCCATGAAAGGCCTTAAATACACATGTGGATGCTACTCTACTACAGTGTTATCAACATGTGATTACGTTTAAAAAGAGACACATATTACAAAAAAGGAACAAAGAAATTATTCGTGTTTGAACTTAATTTTTTTCGTAAAAGGAACGTGGAACCAAGAAGTTGGAAGTTTGTAGAAATACACACGCACACACACATATACATACATACACACACACACACACACATATATATATATACATATACACACACATATATATATACATATACATATACACATATACATATATATACATACACACACAAATATATATATATATATATATATATATATATATATATATATATGTATATATATATATATATGTATATATAGGGGTGGGTTCAATGGAAAACCACTATGCAAGTGAAAACTATGGAAACGTACGCATACCGTCCGATTTGGTGCATTTCATGAAAAACGCGGTGGCATGATCGTAAATAAGATGATGCATCACGTGGGATTTTGATGCATCACGCGGGAAATTTGATGCATCACGCGGGATTTTGATGCATTACGCGAGGAATTTGATGCATTTGTGGCGGTGCAGTGCGGTTTTCACAAGTTTTCAGGTGCATTGTGGTTTTCCATTGAACCCCTATATATATATATATATATATATATATATATATATATATATATATATATATATATATATTGTCGGGTTCAATTGAAAATTTTTATGCATCTAGAAACCTAGGAACCATCTCAAAGCTATTGGATCAAGTCGATCTCATGTATCCCCTGATGCAACAATATTATATGCAATCAGCAAAGAGTAGTTTAGGAAAAAAAATATCTAGTTTAATTAAATTTAATTTTATATTAATCGAATATTGCAGCAATTATTTCAATGAAAAATGATAAATAAATTTAATTATTATACTTCCAAAATTAACAAAAATGATACAAATTCAAATAAAATGATGAAGATTTTGATGCATCTTTGTTCATTCTTTGTGTTCACCACCTTCATCCATCATCTTCGTGTTCATCAATTCCATATTCAACTTTCGTGATGCATCAACGTGTTCATCCAAAAACCTTAAACTACGTGATGCAACAACAACGTGTTCATCCAAAAACCTTAAATTACGTCATGCAACAACAACGTGTTCATCCAAAAACCTTCAAACATCTAAACCTTCAACGTGTATTACGATGCATCGTTCATCGTTCTATCGAACATTCATACCTTCAAGAAAATGCATCTTTTTATCGTGTACATCATTCATTGTGTTGCAGCGACTGCGATGGTGCATCGGTAGTGGTGATGCAGCGATGATGGTGCAGCGGCCGAGAGAAGGAGATGATGGTGTTGGGATGGTGGTGCGGCTGAGAGAGAGAGAGATGGTGGCCGGTAGTTGAGAGAGAGAGAGAGAGAGAGAGGTACGTGGCCGACGGTGGTCTGGTGGTCGATGGTGGTAATCAGCCAAGAGAGAGGGAGAAGGAGAGAGGCGCTGAGAGATCGAGTAGGAGAGAAAGAGGGAAAGATATGTGGATAGTAGTTAATATGATGATTTAGCTTTCAAATTTTAATCCTAATTATCTTCTAAATATTTTCAAAATTATAATTAATTATTTCATAAATGCACTTGGTGCACCATTGGTTGATTCACGGTGCATAAAAGTTCCTAGATACATAAAAGTTTTCAACTGAGCATGTATATGTGTGTGTGTGTGCGCGCACACGTGTATGTATGTACGTACGACCTTATTTGAATAATTTTAAGTATCTATCTATTTTATTAAAAGAGTAAATAGATTCCACTTGACCCCTAACTATATTGCCAATAGACATAACCTGGATATGTCAAGTGCATGATCTACAATTTCTATATTAAGATATAACTGCATTAAAGTTAATTTATAAAAAAAACATCCCCCTTGGATACCTATTTTAAATTTGAGTCCATAACCTATGTGTTTCCTTAGCTTCTTATTCAAACTTCTTACCTTCTATAATTTTTTTCTTTTTCTTTTTGTTATTATTTATATTTTAGTTACGTATTTTAATTACCTTTAGTTACCTGTTTTATATATTTTCAATAATCTATTTAGCAGTATATAATATTGCTATTGTTTTTTTTTTTTTTTTTTTTTTTTTGTAGTTTCTATAATAAATTTTTAAATTTATATAAAGTGTTTAAAAATAAATTATTTAACCATTCCGTGTAGTTAATGTACTAGTTAACCATTAAGGAATTAATATTATAACCATCTCCAAGACATTAGGAGAAAGTGACAGAGAGAGAGGATAGATTCTTATAAAAGGCTCTTGGTGGCATCAAAATTATTGTTTGTATATTATTGTTCTTTAGTGCTCTTGCCAAAAATAAAAAAGAAGTGTGGTTTAACTTCTAGAAACATGTTAACGATTGTAGAGACTGTGACCAATATTATCAAGTCACTTGGGACATCAACACACGAAATAATGACAGTAGCTAGCAACGCACAAGTACTAAAGATTGATACAATGAAATAATTAGCATAAATATTACAATTGAAATAATAATTATTCGGATGATCAAAATTAGTCAAAATAATTAACAAGATATATCACTTTTATTTCTGTTCATGTTAAAGAACAAGTTGATGATTAAGAGTTTGCCAAATATTACATCAAGAATTTCGATCATGACAACTTGGTAATTTCGTTAACAAGATCTTCAATATTCAAAGAAGACGAGCCATTAGGACCTGTAGCGATTTCTGCCATTTTCTTCCACTCCACAGCCTTCTTCCTCATTCTCTTACCATCTATTCCCTCCATTAACTCCCTTACAAGCTTTTCCACTTCATCCCTCTTCACATTACTCTCAATCTCCATCCCAACCTCCCATTCCTTGCACATCTGCCTACAATTAACCGGTTGGTCATGCGAAACGGGCCAACATAACATTGGTAATCCAGCTGACAAGCTCTCAATCACGGAACCCCAGCCACCATGAGTCAAAAATCCACCAACCGAAGGGTGGTTCAAGACCTCTTCTTGTGAACACCAGCTTGCAATAAAACCTCTCCTTTTAATCAGCTCCTTGAATTCTGGAGGCAAAACCTCACACCCTCCATCAACCAAATCGCTCCTGATTATCCAAAGGAAATAATGGTTGCTGTTAACAAGTCCCCACCCAAATTCTAACAAATCTTGTAGAGACATGACTGCGAGGCTTCCGAAGTTGACATACACCACAGAGTTCGGTTCCTTTGACTGGAGCCACTGGATACACTCAGGTTCTTCTTTCCATAAACTGTGTCCGTTGAAATTCGAGTTCTTGGTTTCTTTTTGTGCAATCTGATTCAAATGCAACTGTAGAGGCCCAATTGTGTAGATTTGAGGAAAGATGGATTTAAGCTCTTTGACAAGAGGAGCCTCTAATTCTTCATAAGTATGGAGAATCATGTGTGAAACTTTATGAGCCGCTTGAGCTGTTTCTATGACAATATGTAATGAAGGATCATCAGCTTTTGTTGTTAACATATGTTTAGGTAGATCCCTTAGACGGACGCATTCCATTCCTGGAATCCAATCTATCTCTTTATTGAGATACCCATTTGTCAAGTAACTTTCATCTGCAAAATCAGTACAAGATTGATCTGCTTTAATACACATGGGAATTAGTAGAATTTTCACTAGCTATATACAGTTCTGAAAATTGAGGGATCGACTATGAAAACAACCTTTGAGTGGGATCAGTCCTTTGTCGGCTAGAACTTTCGCCTGGTAATACCCCATGAACCCACATGCAGAAAGGGTCCAGTAAAGGATGATCGGGATTCCAAGCTTCTCAGCAGCAGAAATTGTTTGCACAAAAGTCATGAAACCATCTGAGATCATACAAGTCGGTGGACTTTCAAGTCCGGCTACAAGATCAAGAAAGGAAGGCAAGAAGTTGGTCATGAGGTACACACTGACTTGTACCATGGTTAGATTTGGATCAACGTCACCATCAGATATAGAAGGGAGACCATCCGGAATCGTTTTGAATTGAAAACCAGGGTTCCCATCTAGACCTTGAGAGCCACCATACTTGATGAGGCGCTTTTGGTTCGACTCAGTGTTGACAAAGGTTATGTGAAGGCCCTTGTGGTGCAGGAATCTGGCTAGTTTGAGCATGCACTTGATGTGGCTTTGTGCTGGGAACGGTATGAACACCACATGAGGCTTCTTTTGATCATTTCTGAGCACTCCATCCATCTCGATCTGTATGAGTGTTACGGCATGCCAAGAAGGTTTTGTATATATACTTAAGTAGACAGGTGGGATGTTAGCCTGCTTCATGAAAGATGTCGACTAAAATTGAAATATTTGTTTGATTACTTTCAATAGACAAATATAAAAAAACAAAGAAAGTATTCATTTCTCTCGAACTCATAACCATCGTCTGCATCAAAAACATCGACAGGCTCTTTTTATTGTGTTGGGAGAGGGATCGAGATAAAGACCGAGTCTTAAAGAAGTCATCTTGGTGGCATCAAAAGTATTGTCTGAGCATTATCGTCATTTATGACTTCTCAGAAATGTGTCTTAATTAACTAAGTTGATTTCTTTTTAAATATGCTTGTGTCTGCCCATCTATTGGAAGTATATATAGAGTCACGTAAGTAAATATGCATGTTTGCTGATATCAATATCTATTTAGAGGGGTTTGGATTTGCGTTTGAAAAAGTGCTGTAGCGTTTTGGAAACTAATAATCAGACAATGACAATAGATGTAACAAAAAGTGCTACCGGAAATGTAGTGTTTGGTTTAGCTTCTGCTGTTTGTTATCGTAATTATCAAATAATGATCAGTTTTTAAAGTGTTTGGATTTGCGTTTTAACTTGTAAGAAGGTGTTTGGTTCTACGTTATGAACATGATTATTAGCTTATTACGTTACAATAATGCAAATAATTGGTTTAAAGTGTTTGGATTGCATACGTTAATAAGTGATTATTTGCGTTTAGAGTTAACCTTACCACACTTTTTCATAAGTTAAAAAATGTAGCTTAGTTGCTTAATAAGTGATTATTTGGTCATTTTATAAGTAAAAACGCAAATCCAAACACTTTAAAAACTGATTACAAACACTACATTTTCGACATCATTTTTTGTTACAACTATTATCTGATTATTAGTTTCCAAAATATTATAACACTTTTTTAAACGCAAATCCAAACACCCGGCTTCAATGGTCAAGTAATCACTTATTAAGCAAAAAAGCTACATTTTTTAACTTATGAAAAAGTGTGGTAGGATTAACTCTAAACGCAAATAATCACTTATTAACGTATGCAATCCAAACATTTTAAACCAATTATTTGCGCTACGTAATAAGCTAATAAGCTCGTTCATAACGCAAAACCAAACACCCTCTTGTAGGGTACAATAGAATTGTTACTAGCCTTTTAAAAGGATATGAATGTAAATTCAATAAGGTGATAGGGACTGCCAATTTGTGCATTTAAATTGTCATCAGACACTCTCTTGTAGCAAAAGTTCAACTTGCACTCATTTAGCCAACATACTTTTCAACTCCAAATTAAAACTGATGGAAACAATAAAGAAGCCTCACGTGGTGTTCATACCATTTCCAGCACAAAGCCACATCAAATGTATGCTCAAACTAGCCAGACTCCTGCATTACAAGGGCCTTCACATAACCTTTGTCAACACTGAGTCGAACCACAAGCGTCTCATCAAGTACGGTGGGTTGCAAGATCTAGAAGGGGCTCCTGGTTTTCAGTTCAAATCAGTTCCAGAAGGCCTCCCTGCTACTTCTGACGATGATCAAGAACCAACTCAAAGTATAGATCAGCTCTCCAGGTACCTAGCAACCAACTTCTTGCCTTCCTTTCTTGATCTTGTAGCCGAACTTGACAGTCCACCGACTTGTATTATCTCGGACGGTTTCATGACTTTCACGAATACCCCTTCTGCTGCTGAGAAGCTCAGAGTCCCCATCATCCTTTACTGGACCCTCGCAGCCTGTGGCTTCATGGGGGTTTACCAGGCAAAAGTGCTAATGGAGAAAGGACTTGTCCCACTTAAAGGTTAAAACTTTTTAGTCCCACTTTCGATATATTACTGAAATTTGCTAGTGGAAATAGATTTCTAGATTCCCCTGGCCAATCTTAATTGTTTGTCTTGTAATATTGTTTTTGCAGATGAAACTTATCTGACAAATGGATACCTAGATACCTTGGTTGATGTTCCGGGAATGGATGGGATTCGTTTAGGCGATCTACCGGAACATGTCTTGGGCGTAAAACCAAAAGTCCACGCGTTAAAATTCATGGTGGATGCCGCAAAAGTGGCTGATAAAGTTTCACATATGATAATCCATACTTTTGATGAATTAGAGACTAGTCTCATCAAAGAGCTTAGAAACATGTTTCCTCATGTCTATCCAGTCGGACCTCTGCAGTTAATTCTGAATCAGATTACAGAAAAAGAAACCAATAAAAAAAATTTCAACGGCTATAGTTTATGGATGGAAGAACCTGAGTGTGTCCAGTGGCTCCAGTCGAAGAAACGGAACTCCGTGGTGTATGTCAACTTTGGAAGTCTTGCAGTCATGTCTTTACATGATTTACTTGAATTTGGTTGGGGACTAATTAACAGCAACCAATACTTTCTATGGATAATCCGGACCGATTTGGTCGATGGGGAGGATCAGTCCAAGAGTTTGCCTCCAGAATTCAAGGAGGCAGTTAAAGGGAGAGGCTTTATAGGAAGCTGGTGTTCACAGGAAGAGGTCTTGAACCATGGTTCGGTTGGTGGGTTCTTGACTCACGGTGGATGGGGTTCAGTCATTGAGAGCTTGTCAGCCGGGGTGCCGATGATATGTTGGCCATATTCAGGCGACCAACGGACTAACTGTAGACAAATTTGCAAGAAATGGGAAGTTGGTATGGAGATTCGGAGGAACGTGAGGAGGGATGAAGTCGAGAAGGCTGTGAGGGAGTTAATGGAGGGAGTTGAAGGTCAAAGAATGAGAAACAAAGCTATGGAATGGAGGAAAATGGCAGAAATTGCGACAGGTTCCAGTGGATCATCTTCTCTGAATTTGGAAAAACTTATTAATGAGATTAGTATGTTTTCAAGAAATTAACTAGCTAGATTTCCATTCTTAATTACACTTGTAATTCAAACTTAAAAGATAATACATATTTGTTTTATATTTTGGTCATATACTCATATATGTATACACGATTTCAGTTAAAATGTTTAGTAATATTCAGGATTAATAACTAACTATTAGATGTGTTTATTTAGTCATTAAACTAATTATACATATAAATATTATTCACTAATAAACCATGTACCATTTAATTATTAATAAATATGATTTTTTCACCACAGTCATTTATTAAAATATATCTTAAAATATCAGGTTATTATAAATTCTAGTTGTAATATATTGTCATTTATAATTTATATTAGTTTTTAACTTTTTTTAAAGTGTAATTTATAATAATGTTATTTCGTGTTACTTTTACTTTATGAAATAATAAATCGCCACACATCCCGTCGTCATACGTAAACACCACATAACTTGTTATTATACATATGTAGTGATTAAACTTTAGTTGGTACGTATATATATATTTTGAAAGCAAGAATATATATATTTTAATAGAACCACCGATAAAAGACACCAAAAAATACAACGACAAGGAAGGGTAAAAGAGAAAGCCAAACCGCAACAAGAACCCCTCACAAAAACATACACATACCCAAAACTAGGAAAGACATTAACATCTTGAACAACACCTCAAGACACCAAGGAACTAGGATTTAGAATTCATTGTTGCCAATTCCAAGCTCCCAAGAACTTTCTATTACCAATCTAGAAAAACCCAAATTTTAGGATTGACGGAAAAGAAAATCTTCATGACGCTTCGAGATAATTTGATCTGACTTTGAACATCAAATTCTATTTCTCCAACCCCAAATAGCCCACAACATTAATATGTAACACCCTCCATGGAACACATTCGCAATCTTACACTTCCCCATAGACAACCCTTTTCCTTGGATAACTTCAACATATGATCCAAGAACATGAATTTGGATCTTCCACCAACCACCCACCTTGCGCCAAATCAGAATAACTCTATCACATTGCCAGAAGAGGTGATCAGCCGATTTAATACCATCATCACATATATAAGACAATCATTGTTACGGTCAAGAGCAAATAATCTCATAAATAACCTGCATACAGATCATTAAATTCACCCCATGTATGTCTCCAATAGTGCTTTCACCATTTTCTACTTTCTTGTGCACCAAATCCAATAGATTAACACCCAAATCTTTTATCTCCTTAACTCCTTATATAATATGTTTCTAAACCGAAGACCACCATGAGGACAGCCGAATCAAATCCACCTGAATGGCCATAGATATTTATAATTACCTTCTTCCATGTTGCTTCATCTTCGACATTGAACCTCCATAACCAGTTACCAATTAAACTTAAGTTTTTTGCATTTAGGCAACCTATACCCAACCCACTGTTGTCCCTTACAGATTTTTCCTTCAGTTCTGTGACGATTCCAATTGCTTGACTCTCCAATTTCGAATACAATAGTCCTCTTTGATCCATCATTAACAGATGGTTCTTTCCCTCGGGATAATTTGGAATTCATAACAGTATGATGCAAATGAAAACAAGATTACAAAACTAATAACTTTATTGATATCACACTGAAATATTCACACACGAATTTTACAAATAACAGTACATATATATAGGCTTCTAATCGCTGCAATTTAGAGGGTTGTGACTGTTGGAAGAGGCGGTTCTGACTCATCCTAACTGTCATGTCTGTTCCTAATAGTCACAACGTTTGCAACCTTAATTTATCTAATTAATTTACTAATATGGTCCTTAATAATTATACTAATTACATATATACATAACATACTTATTTATGTTGTTAAAAAGGTCCAACACCCACCAACATCTTTGAATTTGATAATCTTTTTCCACGCCACCCAAGTTAATATTTTTTCAACGCCTGAATGCCCCCAGAAGAACCTCCTTCCAATAGTGTCGAATTTTTCTATCACAGGAGATCGATGGAGCTCTAAATAGCGCAAAATAGTAAAAAGGCAACACATTCAGAGTGATTTAATGAGATATAACCTTCCACCTATCAAAAGAATTTTTGCCTACTTGAAAATCTATCAATAATATCGTTCCAAAAGGTAATGGAGTTTTGTTTACTGCCAACCGGAAGACCAAGATACACAAAAGGCAATTCACCATGCAAACATCTAACCGACGGGTCACAATGGTATGGCGTGACAAAATGACAAACATCCGAAAAAAGAAGTTCACAACCGTATGAGTCTTCTACTTACACGCATCATTGCTCAATCAAACATTTGTCCATTGCAAAAACTTGATATTCTCTCGAATCGTTTGGTTATTACTTAACCAACTAGCTAAGCAATTAATGTAGCACCATTTATGAACATTTGTCCATTGCAAAAACTTGATCATTCTCTTGAATCGTTTGGTTATTACTTAACCAACTAGCTAAGCAATTAATGTAGCACCATTTATGTACTCTCTTTCTCTCACTAATTCATACACACACATACACATTAATTCCCTCTTTCCATATATCTTTATTGTTTGTATTTATTATATTATAGAATATACTTCTAAACTCTTGTCATGCCAAATATTTAATATATAATAATTATAATAAAAAACATATATGTAAATTACACCATAGTTAAAGTCTTGTATTCATCGATCAATTAACCCACACACACGATTTAAAACTTTATTTATAGACTGATCATAGTATACGTAAAGTATTAGCACACCATGATTAATTGTCTAAACAACAATAGCTAGCATCAGTAGATACAAACTTTGATCGATATCAGGTGTGTCATTCCTCTTCGTCGTAGGATTTCTTTTCAAAACAACATCTCCTGATCGAGATGTACATATACAAAACATACGTAAGCATTAATTTGTGTGAATAACCTCATTTTGTAGAAACACATTTTTGGCAACTACTTAATATTAGTAAAAAGGTTACCTAGCTAGGTATAATCACGAAAATACGTCTTTAATAGTTATCGCCCGACAACACCACCGGCCACCATGAAAATACCAAGAGAATAAGTATTTTTTAAGGATGGTCAGTCCGCACCTATGGCTAAGGGTAGTAAGAGGGTGTTTGGATTTGCGTTTGAAAAAGGGATGTAGCGTTTTGCAAACTAATAATCAGATAATTAATAGCTGTAACAAAAAGTGTTGTTGAAAATGTAGTGTTTAATTTAAATTCTGTTGTTAATTTTTGCTGTCATTATTATCAAATAATCAGTTTTTAAAGTGTTTGGATTTGCGTTTTAACTTGTAAAATGATCAAATAATCACTTATTAAGCAAATAAGCTACATTTTTTTAACTTATGAAAAAGTGTGGTAAGATTAACTCTAAACGCAACTAATCACTTATTAACGTATGCAATCCAACCACTTTAAACCAATTATTTATGTTATTATAACGTTATAAGCTAATAATCTCGTTCATAACGTAAAACCAAACACCCTTTATCCAACATAAGTGGCAGCTAATTAAGGGACTACACAAAATCATGATTAGTCAATAAATAACAAATATATATGTGCCATACATATAAATATAATAAACACCTAGCTCCTACCCTTTCTTAGGTTTTGCATCTTTAAGAAACCACACTTATAAGACAATTACATACATAATTAAACTCAATCAAACCCATTTCTATCATTGATTTGATGTTCAATAACTTAATTTCAACAAAATTATAACATATATATCCACTTCTTCATACTTAACTCTCACTTCCATAATTAATTAAGGATTCAGAAATTAAAGTTACCTTACTACAAGCTTCATCAATTTATAAGACGTACATATGACCGAATTGATGTTCTAAAATTCAACTTCTGACTGCTTTTACTTCTTTAGCCTGTTGTCTCTCGATATCTTTGTTTGCACACACAGAACACAGTCTACACTTTTAATGTTGGAAAAACTGTAACTCTTTATGATACAACTTGTTGGATATATCAAAACTAAAATGCACAAATTTTTTTACTAAAACAATTTTATTGAAACAATATTGGAAATACACACTTTACAAATATGGACAAGGACCACTATTTATACTAAACTAAAAGGTGAGTCCGAACCATCACAATGGTTCGTGGTGAAAAGTCACAACTCTTTACTTGTACCTTTCGTTAATTTTACTAATAGTTGCAACTCTTCATACTTTGCTAATTGCTATTCTAGGTCCTTACACTATTCAATTTTACATATTTGTAATATATCTCTAAACTATTACATAATCAAAATTAATCTAACATTTAAGGCTTTTCTTTGGTTTGAACTGAAGAAGGTAGGAGCCCTGAGAAATGTTTATACATACGTAAGGCGTTAAAGTGGGTTCATCTACCCGATATCTGATTTGATAATCATCCTTTACAACTTAATCTCTTTTATAACGAAAATGCCAAAATGGCTATCAACCCTATGATACAATTATCTAAGTTGCCCATATATAATATAAATTTCATGAAGTTCTAGTCTTTAATTAACAGTTCAAAACATAACATATAAAGCTTTAAAACTTCAATTTTAATAATTTAATAATTATAAATTGTATGGTTTATTTTCATGACATTATTTAAAGTCTTAACATTTCAATAATTTGGTATAAAGTTGATGTTTGATGTAAAATATAATTCATATAAAATAATTATATATGTTATTTTAGTAGAATCTTACGTAGAAAAAAACAATGATCTTGACAAGTTTAATAGACACGCCAATTAATGTAGATCTTAATATGCGGTAATCAATCTTAATTTTAATATTCAACCAATCTACCCTGCGTGTAAAATATTAACTATTTGAAGAAAATTATGCATGGGCTGTTATTAAATATAAATTATTAAAGAAGCCAAATGAACAACAACAAGCATATACGTCTAGCTGCAGGCTAAAATATTAGGAAAAATTCATCGTAATTTTCAATTATATAGATAGGTAGAAACTAGACAGAAATCATGTTAATTATCTTAACCAATATTAATATTGATTTTTTGACATATTTGATTCAACTACTCTATAAATTGACTCTGTTTGTGTGTTACACAGAGTCGATTTATATAGAAACGAATTCACCCTCAAACCACAGTAACAGGATAACACATACGCAGAGAGATGGATTTAGGGTCCAAAATTGATCACAAGCAGCCTCATGTGGTGTTCATACCATGTCCAGCACAAAGCCACATCAAGTGTATGCTCAAACTAGCCAGACTTCTGCACCGCAAGGGCTTCCGTATAACCTTTGTTAACACATACTCAAACCATAACCGCCTCGTTAAGTCTGGGGGGACTCGCTGGCTCAGTGAAAATGATCCTGCTTTCCAATTCAAAACGGTTCCCGATGGTCTTCCTTCTGGTTCAGATGATAGTGCGGAACATACTCAAAACAGATTCCAAGTTTGGAACTACCTTGGAGAGAATTTTTTTGATAACTTTCTTGATCTTGTTGCTGGACTAGAAACCCCACCCACCTGTATTGTTTCTGATGCTTTCATGACTTACACGAAAACAATTAATGCTGCGGAGAAGCTTAAAGTTCCTATCATCCTTTTCTGGACGATGGCTGCCTGCGGATTCATGGGGTTTTACCAGGCCAAAGTTTTAATGGAGAAAGGAATTATTCCGCTTAAAGGTTAGGTCTTTTGTCTCAGATCTACTTTCGTTGAATAAAAAAGATGTTTTATCTTTTTTATTATTATTATTGTTATTGTTATACCCAACCATACAAAAAAAAATTTAAGTAATGGTTGTGCATATCCTGATTCTGATTTTTTGGATCTATTGTTACTTCTAGTCCCTAAAATCCCACTGAAGGCCAACATCAACTAGTTTTCATCTTGGTGAATTTTGATTAATTGTTGAACTATTTTGCAGATGAGAGTTACTTGGAAAATGGGTATCTTGAAATGGAAATAGATTGGATTCCGGGGATGGAAGGAATCCGTTTGAAGGAACTACCTCGTGAATTTACGCGATCAACAAACGTGAATGATCCTGCTTTTAAATTCCTCCTGAAAACTGCTCAAGAGGCTGATAATGTTTCACATATGATCATCCATACGTTCGAGGAACTTGAGGCGGATCTTGTTAAAGAGATTAAATCCATCTTTCCTAATGTCTACACAGTCGGGCCTCTAGAATTACTTTTGAATCAGATTACAGATAGCAAAACTGAGAGATCAAATTTTGATGGCTACAGTTTATGGATGGAAGAACCCAAGTGCATCCAGTGGCTCAATTCAAAGAAACCAAATTCTGTGGTGTACGTGAACTTTGGAAGTCTAGTCGTTATGTCTTTCCAAGATTTAGTAGAATTTGGTTGGGGACTTGTTAACAGCAACCATGAATTTCTTTGGATTATACGGACCGATCTGGTGGATGGGAAGCCTGTGGTTTTGCCTCAAGAACTCAAGGAAGCAGTGAACCAGAAAGGGTTTGTAGCAAGCTGGTGTTCACAAGAAGAGGTGTTGAACCACCAATCGATTGGTGGGTTCTTGACTCATGGTGGGTGGGGTTCCATCATTGAGAGCCTGTCAGCTGGTGTGGCCATGATATGTTGGCCGGTTAATGGTGATCAGCAAACTAATTGTAGGCAAATGTGCAAGGAATGGGAAGTTGGAATGGAGATGGGGAAGAATGTGAAGAGGGAAGAAGTTGAGAGGCTTGTGAAGGTATTAATGGAGGGAGAAGAGGGAAAAAGAATGAAGAAGAAAGCTTTGGAGTGGAAGAAAATGGCAGAAATGACAACTGCTTCTAATGGTTCATCTTTTCTAGATGCAGAGAATCTTGCTAATGAAATTACGAAGTTTTCAAGAACCTGGAATCTTGCTTCTCTCGACATTTAAGTTCTCACCATTCCATCCGCTGGGCGTGAAACTCAACTTGATTGCTAACTTTGTGTGCCACATCATGTAGCCAAAATGAACAATTAAACAACATCCATTTCAATACCGTTAATTGTCATAGTTGGCACACTTTGGCAATTTTGAGATCATATATATTTGTTCATGGTTCTAATTAAACCCCTATAATATTGATTGATCTATGTACTTCACATTATTTTGTAATATTTTTTCGTTACTTTCTATCTAAACATCCATCTTGTTACTACTACTAGGTAGAAGAAGATAAAAGGAAATGCTAATGTTAATTCTCCTCGTGAAAAAAGTGTTTATGGCCAAAAGTCCAACATAAGTGGGGGCACCTAACTAAGGGACTACACAAAATCATGAGTAGCCAATAAATAACATATATATATATATATATATATATATATATATATATATATATATATATATATGTATATATGTATGGTTCAAGAGAGTACCATCCATTATGCAGCGCACCACAAGGTACCACCTTTAAAAAACTTTTTTGAAGATCATATGTAAATTTCACATACATTCACATCTTCTAGCTCCTAAAAAATGATGTGAACATATGTGAATATGTGTGAATGTACATTTATGTGATTCGTGATTTCATGCACTTAGAGTGTTCGGATTTTCGTGAAATTTACATATGATCTTCATAATATTAATTAAAACATGTTCATGAAAAAAAATATAAAAAAAATACTTTTAAGGGTGGTACCTTTAGGTGCGCTGCATAATGGATTGTTGGTACATCCTGTGTGACGATAGCAGTCTAAGTGGTCTTACATTGTGATTTAGCATGTGTTTGTTATATATGTTATTTATGGTTGATATTTATCGGTGTTTGTATGGTGGAACTTGATGTAACGTATTACAAGAAGTTCAAACATAAAGTTCAAAGATAAAATCAATCATAAGGTAATAACGTAAGTTTCATCACTTAAGTGTTTAAGTGTATTGGCTAGATTCGAATAGGTAAAGGAAGACATTCGAATCTGTGATAGATTCGAATGTATCCTTAGATTCGAATGGGCTAGATTCGAGAGTGTCATTGTGGACAGACTCGAATGGGCCTTGGGCCAGATTCGAGTTTGGCCCACATCAGACTCGAATCAGGGTCTATAATTAGGGATAGACTCGAATCATTAGAGGACTTTTAGCAGAATTCGTGAGGAATTAAGCAAAAGGCGATCTCGAGTTTATCAGCTAGGTGAGTGCCGTTTCGGAGAGAATTAGTTCGTAGGATCGTTCGTGTGTCGTTCGTTCAGCATCTAATAGTCTCCGTGTTCCGTTGGTTGAGAGTTGTCCGTTTAACCGTCAACGAGGATTCCGCACTCGTTCACGGATCCGCGTCTAGATAGATCTTACAGTCGTAGACCTTACAAGTGGTATCAGAGCCTACGGAGTGTTCTTGGTGTTCTTGGTGTTCATCAGATACATTCTAGGTTTCTTGACGCTAGTTGGACGGTTTTGCTCTCAAAAACGTGTTTTCAAGCTTAGCAAATTCATATTCGGGAAACACTTTGTGGTTTTTCACGTTTTTGATCGAAATCATTATTTTTCGTTCGAAAAATAGTGATTTAATCTGTAAAACGTCAAAAAATCAAAGTGTTAGCCGTTTTTCGAGTTTGCGGCGCTCGAATCTATAGGGGTAATTAGGGTTTCACTTTAGTCTCGAGTCTAACCTAAATACGCTCCTTTCGAGTCAATTTCAGAGATTTTCGAATCTACCTTGTTTCGAATCTGGTGCTTCATTCGAATAGGATCTCGAGTCTACATTAGTTTCGAGTTTATTTCGAGTCTAGTATTGTTTCGAATCTGTGTTTCGAATCTGCTGAAATTCGAGTTTGTTCCCCTTCGAATCTAAGGACCATCGACTCTAAGGATATCTCGAATCTGACATAATTTCGAATCTAATCGAATTTTAACACTTAATCGAATTTAATCCCAAAAGATTTACCCTTAATTAGTTTCGAATCTACCTAGATTCGAAAAAGTTAGTCTAACATCAGTTTCGAATTAAATTAATTAAGTTCAAATTCAATTTATTTAGAAAAGATGTCAAATCTTCAGAAATTCCTTGAGATGGACCACGAAGTTGGGAAGGCAAATGCACCGCCTAAGCTGATGAAAGTTGAGGACTATTACTGGTGGAAGGACCGATTTACAGATTTTGTACGATTCAATGATATGCGCATGTGGGTGTGCATAGATGAAGGGTACATCCCGCCAGTATCTGAAGTTGAAGGCCGTCAAAAGGTCTTGTCATATCAGATGATGAAAGAAGATGACAAGAAATTATTTGAAGCCGAAATAGAGACCTCTAGGATTAACAAGAACCATCCAATAGAAAGCATCATAGGAAATCCTAACGAGGGTGTGAAGACTCGGAGTAGTGTAAATAACAACACCGTGTTGTTGTCGATGATAAACGACTCCGAGGCATATCACACATGTCTTTATTCATGTTTCATATCGCAAGTAGAGCCTAAGAATGTGCAAATGGCACTTAAGGATAACTCCTGGGTTGAAGCGATGCAGGAAGAACTTTCACAGTTTAGGAAACTAGAAGTGTGGGAGTTAGTTCCGTTAACTCGAGGTGAGATTGCAATAGGAACCAAATGGGTTTTTAAGTGCAAAAGAGACGATCGGGGTATAGTCACGCGCAATAAGGCGAGATTAGTTGTAAAGGGTTTCAACCAAGAGGAGGGAATCGATTACAATGAGGTGTTTGCACCAGTAGCAAGGCTGGAAGCCATTAGGTTGTTTCTAGCTTTTGCCTCCTTCAAGGGCTTTAAGGTATATCAATTAGATGTTAAGAGTGCTTTCTTATATGGGAAAGTGAAGGAGTTGGTGTATGTTGAACAACCGCCCGGATTTACAGATCCAAAACATCCTGATAGAGTATATCGCTTAGATAAGGCTCTTTATGGATTACATCAGACACCTAGGGCGTGGTATGAGACTTTATCCAACCATCTTTTAGAAAACGGTTTTGAAAGAGGTAGGATAGATGGTACTCTATTTGTGAAGAGGAAGGGTGAACACTTTATCTTGGTACAAGTGTACGTCGATGATATATTTTTGGATCATCAAGACGAAACAGATGTGCAAAGATTCGAGAGAAGTGAATGGAAGTCTAAGTTCGAGAATGAGTGCTATGGGGGAGTTGAAGTTTCTTTTTAGGGTTACAGTTGACAAAAGAAGGAAGGGATGTTTATCCACAAACTAGTATGTCTATGGACATATTAGAGAACGGTTTGGGAATGGAGGGAACTAAGTTGACTGCCCACTTCAGCACGCCGATTCAAGTGACACAATCTCGGGCCGGGTACTGAAAGTGATACCGATGTGATCCGGACTTTTATATCGGGCCATGATTGGGTCACTTATGTATTTAACTGCTTCAAGACCTGACATAATGTTTGCTGTGTGTATTTGTGCTAGGTTTCAAGCGAATCCGAAGGAGATGCATATGAAGGCTGTGAAGTGGATTCTACGATACCTCAAGTCGAAACCGAAGTTGGGTCTTTGGTATCACGCGGAGGGATATCTAGAGTTGGAAGCGTTCACGGATTCTGATTACGGAGGATGCAGCTTGACGCGCAGATCAACGACTGGAGGTTGTCAGTTCCTAGGAGGGAGATTGGTATCCTGGCAATGCAAGAAACAAACATCGGTAGCCGTTTCAACGTGCGAGGCCGAGTATGTTGCTGCTGGTAGTTGCTGCTCACAGGTTCTGTGGATACAACAACAATTGCGGGATTACGGTTTGGCTTACACTCAAACTCCTATTAGGATAGACAATCAATCTACAATTGCTATAACTAATAATCCAGTTAAGCACAGTAAAACAAAGCACATAGACATAAGGCATCATTTTATTCGTGATTGTGCTGAAAAGAATCTAATCAAACTGGTAAAAGTGGCAACAGAAGATAACAATGCAGATTTATTTACCAAAGCGTTTGATAAGACACGATTTGAGTATTTAATTCAACTGAATGGAATGCGCAACCCAGAGTAATTTGATCTTAGTAGTAGTAAGTTTATTTTCTTGAAGAGTCGTAGTATTTCTTTCTTTACTGTAGTCTGCTAATTTAGGAAAGTTTCTATTTTTAGTAAGCTTCTATTTTTAGTAAGTTTCTATTTTTAGTAATTTAGTAGGTTAACTTAGTTTACTGCTTTTTCTTATGAAAAACAAAAGAAAAAAAGAGAGAAAATTACAAAAAAAAAAAAAGAATATCAGAAAAAAAGGAGTTAAGTCTTAGATACATAGGTTCAAAGTGACGAAAATTAGCACCGTCGTTACAGACTCTAAGTATTTAGGCTTTCACACATAATGCAACTAAATTCTAATTGTTATACTTTATTTAGTTTGATGTGTTGGTAGGCATAATACATATAGGGAATCTCAAGGCTAATAAAATATTCTAGAAAAAATCAAGCGTGTCACTAACTTAGATGTATGACCAATCGGTCTTAATTTTTATGTACAAGACATACAAACATTGAGTCTAAATGAGGTATGCAAACTTTCTGGGGATCTATGGCAACATCAAATACATCTGAAAATGGAAAGAATAGAAATATCATGTAAAACTAAGAGTCGAAAACATGCAACTCTATTGTACGTAAGTACAGACCTGTTGTCTCTGTTTAGATTCGGGTTAGCAGACATGCCGCTTTGTTGTACATCAGTACAGACCTGTCACCACTATCTGCTAACTTTAAAAGAAAACCTTAAGTCGAACTAAGAACTCTGTTGTATGAAAATACAGACATGTGTCCGATGTTTGTCTTTTAAAGAAAGTTTGCAAATACCAACAAGTTAGAATCGTTGTCTGTGTGCCTTGATCATAAAAGTATGTCCTTTAGAATCTTTGTCATCATAAAAGTATGTCTATGTCTGAGTCACGTAAGATAATTTCCTGATAAATAAAAAGGCCAAGGGATATTCCGAAATGTAGAATGTTTAAAGGGGTAAAATACCAACAATCGGATAAATAGGTATGTCACGACAAACAATCAAAGGAATAAAAATTCCTAAGTGTGAAAGTTTAAGTACTGAAAGTAAGTATCAGACATCGCTATCTGATTGAACCTTTCTTAGACTATACTCATCAAAAATATGTTGTTTAAGTAATTAGCTTAGCTTGTAAATTTTTTAGTATAGCTTAAGTCTAGATTAAATTTTTGGTCAACATTTTACCTTAGTTTATTTTATTTTATTTTATTTTAGTTTAGTTTAATTTTTACTTAGGTAAAAGGTCAAAAGTTACTGAGGGTGCATTCAAAGTTGAATAAAATAATCAATGCGTGAATTATCTTGAGCTTAGGGTAAAAGAATTGGCATAGTTTATCTGGTTACACAATACCGTAGAAAAAAGTTGGAAAAGTTGAAATTATTTCAAAATTTTCGAAATTTTTCTAAGTGTTGGTGGTTTCGAATCTAAGACAGACTCGAATAAGGAGTAATTCGAATCTGTCAGTAGATTCGAATCTACACTTAGACTCGAAGGTTGGTAGTATATATAGGTCAACAGTGAAGTCATTTAATACTTACTGTTCTCGAATCTATACCCTCGAATCTATATTGGCGATTTCGAATCTGTTCTCGAGTCTATCATAATCCTTCTAAACGACAATTTGTCGAGTTTGAAGACTGTGTGTTCGATTCTACTCTTGCATCTAGGTATAATCAACTTGATTGTACAAGATTTATGTAGTTTTATACACAAGTTTAGGCTAAAACATCAAATTTTGAAGTTTTATGGGTCAAAATAGGGTTTTTGCTAAATAACTAAGTTTGGGCCTATAAAATATCAAATTAAAAGCATAAATCAAGGATTAGAACCTAGTTGAACTAATGTATGTGATTTACCAAGTTCAAAATGGTTAAAATCTTGGGTTTTGTTGAAACAATGGCCGACGGGGCTTCGAGTCTATTCTTGGATTCGAATCTGTTCATGGGTTTCTCGAATCTGTCATTAGATTCGAGATGACCATGATATTCGAATCTGTCCATTAGACTCGAATAGGGACTTTTCGAATCTGTCCATTACACTCGAATATGGACACTTCGAATCTGTTACTTTCGAATCTGTACTTTATTTACTTTGTTTAATTTAAATTTTATTAAACTTGTGAAAATTTAATTGTGTTAGATTTTGTATTTAATCAAGTACAAAATAAAACAAATTTGAATTTAAACAAGTTTATTGATTTTTAATGAGTCTAACAGTTTTGTTTATTGTGCAGATATGGCGGCTCGAGCTTTTGTCCCAAAGCATAATATGGTCCTTAATCCTGATAATAATATCCCTGAGGCGCAGGGTTTTCGCCAAGTTTTGGATTTCCTAGCTGAATCTAGGATTAGCTATGCGTTGTATCATAACATTCCAATAGTCATTTCGTATGTACGGCAGTTTTATGACCATTTACAGGTTGATTGTACTGTCACCCCGACAGTTCTAAGAACCAGAATTGCTGGACAACCGCTAGTCTTCTCTGCAGATATGTTGCGACAGGTTCTGCAGTTGGGAACACAGGAACAGGAGGACTGGCCTATTGACTTCCCGTTAAGTATTAGGCAGACCGCGTTTCTGAGGATGGGCTACAGTTTGGATGTTACGAAGTCATCGTATATGAAGAGTGGACTGATAGGACAGTGGAGATTCTTGGTGCACGTTTTCATGGCTTGTTTTGCGCCGAAGAAGGCTGGATTTGACTACATAGTGTCAAAGATCCAATCGGGGGTTATTGCACTGGTGTATAATCGGAAGTTCAGCTTCTCGCAAATGTTTTTCTCGGAGTTCGTCCATCAGCTTACAGCTCCAGAAAGGGAAAGATTTCTGCTGTATCCAAGATTTGTTATGATATTGATAAGGCACTTCTTGCCAAATTTGCCACAGTCAGATGACTCTCTGAGCGTTAATGTTATGGACAAATGCATTTTTGCTGACTGTTCCTCACATCGAGGAAGATTAGCTGTTCCGGTGGCGCGTCCATTGTTTGGAGCGATTGTGGATAGGGAATTTCACGCCCCGGGAGATGCCAACTGGGCAGGGGTCGTTGAGATTCAACCACAGCAACAACAACAGCAACGTCAACAACAGCAACAGCCGCGTGCTCAACCGCGTGATCCAAGACGACGACAGAGGCCAGCCGCGAGTCAAATCCAGGCGTCAAGGCCTTCTACGAGCGACCAGCCCCAAGCACAAGAGGCAGAGACTTCAAGTGCAGTTCCCGAATCCGAGCAGATTGCTCAAACCCTGGAGGAAATATGGGCATCTGGTCCCCATGCCAATGAAGATGTTGCAGCAGCGTTAGTGGGTGAGCTGCTTAGTCCCCCAGAAGATGAAGATGATGTATTTCGGGATGTAGAGGAATATGAGCCAGAAAGGGCAGATGAAGGCTTAACATCTTCAGAATCCGAATCAGAATCAGAGGAAGTTCCTGAACCAGCAGCTGCAGATCCCGGAATTCAAATTGGAACCTATGGATCGAGGTTGATTGTGAATGAAGGAGGTTCGAGGAGGCGAGAGGACAGGGAATCTGAGGATTCAGATTTTGAAGAAGAGGAGGTTGCTCCGTTGGTGACGAGGCAAAGGGCCAAACGTCACAGATTCATGCAGGGGACATCATCAGAGTCCGATGCACAACCTCAGCCTCAAACCCAAACCCAACCACAAGCCACAGCTCCACCATCACCGCCACCTCAGCATCATGAACCATACATTCCACCACCATTCATCCCATCTCCCATTCAGTCCATTCCATCTACGTCAGCCGCATATACTGAAAATCAAAGATTCATGCAACTCAAAGGACGTGTTGACTTTCAGCATGTTCAAATCATATCCCTTACAAAAGCTGTCGGTGAGCTCCAGGAGCATAACTCAAATCTTGACAAGGAGAATGCAGAATTAAGGAAGATTGTGGAGACTGTAAGAGACGAAAACACAGAGCTAAAATCGTTTATTGCTGATCAGTCTTCAGAAATCAGATCAATGAGGTCCCTCCTTGAGCAACTTATGAAAAATCTACAAACTCAGGGGGAGACAAGTTGTAAGGAGTAGGAAGTACAGCGAAGAGATGATGATAACGAAGACAATGATCCCGGTGCAAATAAAGAGAATGAGTCTGTAGATTTTCCTGCAGCTCAAACTACACAAGTTCAAGGGGAGCCTAGTCAAGGTGAAGGAGAAATGGGAGAAGCTGGTTAATCAAAACAGCCTACAGACTTTGAAATCAGTGAGATGATTGAAGCGCTTATGGATCTCGATGATGATCCTCTGGATGTAGGTTTTGATAATGAAGATGAAGAGCTGGAGGAAGGCGAGTTTGTGCCAGAAGAGGTAGTGGACTGGCAGTCAGATGATGAGGTAGTCGCTGATGAGGATGATGAAGCTGATGAGATAGTTGTGCAGCAGAATCCTATTACCGATACCTACATGATTGACGGAAATAGAATTGTCAATGTAGATATAGTAAATGCTGCATTGAATCCTCAGCCATCGACAGAAGAACCTGCAAGAGAGCTAAGTAATGAAGAAAAAAGAAAGCTATGGTTCAGGGTTGAAGAGAAGGAGTTAGCGATTAAGAGGAAAATGAGAGTGCCGGGTACTGGGAAGCTGTCTGAGCGAATTTTAAGTTGGTTCTTTGACAGAGATCTGCAGCTTTTTGTAATTAAAAGAAAAGAGGGCTTCAGTACATAAGGCGAACATTAAAAACATTCAACTCCCTACCAAAGATCGAAATCACTGCGTTAGCATGGAAAGATTTGATAAACATTGGAAATGATCCCTATGCGAGCGTAATTGAAAGAATCATAAGAAAGGAGGAGAGATCAAGAAAATTCGAGCGTTTGAATCCAAGGGTCGGGAGAAGAGTAGAGGATCAGTCACGTATAGATCCTCTAACTGGACGACCGTGGATGAGGATTCATTACAAACCAGCTAAATGTCTGAGGAAAGTGCATCTAAAGCAAATGCCACAAAATATTTTGCAGAATTTACATTGGTGGTACGCCGACACTGAGACCGGGGAAGCAGTTATGGAGGATTTTGAAGAAAAAGTCATTCTTAGAGTCTACGACCCGCTTCACCTGGTAAACCTCTCCAAAGAAGATCTTCAGATTTTGTATAATTGTAAGATCTCCAGTGACACACATATGGATAGTGAGGCTAGTAAGTATGAAAATGTGGTCAAGGTATGTGTCGAGAAAGGTCTGTATGCTGGTAGTATGTTGAATCAATAAATAAACCAAGTTCTTAAATCAAATGTGTGAATCATTAGAAGCTATCGTCAAGGGGGAGTCTGTTGGTACATCCTGTGTGACGATAGCAGTCTAAGTGGTCTTACATTGTGATTTAGCATGTGTTTGTTATATATGTTATTTATGGTTGATATTTATCGGTGTTTGTATGGTGGAACTTGATGTAACGTATTACAAGAAGTTCAAACATAAAGTTCAAAGATAAAATCAATCATAAGGTAATAACGTAAGTTTCATCACTTAAGTGTTTAAGTGTATTGGCTAGATTCGAATAGGTAAAGGAAGACATTCGAATCTGTGATAGATTCGAATGTATCCTTAGATTCGAATGGGCTAGATTCGAGAGTGTCATTGTGGACAGACTCGAATGGGCCTTGGGCCAGATTCGAGTTCTGGCCCACATCAGACTCGAATCAGGGTCTATAATTAGGGATAGACTCGAATCATTAGAGGACTTTTAGCAGAATTCGTGAGGAATTAAGCAAAAGGCGATCTCGAGTTTATCAGCTAGGTGAGTGCCGTTTCGGAGAGAATTAGTTCGTAGGATCGTTCGTGTGTCGTTCGTTCAGCGTCTAATAGTCTCCGTGTTCCGTTGGTTGAGAGTTGTCCGTCTAACCGTCAACGAGGATTCCGCACTCGTTCACGGATCCGCGTCTAGATAGATCTTGCAGTCGTAGTCCTTACATGGATGATACTCATTTGAACCTATATGCATCGGAAAACTTTGGAAAACCAATCGTAGCCCTTAGATTAGATGCATATGTGATATTAGATTAATGCATCACGATGCAAATAAAAAATATGCATAGGGGTATTTCGTGTATATTTTTTTCCAAATTTAAAATTTCATCAATTATATATTCAAAATTTTAAATTTCATAATTAATACATGATTCAAATTTTATAAACCATACACATCCAAAATTAAAAATTCAAAACGATGATACATCCAAATTTAAATTTTCCAAAATTTAGATGATGTCGATGCATCGTCTTCTTCGTCGTCATTCATATTCTCGTCATTCCTATTCATCCATCCTTCAAATGAGACCGAACATCCTTCGCGTTCATGCATCATTCGAACCGATTAATATTCACAAAATGACGATGCATCACAACCTTCAATAACTTCAAACTTTCAAAAGCGATTAATACTCACAAAATGACGATGCATCACGACCTTTAATACTCAAAACGAATTAATGCTCACAAACTTTCATCACAAAATGACGGTGCAGGCGGCGGCGGCGCAAATTGACGATGCATCACAACCTTCAATTATCTCAAACCTTCAAAACCGATTGATACTCACAAAATAACGATGCATCACGACCTTTAATACTCAAAACCGATTAACATTCATCACAAATGACGGTGGTGGTGGCGCTGCTGGTGGTGGTGGCGATGCAGGCGGTGGAGAAGATGGAGAGGATGGATGATCAAAATTTTAAAATGATTTGGTTCAAAATTAGGTTGCTTTTATAGGAATAATAGATTGGTTAATTATTGAATTTCCTTATTTAAAAGAGGTTTAATTTTAGAATAAAATGATTTTAATTTTTCTAAATTACCCTTAACGAAAATCGTGATGCATTGAAAGGCTTTGCGGTGCATGGAGGTTTTCCGATGCACGTTGGTTTTCCATTGAACCCCCCTCTCTCTTTATATATATATATATATATATATATATATATATATATATATATATATATATATATATATATATATATATATATATATATATATATATATACATAGATTTGGATTCAAATGAGTACCAATAGTTTGCGGAGTACCAGAGGTACCTCGCTTAAAACCATTTTTTTTGAAATTTTTTTTCATGATCATGTTAAATCAATAATATAAGACTACTTTCAAAGAATCACACATAAACACACACTAGAACTATGTGAAATATGTGTGTTCACATAACGTATGTTCACACTAAGCATGTTCACATGCAGGGCCGTCTCATGGATTTTAGAGGCCCTGTGCTTGTGATTACAACATAGTCCCTTAAGTATTTTAAATAGTAAATTGGCCATTTTGAGACTCAATTTTAATAGGTAAAGTCGAGTTCGTTAATAACAAAAAAACTGATTAGTGAGAAATTAAAATAAATAATACGAATCAAATTGTATTTGACATTAATTCCATTTTAGCGCACCGATGCACAATGTATACATGTCATACGCAAAAATTTTTATTAGTCCAAATTTAGATCTTTAATAAAAACGTGAGACCCTACGAAATTGGGGGCCCTGTGCGGTCGAGCCTTTCGCACACCCTAAAAGCCACCCTTGTTCACATGAATTTTTTCACGTTCACATGACTTTTAAGAGGCTAGAATGTGTGAATGTATGTAATTCTTTTACAAATAGACGTATATTATTTGTATTTAAATGAATATAAAAAAACTAAAAATAACTTTTTTTTGGAACATATTCACATCTGAAACCCGTGTGTTCACAAGTATTCACGGTACTCTGCATTTTTTAGGTACTCACACGAACCATATTATATATATATATATATATATATATATATATATATATATATATATATATATATATAGAGGGGGGTTCAATGGAAAACCAACATGCATCGGAAAACCTTGGAAAACCTCCTTGTACCACCACAAATGCATCACAATTCGCGCGTGATGCATCGAATTCCCGCGTAATGCACTGTCTTTCTGCATAATGCACCTGAAAACTTGTGAAAACCGTACTGCACCACCACAAATGCATCAAATTTCCCGCATGATGCATCAAATTCCCGCGTGATGCATCAAATTTCCCGCGTGATGCAGCAAAATTCCGCGTGATGCATCACTTTATTTACGATCATGCCACCGCGTTTTTCATGAAATGCATCAAATCGGACGGTATGCGTAGGTTTCCACAGTTTTCCGGTGCATAGTGGTTTTCCATTGAACCCACCCCTATATATATATATATATATATATATATATATATATATATATATATATATATATATATATATATATATATATATATATATATATATATATATATATATATATATATATATATATATATATATATATATATATATATATATATATATATATATATATATATAGGTTCAAGATCTATGGAAAACCATCTTTGACTGGAAAACTGGAAAACCATATTAAATGCACATGTTCATTACGGTAAAATGTTAAATTTAATGCACAACTACAATATACATATGTTCAAATGTGCATTATTATTGACTAGTTCACATAATTTACATGTTCATTAGGATAAAATGTTTCATTTCATGCAAAATAACAATATGCACATGTTCAAATGTGCAATATGCACGAACATGTGTATATTACGCATTTTTGCATGAAATTAAACATTTTGTGTTAACGAACATGTAGATGATATGAATTAGTTAATCATAATACAATTTTGAACATATGTATATTATAATTTTACATGAAATTTAACATTTTATCATAATGAACATGTGCATTTGATATGATTTTCCAGTTTTCCAGTCTAATATAGTTTTCCATGGATCTCGACCCTATATATATATATATATATATATATATATATATATATATATATATATATATATATATATATATATATATATATATATATAAAGTGGTCTTATATTATTGATTTAAAGTGGTTCACGGGTATTCCGATGCATATAGGTTTTTAATTGAATCCACCCCTATATATATATAAATAAAATAAACACCTCTAGCTCCTACCCATCCATAGATTTTGCAATTTTAAGAAACCAGGGCCGGCCATGGGCCTGGTCCACCGGCAGGGCCCAATCACTCTAAGGGGCTCAAAAAAATTTAATATATTAATATAGCCCAGTAGTCCAACATTAGGTTATATGTGTTTTGCGTGAAAAAAATCACAAACAATGTGTTGGTCAGCTGGTAGTCGTCTCACATTGGAACTCTAATGGCATGTGTTCGATTCCCATTGTGTGCATTTTTTTTTATTTTTTTATATCTCATCACCATCACTTGGATTTTCATATATAGATATCGTCTATTTGCTTTATATCAATATACAATCCATCAAATTCAATATTCATACTTTTGTTTTTCAATGAGTTTGATTTTTTTATTTTTGTTTATCACATGGTTTATGTTATTTATTATACGGTTATAAAAAATACTAATAAGATATGTATTTATTTCTTGAGATGTTTTTTTTTGACACATATCTTACTATTAATATTATGAATCATTTAAAATTTAAATTTCTTTTTTTCAATTTACTAATAAATATATAATTTAATATTGTATGCAATTTTTACCCAATTTATAATCATACGATGATAATATTAATTTTTTTTTTTTGCGGTTTTTGGATTGAGGAAAAATTTCAGAGAAGCAGCATGAAACCATTACACGATGACAGATTGTGAAGTTTTTAAAGACATGACATTGACAATAGTGCAACAAAATCAATATTATTTAATTGTAATTTTTTTATACGAATATTGCTTATATATATAGAGGGCCCATTTTTAAGTATATGCCCCGGGCCTAAAAAATGATAGGACCGGCCCTGGTAACACCTGTTATCGACTACTAAAACAACGTAATTAGATCCTGTATGTAAAATATCTAATTAAATAAGAGTAAGTGCATCCTATAATAGATTTGTATGTCACATATAGTTTACACAATCTACACTCAGCTACGAACTAGAGTTCGTGATCCCAAGTTCATTCTTTCAGGACCAACGTTGAACTCTATTCTGTGACCATCAAACTCAATTAAATCCGTTTCTATTATTGATTTGAAGTTCAGTAACTTGAAGTTTTGAAATTCAACTTCGACTGCTTTTACTTCTTTAGCTGGTTATCTCTCAATATCTTTGATTGCTCACACAGAACACACTCTACACTTTTAAGGCTTTTCTTTGGTTTGGACCGAAGGAGGTAGGAGGAGAAATGTTTATACATACGTACTGCGGTTAAGCGGGTTCAACCCGAATCTTTTACAACTTAATCTCTTTTATAACGATCAACAAACGTGAATGATCATGCTTTTATATTCTTTCTGAAAACTACTCAAGAGGCTGATGATGTTTCACATGTGATCATCCATATGTTCGAGGAACTTGAGGCGAATCTTGTTAAAGAGATTAAATCAATCTTTCCCAATGTCTACACAGTATTATGGGTGAAGCCCATTGTCAGTCTTGGCCTCTGTGGCCCATTCCTTATGTAATTTCTCTATTTATTATCTTGGTATTGTAATTATTGAGTTAAGAATATATCACTCAACATGGTATCACAGATTTCTCTAACAACCTTTCCCTCTATCCCCTCTCTACCCTAGCAAATTTTGGCCCTCCCTTTTGACCGTCGCCCTTCCTCCCCACTACTCCTGTCCCTCTGTCGTCGGTCCCCATGGGAGAAGAAGCACCTCCTCACTCTTTTCACAAAGCATTTGGTGTTGTTAACATTATGTATCCCCCGTGTTCTCGATCTCTATCACTTAAACTATGATGCATGGTGTGAACTCTTCATCACCCACTGCAAAAGCTTCGATGTCCTCAGATTTATTGATGGAGTTACACCTAAACCGCAGGTTCATGTCACCATTATATCCCAACTCGATAATCTGGCTAAAATGTATATTTATGAGACCATCAACAAATCCTTACTACAAACTATCCTATGCAAAAACTCTACGGCTCTTGATGTATGGCTTAGTCTCGAAACATTATTTCATGACAACAAATACTCTCGTGTCATGCAACTCGATAATGAACTCCGAAACCTTGATATCAGATCCTCGTCTATTGGTGAATATTTGAAAAAGGTTAAAGTTACGGTTGATTTGCTTGCCAATATTGGTGATTGATTGCTGACAAGAACCTTGTCATGCATACCATCAATGGCCTCTGTGGAAAATATAGTAATGTGGTCACCATCATCAGACACAGTAAACCCTTTCCATCCTTCAAAGAGGTACGTTCTATGCTTCTTCTTGAAGAGTTACAATCTCCTTCTACCCCCCATCATATACCCACCCACCTACGATTCTGCCCTTGTGACCACGTTAAAGGGCCCATCATCATCATCATCATCGTCTTCCGCAAACCTGCCTCCCCACAGGTCTGCCGCAACTTCTCCGCGGTTCTTGCCGCTTTGGAGCACGTTGTCTCTACCTTCATAACCAACCTAATGTGCACCCTCGTCCCTTACCCACACCGCCGCTAAACCCCCTGCCCACACCGCCACGACGAACCACCTCTGTTCCTCCCTGGTCGGTTCCCTACCCTCGGCCCATCTCTCTACCACCCGACCGCTGATGTACCCCATTCCCTACCACCCGCCGCCACAACCCGTGAACCAAACTCCCCAGCCCCCATATCCCACCTCTACAGAGAAACCAACCAACTAATCTCTTTCAGGCATTTAGTACCATGACTCTCCAGGATCTTAGTCACTCTGATTGGCATATGGACACCGATGCTACTGTTCATATGGCTGCGGATACAGGTATTCTTTGTTCTCTTGATAATCAAAATACAGTAATGGCCAACCCATACCCGTTACTAATAGCTATTTGCCATCTCCACACAAACCCCTTCACCTTAATCGTGTTTTAGTTACTCCTAATATCATCGAAAATTTAATCTCAGTTCGTCAGTTTACCAAAGACAATAAATGTACGATTGGATTTGATCCCTTTGGTTTTTCTGTGAAGGACATGCTCACCCGTCAGGTCCTTGTCAGCTGTGATAGCTTTGGCGACTTGTACCCGGTCAACCAATCTCCTCCCTCTGCACTTCTGACTACTAGTCCTACTACCTGGCATCATCGTCTCGGTCACCCGGGCTCGGATATTCTTCGTCATTTAATTTCTCACAACTTTATTTCTTGTAATAATAATAAAATGTCTGTGCTTTATCATGCCTGTCAACTTGGCAAACACGTTCGTCTTCCATTTTATCGTTCAAATTTTATTGTAAATGCACCTTTTGATCTTGTTCACTCTAATATTTGGACCTCTCCGATTGAGAGTTTTTCTGGTTATAAATATTATGTTTTATTTTTAGATCGCTATTCTCATTTCACCTGGGTGTTTCCGTTACATAAAAAATCCGACGTGTTCTCTAAGTTTCAATCATTTCAATCATATGCTAAAACACAATTTAATCTTGCCATTAATCATTTCAATGTGATCATGGCGGTGAGTTTGACAACCAACAAATGCAATCCTTTTTCTCAAACAAAGGTATCACAATTCCTTTTTCATGCCCGCATACCTCACAACAAAATGGAAATCTGAACGACTGATCCGTACCATCAATAACATTGTGCGCACTCTTCTATTCTCTTCACATTTACCCCCAACCTTCTGGGTTGAAGCACTCAATATGGGTGTGCATATTCTCAACCTTTTACCATCCACCTCCATTAATCGTGACATTCCCTATTATCATCTCTTTAACAAGCCTCCACCATACTCCTACCTTCGTGTCTTCGGGTGCTTATGCTACCTTCATCTTCACACTTAACACAAACTTCAACCACGCTCCACACCCTGTGTCTACCTTGGCATTTGCACCCATCACCGTGGGTATCGATGCTTTGATCTTCTGTCAGGATCAAAAACTAATTAACCAAGACTAACTGATTTGAATTTATCAGAGTATAAATCAATAATCTTGCTTTGAATCAAAGTTTAATTAAGAAGTTTGCGGAATAACACTTAATTATTTTAACAAAAGCTTTCAGAATAAATAGCAGATAAACACAATACATAATCAAGACTGCTTGTATTGCTGATCTCAATGATTACAATCACCTCTAATCTGTTTGATTAGACGAAGAACACAGACTGTTCTTAGGGTTTTACAACCTTAGAGGCTTATGAAAACTTAAACAAAAAGCAACTACAGACTTGAATATGCAGAAAACTCTTATACAATAGAAAGACCTATTCTATATATTTATATTGCTTCTTGATATGTTTCCTTGAAGAACTATGACTTCTCTGATAGTAGATATGCTGGAATCTTCGTGTAGATATCTTTTCCTGAAAATCAGCACTTTCTGTTTATGAAACTGTTGAGCAGCTTGAATCACTTGACAGCTTGAACAGAGCAGCTCGAGTTGATTTACTCTGGCAGCTTGAACTTTTACACTGGCAGCTCGAGTTTCTTTAACTAGCAACATGAACTTTGGATTTACATATAAACTCTACTAACAGTTTGAGAAGTCTAACTAACAGCTTGAACCTACTTAAACTATTTCCCAACAATCTCCCCCTAACTTAAATTCTTTATACAAGACTTTAAGTTCTATACAAATAAGAAAATGAATAAGTAAACTGTTATTTACAAACCAAGGCTTTCAAAAACTTACAACTGTGCAAGTTTCTGATCTACAGCCTTCAAAAATTCTTTCTTCATCTCATCTCTATCACAAGATACTCTAATGGATTTCATCTGAAGTAACATATCTTTTGGTAAATCATAAAATTCGAGATTGAAGAATATACCAGGTCCATCTGAGAATTTGATTCTGTATGTCCTTGATTTGACAAACAGATCAACTTGCTTGATCTTCTTTCCCTTCTTCATAGCATCCTCTATTTCTTTCCTTGCAGATTCAGGGTCAACAATTGATTTTAGATCTTTAATAACTTGCTTCACTTGTGGTAGAGCAGATCTAACTTGTGTCACAGACCCAATATTATGCATCCTGATAAGCTCATCTCTGGTCAACTTTTGAACTATATGCCAAAATGTATCATACTCTTCTTCTGGTCCAGATTCCCTTCTCACCACAAACTTAAATCTTAAGTCAATATTATCCAGTGGCTTAGCATACCAGTAGTTGATCAGAGGCTTTGTAAAATCATGCTGATCAATCAACTTCTCTATCTCCATGGCCTTTTGCAGTTGTTGCTCAAACAACACCCTTTTAACTTGATGTAGCTTTGCTTGTGATGATGGCTCAGATGCAGGAATAGAAGCAACAGCTTGATCAGAAGGAGCAGGGGCACTGGCAGCAGCTTGAATATGACTTGTACCAGTTTGAGCTGGTTCTTGTGATGGTTGGACTTCTTGGGAGACTTTTGTTTTCTTTCTTTTGTCCATTTCCTTGTCAAGGATCTCTTTCAGCCGTTCAGTGGTCATGGACTGAGCCATTTTCTTTGGAATGCCAGCTGCAAAGGCAAAATTGATCAGAAATCTTCTGTGCTCAGCCTTGGAGTGCCCTGTTGGCAGCTTCCTTTTCTTCTCTCCTTGTTTGACCACAAAACCCTTTAGGTAATCACCTAAGGTTGCATCATCGTCCATTGGGGGCTGGGTTTGTTGATCTAACTCTTTATCCTGTTCTTCTGCTAACTTTTTGGCAAATTCAGCATCAAAGGCAATCTGGGCTTCTTTGGAAGAAAATTTGTGCTTTGGAGATTCAATAAGAATGCCCTTGCCCTTGCCCTTGTCTTTTGCAGCAGAGGATGTAGCTTGGACTGTACTGGATGGAGCTTGGACACCTTCCCTTATAACAACTCCAATTGCTTTTGAGGAAGCAGCTTGAGTTTCTAGGCTAACAGCTTGAGAAGCTGTTGGGACTGTTAGCCTAGACGGTGGAACTGTTGAGGCTGCTTGGACTGATGGTGTTGGAGCTGCTTGGACTGATTCAGGAACCTCCTGATTCTCCCCCTTTTTGGAAGCATTGGTTTGGTCAGGAGGACCTACAACCTTTGCCCCTTGGGTTTGAATCAAACGCTCTAATTGAATGATCTTATTTCCACAAAGGGTAAACCCCTTATGGAGATAATCCATTCTCTGATTTTGAGCCATTTCTGATTGCTTTAGGGCCATAATTTGTGCACCCTGTGCAGCAATGATGGACTTTTGGTATTCCAACATAGCTACAACAGGTTTCATCTTGGGATCCGTCAAAAGCATTAGTTGCAGACTAGCCTCAAGATCAGAAAACACCTGTGGTGCTTGTGATCTATCACTGGCATGAATACCAGAAGTAGAAACCTCTGGGGCCCTCTGTTCTTGGTTCTGGGGACTTCCAGCTTGTGTTTGCACACTTGCTGTTGCCATGGGCGTGGTCTTACTGATGTTGGCCCTGTCCTGTGCCTCTTGTGCAGAGACAACAGTAGTGCCAGCCACAGAACCCATATGAACAGTCTCTGAAGAGATGTTCACCTCCTGAGTAAGGATGTGAGTATCCTCAATTGGTTCCCTTTGGATATTCTGTGCAGAAGTGTCCTCCTGCACAGGGATATATGGCTCTTGTCTGAGGGCTGAGGAGGAAGGAGCTCCTGGTCCCTTTTTCCTTTTATATAGAAATTTTAGTGGGGGTGATGGCTGTACAAAAGGATCAGAAGGGATTTGTGTATCATGAGAAGTGGGTTGGGGTCCTGGGGGTGAAGCAGTAATGATAGGCTGAGCCTGCTCAGGACCCTCTCCTCGGTTTCTTGGGATGATTTCATCATTACAGAAGGCAATGGAACATCTATACTCAAAAAATTGGCACTTTGTTTTAAAAGCCTCTTTATAGAAGATAGTGAGTGCCTATGGGAAATATGTATCCTCTTATGTAAATGAGAAGTAGTGCATGTATGTGCAAAGATTTCTGCCAAAAATCTGGGATACATTAAAAATTTCCCATTCTTTAGGGAATGATGCCTTAACATCCCCTGAAAAATCATGTTTGAAAAATTGAACCGTTGGCCTGTTGAAAAGCACACTAAGGCAGTGGCAATGTTAGAAGAAAATTCTGACCAACCAGTTCTTTTGGGGCTCATACACTGCTGAATAATATGTACAAGATATTTTCATTTAGGAGAAAAATGGGCTTTCAAGAAAGTAAATGAACCAGCAGGACCCCTATAACCTATATTATAAAGACCAGTATGTAAAGCGTTAAGGGTTAGGTCTGTTATACCTGTGGCATCTTGAAGATGCAAATGGTGCCGAATGGATTCCTCAGTGATGGTGATGGGAGTGCCATCAATTTTGGATAGTATAGAGGGAATACCATTGATGGTTTGAAAGGAGGCACAGTTCCAGAACTGTTCGATATGCGATATGTATATAGTGGGATTTATATTGAGGGCATGGTGGATGTGGGAGTGTCGTAGGAAATCCATCATATCATGGAATGGTTGAAGGTCTGAGTGCTTTAGAGAGTAGGGAAGGCAGTTGTGTTCTTTAACAAACTCCATTGAAGATCAAACGAAGGGTTTAGGGTTTGCAAAGAAGAGTGTGTGAATCGTTCAGAGGAGAAAGAAATGCCGTGGAAGAAAATTTTGTAACTGGTTGTTACAACTGAACGAAACTGAGACCTTTAAAGGTTTTGAAAAAGGTTGGGTCCCGCGCACACATATTTAGAAATTACCTAAATGCCCTGCACACTTTGACAGATCAAGTGAATAACTAACAGTCCGAGAAAATGAACTAGCAGCTTGAGAAAATACTCAAGCTGTTAGTTGAAAATTATGCATCTTTTTAATGAAACAGTGACTCCCCCTTAAATAAGCATACGAAGTAAATAATAATGAAAACAAATTAATCCATGTTTACCGTACCAATATTTGATACCAGGAAAGTGAATCTTCCTACATCAAAAGGTTTTGTAAATAGATCAGCTAACTGATCATCAGTATGTATTTTGGTAACTTGGATTAATTTCTTCTCATTACAATCCCTTATGAAATGAAATCTGATGTCTATATGCTTGGTTTTTGGGAATTTCACTGGGTTTTGCACAATGCTGATTGCACTTGAATTGTCAATGTAAATAGGAGTGGATAAGAAATTCATACCATAGTCTCTCAGCTGATTTTGAATCCACATTACCTGGGAGCAGCAGCTTGCAGCTGCTACATATTCTGCTTCAGTGGATGATGTGGACACAGTTGTCTGCTTTTTGCATTGCCAAGAGACCAGTCTTGCTCCTAAGTATTGACATCCACCAGTTGTGGATTTTCTGTCAATGTTGCAACCACCATAGTCACTGTCAGAATAAGCAGTTAGTTCAAGGGGAGAGTCTTTAGGATACCATAGGCCTAAGTGTGGTTGGCCTTTGAGATATCTAAAGATTCTCTTAACAGCAACCAAGTGAGAATCCTTTGGAGAGCATTGAAACCTAGCACACACACAGACAGCAAACATTATATCAGGTCTAGAAGATGTTAGATACATGAGTGATCCTATGAGAGATCTGTATAAATGTATGTCCACATCTATGCCATCTTTGTCTGTATGGAGTTACTTGTGAGGATCCATTGGAGTGCTTGCAACCTTTGTGTCTTGATACCCAAACTTTTCTAGTATGTCTTTCACATACTTTGATTGACTTATGAAAAGGCCAGTGGGCTTCTGCTTGACTTGTAATCCCAGAAAGAAAGTGAGTTCTCCCATTGAACTCATTTGAAACTTTTTGTGCATTAAAGCTTCAAACTCTTTGCACAGACAGTCATTTGTTGAGCCAAAGATGATGTCATCAACATAGATTTGGACAAGCAGAATCTCAACTTTGATAGACTTAGTGAAAAGTGTTTTGTCCAGAGTGCCTCTCTTGAACCCATTCTGTAGAAGGTATGAGGACAGAGTGTCATACCATGCTCTGGGGGCTTGATGGAGACCATAGAGAGCCTTGTCTAGCTTGTAGACCCTGTCTGGATACTTGTAGTCTTCAAAACCAGGAGGTTGACACACATAGACCTCTTCTTCAATTGTCCCATATAAAAAGGCAGACTTCACATCCATTTGATACACTTTAAAATCTTTGAAGCTTGCATAGGCCAAGAATAGTCTGATGGCTTCAATTCTTGCCACTGGGGCAAATACATCATCATAATCTATGCCTTCTTCTTGAGTGTACCCTTGTGCTACTAGCCTTGCTTTATTCTTGATGACTATCCCTCTCTCATCTTTCTTGTTTCTGAACACCCATATTGTACCAATTGCCCTCTTACCTTTAGGAAGATCTACCAGAGTCCATACATTCTGAATCTTGAACTGTAGAAGCTCTTCTTGCATTGCCTCAATCCAGGATGAATCTTTTAATGCTTCTGATGCCTTCTTAGGTTCTAGTTGAGACATGAAACAGGCATTCTCAAAGGCAGCTAGACTGAATTCAGGAACTGCTTGTTCAGCAGCAGCAGTCTCATTTTGAACCATTTTCCTTGTTTGTACAGGAGTGCTTGGATCACCCAGTATTTGATTGAGAGGATGATACTTGTGAACTCTTAGTGTAGGCTCTCTCTCTGTCTGAAAAGAGGATCCAAGATTTGTATCATCTCCATCAGGACCAGTGAATGATTCAGCTTCTGGAACAACTTGACTTGAATCTGGGACTGTTTCCCTTTGTGTTGGAGTTGTTCTCTCAGGACTTGAGAGTGACACTTCAGTGTCTGAATTTGTATCATGTTGAGCATTTAGAACCCCTGGAGGGTCACATGACAGAAGTGGTAGAGTGATGTATTCATTCCATTTGGTTGAATCTGCAGCAGTTTGAAACTTTGTGCCAACAGCTTGAGAATTTGTATTGGCAGCATGAGAATTTGTGTTGACAGCTTCAAACCTGTTTGCATCAGTTTCTGCAGTATACTCAACAAAGCTCAGAGAATTTGTTAGTGAATCTAAATCAAACAACCAATCAGGACCAGTGCCTTTGACATTTGCAGTATTTTCATTAAATTCAACATTGGCACTTTCTTCAATGGTTTTAGACACACTATTCTATACTCTATAGGCTTTGCTTTGACTTGAGTATCCTACATAAAATCCTTCTTCAGCCTTACTTTCAAACTTCCCTAAGTGAGTCTTAGTGTGAAGAATAGTACATGGGCATCCAAAAGGCTTGAAGAAAGCTATTAGGGGACTTCTGTTATGGAATAACTCATAGGGAGTTTTCCCTTGTGATTGGACAACCTGAACCTTATTCAGAACATAAGAGGCTGTATTAACAGCTTCTGCCCAGAAAGTCATTGACAGTTTTGAATCAGCAAGCATAGTTCTAGCAGCCTCAATTAATGTTCTGTTCTTTCTTTCAGCAACACCATTTTGCTGTGGTGTTCTTGGTGCACTATACTGTCTAGCAATACCTTTGGACTCACAGAAACTGGATAGAATATGATTTTTAAATTCAGTTCCATTGTCTGATCTTATCACCTTAACTTTTGAGTTGGATTGATTTTCTATCTTAAGAATAAATGACTTAACTAGCTCAGCAGTTTCATCTTTAGTCCTAAGAAAGTAAACCCAGGTAAATCTGGTGAAATCATCAACAATAACTAAACAGTAAGCCCTTTTATTCAAACTCAAGACAGATGTTGGACCAAATAGATCCATATGAATTAGTTGAAGAGCAGATGAGATTGAATTTACTTCCTTGGCCTTATGAGAAGTTTTGTGTTGCTTGCCTTTAAGACATGCTACACAATGATCATCACATATGAACTCCTTTTGTGGTAAGCCTCTTACCAGATTCTTTTTGACTAAAACATTCATGGACTTGAAGTTCATGTGACACATCCTTCTATGCCAAAGTGCAGACTCATTTGATGATGCTTTGGATATCAAACAGCTTAAAGTATTTGATTTAGATAAAAGATCTGTGTCCAGACAGTAAACATTGTCCTTTCTTGGTGTTCTTAGTAAAACAAGATTTTCAGGAATTTTGAAATCTTTTGAAAGGACAATGCACTTAGAATCTGTAAACAGAACAATGTTTTGTTTGTCACAGATTTGAGAGACACTTAATAAATTGTACTTAAGCTGTTCAACATACAAAACATCATGGAATTTCATGTTGCCTGCATTAACAGTACCTTTACCTGTAACCTTACCTCCTTTTGAGTTGCCTCCAAATGCAACAAAACCTCCATCAAAGCCTTTGAAATTTGACAAGCACTCAGAATTGCCTGTCATGTGCCTAGAGCATCCACTGTCTAAATGCCATCTTGTTTTATGAGGAGACCTGTGGTTGCCCTGCACAAATAGAAGCTTAGTCAGTAGTGGAGTAAACCCAAACCAAATTGGTTTTGGGTTGGCCTTGTGCATTGACATAACTAAACACTGTTTTTGATTTTTTATATTTAGTAAGATCTACTGATGGAGTCTTTGGAGAGTATTTAGTGATTATATGAGGTATCCAGGTATTTTGATCATCTTTTCTTCTAACAGTCTCAGATGATTCACTAGCAGTTCCAGATTGATGCTTAGCAGCTTGATCTGTGTTTTTAGTGCTAACAACTTCAGTATTTGCACTAACAGCTTCAGAATTTGGCTTAGCAGTCTGATCTTTTGTATCAGCAGTTTGATCTGAAGATTTGTCCTTGATACACCATATTTGCTTAAAACTTAATTTAGGCTATGCCAAAACTTGTTTTTGATGTGTGGACTGTTTTTTATTAACTTTTAAAAGCCTGTGATCAACTGTTTTCTTTGGAACTGATGTAGCAGAAGATTTGACCTTTGAATGTTTTGCCTGAGTAGGATTTGATTTTGTTTGATTCACAGTCTGTTTTGCAACAGCTGGTTTATAAAAACAATCCTTGGCCAAGTGATTCTTCCTGCCACAGTGAAAGCACCTTTTGACTATTTGAATTGGAGAACCAGATTTTTCTGACAATTTCTGGTTCTTGTTTCTCTGATTTCCCCTTACCTGCTGTTGTTTGGGAAACCTTTGAACACCATGCTTTTGGCATGTGCAGACAGGAACAGTTTTCCCTCTTTTATTATTCTTTGAGGAAGATGCAGTGTTACAGTTAGAATGTACAGAAACTTGTGGAGCAGCATTGTATACACTCATCTTCTCTTTTCCTTTCTTATTGGGGGCTTGGATCTCTATGGGTGCACTCATTGTTTTATGTGCCTTCTCAGCTGTTGTGCACTCACACTCTGTGTTTTGAATCTGATCTTCTTTAGATTCAGGGCTGGTATCAAGAATAGGATCTACAGTAGTCATAGACTCATCTAATGGTTCATTGACAAGTCTATCAGCAACTTCACTCATTGGATGAATGTACTTATTGTTGTATGGAGGTGGAGTAGACCTGTATCCTATGCCTTCTTTGGGATTAACCTGAGATTTTACCCTATCTTTGAATTGAACTTCCATTGGGTGTTCTAGCTTTTGATTAGCTAATTTAAAGTTACCTAGATCTATATTTACAGATTCTAGTTTCTTATTAGCCTCCAACACCTTTTGTTCAGTCTCTTCTACCTTCTTATTCAGAGAGTCTATTTTCTTATTTAGCTCCTTTTTTTCCCACTCATGATATGTTCTATCATGTCCCATTTGAATCTCATTGTCCTTATAGTCATTGACCTGTTTTTCAAGATCTTCTATGGCTTGCATGTATTCATATCTCCTTTCTACCATCTTAGCTAGAGTTTTGCACATGCTCTCATTATGGTCTCTGTACTTTTTAACCATATTTTTGCATGATTGAGAGCAGAGTTTAGAATTTACCTTAGATGGTAGTTCAGTGGAGGAGACATTTGATGTTTCTGCCATTAGAGCTTGATTTTGAAACTCTTCCTCTGTCTGATCACTCCAGTCAAACACATTGTCTTCTTGAGAGACAAGTGCTGTTGATGATGATGTCCGATTGGGCTGTGGAGTCCTTGATGACTGTTGTCCTTGAGATCTACATTCTCTTGCAAAGTGACCAAGCTTATGACACTTGTAGCACTCAACTTTTGTCTTATCAAAGGCTGGTTTGCCTTCTGTTTTAGCTTGAAAGTTGGTCCTTCCAGTTCTTTTAAGAAACCTTTTGGCCCTCATGGTCAGCATTGCATGTTGCCACTTTAAATCCATCTCTTCAAGATCATCTGGATGAATTTGTTCTAAATCTTCAGCATTTAGAGCAAATAGTCCATCATTGGCAACAAAAGCCTCATAGTGAGCTTCAGCAGAGTTGCCATCACCACCTGAAAAGGAATCACTGCTATTAGATTTTTCAGAAGACAAAAGAGCAGTATTGTGATTATAAGAAAAAGATTTCTTTTTAGTATCAATCTCAGTCTCAAACACTCTCAGACTGTTGTACAGATCATCCAGTTCTATCTCATCAAGAGTGTCTTTTGTTCTCCATTGGGCAGCATAAACTGTCCATTCTTCTCCAAAAGATCTGAGAAACTTTCTGTTGACTTCATCTTGATCCAGGCTGACTTTTGCACTTTCTAATTCACTTATCAGTTTGTTGAACCTGTCAAAGATTTAAGTAAGGTTTTCATTCTTGCCACCAGAAAAGTTCTCATACTGCTGTTTCAAAAGATCTTTTTGATTTCTCTTGGTACTGGCATTACCAGCAAATCTTTTCTCTAAAGCATTCCAAAGAGAATGAGCAGTATAAAACTTTTTGAACTGATGTTGATAAGCATTAGGAATGGCTATTTGTAAAAGTGTAAGAGCTTTCACTTCATTCATTCTAGCCTTCCTTTCAAGTTCAGTTTTTGGAGGAGTTTTGACTGCTTTTCCCTCATCATCAAGTTCTGGATCAACTACAGGAGGAAATTCAACAGCTTCCCATATGGCATCGTCAATGAATTGGATATGCTGTTGAATCCTGAGTTTCCACATCTCAAACTCAGTGGGCTTGAGCATAGGCACTTTGAGTCCTTGCCCAGATCCACTGCTGCTATTTTCAAATTCCATTGCAAAAATATTAAAATTTTAAAAGAAAGTTTTCGACTTTGAAAAACAAAGAACAACCTGGCTCTGATACCACTTGTCAGGATCAAAAACTAATTAACCAAGACTAACTGATTTGAATTTATCAGAGTATAAATCAATAATCTTGCTTTGAATCAAAGTTTAATTAAGAAGTTTGCGGAATAACACTTAATTATTTTAACAAAAGCTTTCAGAATAAATAGCAGATAAACACAATACATAATCAAGACTGCTTGTATTGCTGATCTCAATGATTACAATCACCTCTAATCTGTTTGATTAGACGAAGAACACAGACTGTTCTTAGGGTTTTACAACCTTAGAGGCTTATGAAAACTTAAACAAAAAGCAATTACAGACTCGAATATGCAGAAAACTCTTATACAATAGAAAGACATATTCTATGTATTTATATTGCTTCTTGATATGTTTCCTTGAAGAACTATGACTTCTCTGATAGTAGATATGCTGGAATCTTCGTGTAGATATCTTTTCCTGAAAATCAGCACTTTCTGTTTATGAAACTGTTGAGCAGCTTGAATCACTTGACAGCTTGAACAGAGCAGCTCGAGTTGATTTACTCTGGCAGCTTGAACTTTTACACTGGCAGCTCGAGTTTCTTCAACTAGCAGCATGAACTTTGGATTTACATATAAAAACTCTACTAACAGTTTGAGAAGTCTAACTAACAGCTTGAACCTACTTAAACTATTTCACAACATCTTCACACAAAGCGCATTATTATTTCTCGACATGTCACCTTTGATGAAACCACTTTTCCCTATGCATCCATGTCTCCTAATCACACTCCCTCCTACAACTTTCTAGATGATCACACGGATATATCCCCTATTGCTTATAGTCTTCTAACCACGGCTTCTGAAATATAGCAACCCTCTGAGGATTCCCCCTCCCTCACTCCTTCACCACCCTCTGATCCCATTGTCGTCCCTTCCAATGATGCTCACTCTCCTCCCCTACTCCTTCCCAACCCATGGATCCCATTACTGTGCCTCATCCCCCTCACCCCATGGTCACACGGTCTTGTTCCGACATTCACAAACCCATCCAGAAACTCAACCTACACACTTCCTCTCTCTCTCTCTCTCTCTCACACTCTCTCTCTCCACTCCCTCGGTCTCATATCCATGCTCTCCGTGACCCCAATTGGCAAATGGCTATGACTGAGGAATTTCAGACTTTGATTAACAATGGGACGTGGGACCTTGTCCCCCAGCCAGCTGACACAAACATCGTTAGTTTTATTTGGCTTTTCAGACATAAGTTTAATGCAGACGGATCCCTAAGTCGATACAAAGCTCGTCTTGTAGCTAATGCCCGCAGTCAACAACCTGACATTGACTGTTATGGGACTTTCAGTCCTGTTGTTAAACCGGCTACCATTCGCACGGTATTGGCCCTCTCTGTTTTGAAAAATTGGCCGATTCACCAACTTGATGTCAAGAACGCGTTTCTTCATGGTCACTTATCTGAAACGATTTACATGCATCAGCCTCCAGGATTTGTTGATCGTGTTCGACCGGATCATGTTTGTTTACTAAGGAAATCTTTATATGGTCTAAAACAGGCCTCGCGGGCAAGGTTTTATCATTTTGCATCGTATGCTTTGCAAATAGGCTTTACTTCCAGCATGTGTTATTCTTCCTTATTCATATATCAGCACGGGGTTGAAACTGCCTACTTGCTTCTATATGTCGATGACATCATCCTTACATCATCCTCGACTTCTCTTCTTGGCCGGATTATTGCATTGCTTCATCAAGAATTCTCCATGACAGATTTAGGGGCTATTTCGTATTTTCTCAGTCCAAATATGCATCAAAAATTTTGGAATGGGCTCATATGTCAAATTGCAACCCATGTCGGACTTTGGTCGACACATCCAGCAAACTCGGCCCTTAAGGTCCTCCGGTTTCTGATCTTACCCTTTATCACAGTCTTGCGGGTGCTCTTCAATACCTTACTTTCACCAGTTCGGATCTTTGTTATGCAGTTCAACAAGTTTGCTTACATATGCATGATCCATGGGAACCTCACTATACGGATCTTAAACGCATTCTTCGGTATCTCAAAGGTACTCTTCATCACGGACTGCAACTCTTCTCGTCCCCTATGGACAAGCTTATTGCTTACTCTGATGAAGACTGGATTGGCTGTCTTATCACTAGGCGCTCTACATCCGGCTACTGCGTCTTCTTGGGTGCTAATCTCTGTCATGGTCGTCAAAGCGGCAGCAAACTATCTCTCGATCTAGTGCAAAAGGTGAATATTGCGGCATCTCAAATGCAGTAGCCGAAACGAGCTTCACAATCTTCTACTTGAGCTTCAGTCTCCAATTCGACACTCGACAATTGTGTTCTGTGATAACATTAGTGCTGTCTATCTCTCAAATAATCTCATTCAACACCAACGCACTAAACACATAGAGATTGATATCCACTATGTGCGAGAAAAAGTTGCTACTGGCGAAGTAAGGGTTCTACACGTTCCATCTCGATATCAGTATGCCGACATCTTCACCAAGGGCCTTCCTAACTCTCTCTTCACTGAATTCAGATCCAGCTTGAGCGTTTGTTCTCCTCCCGCTCAAACTGCGGGGGTGTGTTAGATTATGGGTGAAGCCCATTGTCACTCTTGGCCTCTGTGGCCCATTCCTTATGTAATTTTTCTATTTATTATCTTTAGGGATGGCAACGGGCCGGTTTCGGGCCGGGGATCAGTCCCCCGTCCCCGTCCCCGTTTAAGAAACCGAATACCATCCCCGTTTGAAAAACCGCGGGGATTTATACGGGGATCCCCGTCGGGGATTCGGTTTTCACCGCGGGGATTCGGTTTTCACCATTTAATGTAAACGGTTAATTTTCACCGCAAAAATCCCCATTTAATGAGAACGATTAAATCTTGTTACGGCGACAATTAAAAGATGCATAAACTAGGATTACAATGTTCGAAAGACGACACTACGAAATGTTCCAACCAACAATACGGTTACAAACCACAAAATAAAGAAGGGTTTGTGACTTTACATTTAGGGTTTCTTTTCTATATATATATATATATATATATATATATATATATATATATATATATATATATATATATATATATATATATATATATATATATATAACATATACAGTAAACACATATAATATGATTTTGCCAACTTTTGAATTATGTGTGTGCATTTTACATGCACTCACACACTCACTTGCATACATACAGTGTAAAATATATATACATTTTGATTGCTTGTTCACACACACACATGCATGCATATATTTTATATATATATATATATATATATATATATATATATATATATATATATATATATATATATATATATATAAATACATATATATATATATATATATATATATATATATATATATATATATATATATATATATATATATATATATATATATATATATATATATATATATATATATATATATATATATATATATATATATATATATATATATATATATATATATATATATATATATATATATATGTATATATATATATATATATATATATATGTATATATATCTATATGTATATGTATATATATATATATATATATATATATATATATATATATATATATATATATATATATATATATATATATATATATATATATACATATATATATATATATAATAATCGGTTTTTTAAGCGGGCCTCTTAAACGGTTAATCGGGCCGGGTAATCGGTTATTTACCTAATACCGGCCCCGGCACCATCCCCGTTAAAATCCTAGCGGTTTTCCCCGAAACCGTCCCCGTCCCCGATTAGTGTCCCCGAACTCGGCCCGTTTACGTCGGTTTTGTAACAACCCAACTTTTAGCCCAAATAAATATCTGATTATCGAACCAAAAATGTAATTTTATTACATTACTTTGAATTATAATTTAATTAAGTCTTTGAAATATTTTAATTAAATTATATAAATATTTAAATTATGATTTATGATTTAATAAATTATTAAGATAATTAAATAAAAGATATATAAGATACGAAAGTAATAGTGGGTTAAGTAGCAAACATAACTAGTTAGAGTATATAAACGGAATTTAAGTTTAGAAAATCAGATTTCTCTCTCTCTCTAGACTCTCTCTCTAAGATTTTCTCTCTCTACTCTCTCTCTACATCTCTCTAAGATTTCTTCTAAACCGACCGTCGGATCATCAAGATTTATACGTCATCGGGAAGATCTCGAAGAATACTACAAGAATATACGGTTGCATGTAGGATTACACACGAATTTGAGGTAATTATTGACTAAACTCCCTAATTTCAATATTAGATACCGAAACCTAGGATTAAATAGTAAGAAATTTAGGTTGCATGTTTAAAATTTCTGAAGATTATGGTAAATTTAAGTTAACAGAAGTATCAGAAACAAAATCTACGGATTAATTCATTCAAATAAGTTCAAAATCTGAAATTTTAAGTAAAAATGTGTTTTGACAAAAATTAATCTATTTTGAATGATCTTGAATGAATTATGATGTTATGGATAAGGAAAATTGTATAAAAACACTTAATTAATGATAACACCACTTTATATTTCATTGCATGTTACTAAAAAGTGTTTTTGGGCAATTTTAATAAAAATCCGTAAGTTGCGACCTGCATATCTGCATGTGAACTCGGCGAGTTCATAGGGGAACTCGGCGAGTTCCCAAGAACACTTGAATATTTCTTCAAAAATTCATAAGTATTGGATCCGAATTCGGTTGGGACCCGAATTCGGATGAGAACCGAAATAAGTTTTGGACCTGAAATAGAACCGAACTCGGATGTGTCCGGAATCCGGTTGTGGGTCCGTACTTCGGACGTGAACTCGGCGAGTTCACCAAGCCAACTCGGCGAGTTCTCTGCGCTTCTTGTACAATTCGAATGAAGTGTCAAAATTTCGGATGGTGCCCCATCTCGGTTCATATTTCGGATGACTCAATTCGGACCAACTTCGGATGTGTCATTTCGGATGATTTAGAACCGAATCTGGATAATCCGAATTCGGATGGTCCTAATCTGAATGCAGTATTTATAATTCAAAATATATATATACAACAGATTCCTTATATAAATATGAATGATCAAATATTGAAATCAAGATCTATAAAATTAAGAAATACCATAAAATAGAAATCATATGAATATATATATGCACGATCACATATGATCAGATTTCCGAAAATGCAATCTTATGAGACTTTGAGATTAAACACCAACGAATGAACATTGAATTTATTATTCAAATGATTCTGAGGCTAATAAATATCAATAATGATATGATTAACAGATTGAGAGCAACTGAGCCAGAGCCAGAAAGTGCAAATAACCAGTAACTGTGAGTTGTAGATTTCACTTTAACTGCATATTATGTGAATTGAGACTTTTGTTGCATGATTCTGATTTATTTGGCATTCTGATCTTGAGCTTATTGATATATTGTCATAGTATATTTACTATGATTTGTTGAGCTGAGTATTTCTTCTTCTAGATTCGATTCTTTGACGAGTCATTTGATTGTTAAGCTTAACACCATCACTATTGCTCAGTGTTGGGTTAATGTTAGGCTTATGATGTGCTGATTTACGTGATGAAAGCACAGAGGGTAGCTAGAGCTGAGCATTCCGATGATATCCATATAGAGCTTTTACTGGTAGCTAGCCCAGTACGTGGCTGATCCCCACTAATGATGCGTGTGTATGGATTTATCATCATCCGAGCATTCCTTATGAATTTGTCTAAAAGTCTCAAGAGCAACAACAGTTTTATAACTGGGAGCTGAGCAAAGTCGCGCATCAAAAGAGCATTAATTGGCCAATGTCCCTTCGAGATTGAGCTGTGCATGAGCCTAGTGCAGTGCATATAGAGCTGAGCCGTGCATGAGCCGAGTGCAGTGCATGTGCTTCCGCGTTCATAATTGCATGTTAAATGTGAAATTCTACATTCTCACTAAGCAAATAAGCTTACCCCGTTGTTGCATTATTTTTCAGGTAAAGGCAAAGGATTGGCTGGACCTAGTTCATAGGTCAGGACTTTGAAAGAGCTTGAAGTGCATTAGAACCTGTTTCAACATCTTGGTATTTGGATGATAATAGAGCTTTGGGGTTCGGGTTTAGTTTATATTATGTGATTTGATGTAATAGTCTAGATGTTTGTACTTTGCTACTTAAAATTCTGTCTCTGTTTGTAATTAACTTTATTTCCGCAATTGTTAATTTTATCTTAGTTTCCTGATTGATATTGCATTGCTACTGGGCCTAGACTTGAGACCTTTGAGAAATCAGAGGGTCTCACAGGATGGTATCAGAGCAATAGTTTGAGTGAATCATTGTATTATGTGTAATACATGATCTCAAACTTGTGCAATGCTATAGTATCAATCATGACAGGATGGCTTGAACTAAGATAGGTTTCAGAGACTAGTAGGACGGGGCATGAAAGGGTACAATGTGCTAGGCTAATGATCTAAACATTTAGTGATTTGAATTTCAGAGCTATGTCAGGAGAAGGTGGACCATCAGGTGGCATGACCCCAGAGCAAGTCCTGGAAATGATGCAACAACTAATAACCCAGAATAATGAGCAACAAAACAAGTTTATGCTAGAGCAAATTGAATCAATAAAGAAAACTGAAAAGAGAAATAAACATAAAACGAAGCAAACTGAACAGTCAAGCGAATCGGAATCCGATAATGAGCACGTCAATAAGCGAGTTGTGCAGCCAAAAGGCTGTAGATTCAAAGACTTCAAAGCGAGTGGTGCCTTAACGTTTGAAGGCACAGTAGATCCAATACAAGCGTTAGATTGGATAAGTCATACTGAAGAGATCTTCAGTATCTCAGAATGTCTGGACAGCAATAGAGTTAAGTTTGCTACAGCACTGTTCGTTGGAGCTGCTAGAGCTTGGTGGAAAACACAAAGGAGCATCTATGGTGAGGAAGCAATTACGACATTGGACTGGGAGCAGTTCTTGGAGATGTTCAACGCCAAATACTGTCCAACGGATAAGCAAGACGAACTCGAGATGCAGTTGATGCAATTGAAACAAGGAACTAAAACCGTTGATGAATACGAGCATGAGTTCTCGAGACTTTGCGGCTACTCGTCATATCAAGTAGCAACAGAAGAGCGTAAGATAAACCGATTCAGACTGGGTCTGAATCCAACATATAGAAGACAAATGAGTAGCATAAAGTTCAAAACGTATCTCAGCATAGTGGAAGCAGCAAGGATGGTGGAGCGAGAATTCACAGATTCGAGTTATGAACCCGTTATGATGGCTATAAGTCCTACATGTCCATCTCCACCTAAGAAACAGAAATCCAGTAGATTCTTCGGTTCATCAAAGTCCAGTCAGCAGCAATCACAAGCGTCCTCTACACCTCAGAAGACTAGAGATTATTCCATACAGTCAGGAGCACGACCGTGTAAACGTTGTAACAAATTTCATAGCGGACGCTGCAACCCTATAGATGTGACCTGTTACACTTGCAACCGGATTGGACATGGAAGCGATGAGTGCCCAGAAAGAAACGACGTATGCTACAACTGTGGTGAGCGTGGACATTATGCCAAACATTGCCCAAATACACGCGTGCTTATTAATCAGGAACAACCAGTTGACAGAGCAATCCAACAGGGTACTACAATGATGCCAACAGCTAAGGCGCGAGCTTTCCACATAACTGCTGAAGATACAGAGGAGACACTAGAGACGCCAAAAGACCTCAATGGTAACTAATAATAAATTTCTTATATGCTAAAATGATTTAAATCTGTTAACATCAGAATTCTAATTCCAAAGTAAATATTGAGATAACTATACAACTCTGTCATCGATAGTGAATAATGCGGATGACATATGGGTCGCGTATCAGTTGAAGTTATATACTAGTACATTTCCGATCAGAAATTATACCTATAAACAATATAGGTATTGTAATCTGAATCATGTATGATTCAAAAGCCCTAAGAAAATTGATAATTTAATCTTAAAACACAAGCTACTTCGTAAATCCTTGTAATCTGAATGATTACAGCGTGTCTTATAATGAGACAGGGGTAGAAGTAGTTGATCTAATAAATATTAATGAGAAAAGTGTTTGAATCAAATTGTTAAACACCGAATAACAATTTGAATTGAAATTAAAGAAGTCAGAGGCACAAAGCGAGAGTGATAAAGAAATAGATTGAGAACTTTGTTAAGCCAAGCGATTAGCCATGAATGGCTAATGAAAAGCCGTCAGAAGCCAAAATAAATGTAAGAATGGATTCTCCCTATGTCGACGCGAGACTAGTGAGATATCTAAAATGGAATTCTTATTCCATCTAAATGCAAATAAAATGAAAAGCTTCCGTCAAAATAGTAAAGTAATTCAAATGCAGAAATTCACCAATGAAGATTCAAACCTAAGTCTATACATATAATTAAACAGAATTAAAGATTATAGTTTTGTCGAAGCATCTTGACCGAATTACACAATGAACTAATAGAGGAAGGCGATGACGATAAAGTAGAAGATGATCTAAATGGTCGTGGAGACGGTTTTGGAACCCTGGTAACTCGAGACCTGACTTCAATAACAGAATCTGTCGTCGTGTCTAACGAATCACACCGAGAAAACCTAAGCAAATTGTCGATTTCTATTAAATTGTTTCCCTGGAATTCGATTCTATATAGCATTAATTTTCATATCATTAATATCCATAAACTGCTGAACCGTTGCGAAGAAGATGTGGACGATCGTAACTCCAAATTTTGATTCTTTGTTCGAACTCCTGTTTTGTTCGGCGAGTTTTAAATGCAGCATTTCAACATTTTGCCTCAAACTCTCATTCTTGGCTTCTAACATTCGATCTTCTTGGAGGATTTTACTTCTCGAGAGATTGCATACATAAAAGATTTGGCGGATATGACAGCGCAAATTGAGACCAAGGTAGGTGAGGTGAAGTCGCTACATGAAGAGTTAACTCCAATTGTTGCGCCGGAGGATAGATTTCATTTGTTTGATAGAGCAAAGAAAAGTATAAGTCTTCATAAGAAGTCAGCACAAGTCAGAAAATCGGCTAAGCGATTGATGATTTTAACATCATCAATAAAAGAAACATAAAGTACAGATATCAGACTCCCAAAAGTTTTACAGTTAGTTTCAAAGGAAAATGAAAAAGAGATCTGAGCTAATTGATATATATTGAGCTGCAGGCTAAATTGAATGAGATATAAAGTTAAATCTCAAAAGCCCACAAAGTGACTATATCACTGATAATCAGAAATCCTAAAATTTTCTTATGTGATTGCATAAGATAGCAAATGAAAATTTTACAATAATACAGATGAGAGATTTAAAAAGCCATAACTGGCTCAAGATCGAACGAAGGAGATATATGAGCTAACTCATATATTGAGTTATTATCTGGATTGATTATGGCGTAAAACATAAAGCTCATATATATTAAGAGTATGAATAATAATTCAGAAATTCCTAAAATAATCATCGACAATTACATAATAGCGAAACATTGAATTAAATATGAAGCTCAGAAGAGAAACTTGAGTTTCTTGTGCTTGAAAATTTCAAAGAAACATAAACCATGAAATACAGATGGTGCTCGTTCAGTGGAAACACCACAAAAGTTTGTATCAGCCTTGGGAATTAAGAGATATCATAAAAGCTATCTGCCCAAGTCTGTTCGAACATATCTAACTTCGGGGACGAAGTTTGTGCGTGGTGGAGCCCATTCTGTAACAACCCAACTTTTAGCCCAAATAAATATCTGATTATCGAACCAAAAATGTAATTTTATTACATTACTTTGAATTATAATTTAATTAAGTCTTTGAAATATTTTAATTAAATTATATAAATATTTAAATTATGATTTATGATTTAATAAATTATTAAGATAATTAAATAAAAGATATATAAGATACGAAAGTAATAGTGGGTTAAGTAGCAAACATAACTAGTTAGAGTATATAAACGGAATTTAAGTTTAGAAAATCAGATTTCTCTCTCTCTCTAGACTCTCTCTCTAAGATTTTCTCTCTCTACTCTCTCTCTACATCTCTCTAAGATTTCTTCTAAACCGACCGTCGGATCATCAAGATTTATACGTCATCGGGAAGATCTCGAAGAATACTACAAGAATATACGGTTGCATGTAGGATTACACACGAATTTGAGGTAATTATTGACTAAACTCCCTAATTTCAATATTAGATACCGAAACCTAGGATTAAATAGTAAGAAATTTAGGTTGCATGTTTAAAATTTCTGAAGATTATGGTAAATTTAAGTTAACAGACGTATCAGAAACAAAATCTACGGATTAATTCATTCAAATAAGTTCAAAATCTGAAATTTTAAGTAAAAATGTGTTTTGACAAAAAATAATCTATTTTGAATGATCTTGAACGAATTATGATGTTATGGATAAGGAAAATTGTATAAAAACACTTAATTAATGATAAGACCACTTTATATTTCATTGCATGTTACTAAAAAGTGTTTTTGGGCAATTTTAATAAAAATCCGTAAGTTGCGACCTGCATATCCGCATGTGAACTCGGCGAGTTCATAGGGGAACTCGGCGAGTTCCCAAGAACACTTGAATATTTCTTCAAAAATTCATAAGTATTGGATCCGAATTCGGTTGGGACCCGAATTCGGATGAGAACCGAAATAAGTTTTGGACCTGAAATAGAACCGAACTCGGATGTGTCCGGAATCCGGTTGTGGGTCCGTACTTCGGACGTGAACTCGGCGAGTTCACCAAGCCAACTCGGCGAGTTCTCTGCGCTTCTTGTACAATTCGAATGAAGTGTCAAAATTTCGGATGGTGCCCCATCTCGGTTCATATTTCGGATGACTCAATTCGGACCAACTTCGGATGTGTCATTTCGGATGATTTAGAACTGAATCTGGATAATCCGAATTCGGATGGTCCTAATCTGAATGCAGTATTTATAATTCAAAATATATATATACAACAGATTCCTTATATAAATATGAATGATCAAATATTGAAATCAAGATCTATAAAATTAAGAAATACCATAAAATAGAAATCATATGAATATATATATGCACGATCACATATGATCAGATTTCCGAAAATGCAATCTTATGAGACTTTGAGATTAAAGACCAACGAATGAACATTGAATTTATTATTCAAATGATTCCGAGGCTAATAAATATCAATAATGATATGATTAACAGATTGAGAGCAACTGAGCCAGAGCCAGAAAGTGCAAATAACCAGTAACTGTGAGTTGTAGATTTCACTTTAACTGCATATTATGTGAATTGAGACTTTTGTTGCATGATTCTGATTTATTGACATTCTGATCTTGAGCTTATTGACATATGTTATCATAGTATATTTACTATGATTTGTTGAGCTGAGCATTTATTCTTCCGGTATCTATTTCATTGACGAGTCATTTGATTGTTAAGCTTAACTCCATCACTATTGCTCAGTGATTGGGTTAATGTTAGGCTTATGATGTGCTGATTTACGTGATGAAAGCACAGAGGGTAGCTAGAGCTGAGCATTCCGATGATATCCATATAGAGCTTTTACTGGTAGCTAGCCCAGTACGTGGCTGATCCCCACTAATGATGCGTGTGTATGGATTTATCATCATCCGAGCATTCCTTATGAATTTGTCTAAAAGTCTCAAGAGCAACAACAGTTTTATAACTGGGAGCTGAGCAAAGTCGCGCATCAAAAGAGCATTAATTGGCCAATGACCCTTCGAGATTGAGCTGTGCATGAGCCTAGTGCAGTGCATATAGAGCTGAGCCGTGCATGAGCCGAGTGCAGTGCATGTGCTTCCGCGTTCATAATTGCATGTTAAATGTGAAATTCTACATTCTCACTAAGCAAATAAGCTTACCCGTTGTTGCATTATTTTTCAGGTAAAGGCAAAGGATTGGCTGGACCTAGTTCATAGGTCAGGACTTTGAAAGAGCTTGAAGTGCATTAGAACCTGTTTCAACATCTTGGTATTTGGATGATAATAGAGCTTTGGGGTTCGGGTTTAGTTTATATTATGTGATTTGATGTAATAGTCTAGATGTTTGTACTTTGCTACTTAAAATTCTGTCTCTGTTTGTAATTAACTTTATTTCCGCAATTGTTAATTTTATCTTAGTTTCCTGATTGATATTGCATTGCTACTGGGCCTAGACTTGAGACCTTTGAGAAATCAGAGGGTCTGACAGGTTTTCGGTTTTCCCCGTCGGTTTCGGTTTTTTTTGCCATCCCTAATTATCTTGGTATTGTAATTATTGAGTTAAGGAAATAATATAACTCAACAAGTGGGGCCTCTAGAATTAATTTTGAATCAAATTTTGATGGCTACAGTTTATGGATGGAAGACCCTGAATGCATCCAGTGGCTCCATTCAAAGAAACCAAATTCTATGGTGTACATTAACTTTGGAAGTGAGGAAGTCTAGTCGTTAATTACGTCTTTACAAGATTTATTAGAATTCGTTTGGGGACTTGTTAACAGCAACCATGAGTTTCTTTGGATTATACGGAACAATCTGGTTAATGGGAAGCCTGTGGTTTCGCCTTGAACCAGAAAGGGTTTATAGCAAGCTGGTGTTTGATATGATGTCATTTGTATATATTTTTCGTATCACTTTGTCCTATATTTTGGCGGTTTTAGCCTCATTATACGTGGAAATGGTATTAATTTGCTTCATATTTGTATTTCGTAGGTTTGAAGCTGCCATGTTGCCAAATAGATGAAAAATGAAGCGAAAACGTTGAATTCACGGATTTAGCCGTCCTCCCTTGAAGCTGGAATGAGTTTGCTAAAGCCAGTCAGGTCGTGACCACGACTTTTGTCATGATCACGACGCGTCAGATCTGATTAAAAAGAGAGCAGCGGCCAAATTAGGGTAACCTTCGATTTTATCTTATTGGAGCCGCCTTTTTCACACACTTTAAGGTGCGATTAGTAGGTGTAAGTAGGGTTTTTGATTTTGTATCATAGTTAGTGTTAGATTAGCTAAAACATTCGGTTATTGGAGTAGATTAAAGCATTCGGTTGCGGTTCATTTTGAGTTTTTCATCCGATTTTGGTACACTCTTTCCCTTAAACTTCTGTATTGGTAATATCTAGCGTAGATTTTGTTTATTTTATTATTAGCATGATTAGTGAGTAATTTAGTTAAAAACTTGCTTGGGTTACGTTTTTATATGGATTAGTGGAGTATTTTGATGGTTTTGGTTGAAAATTGTTTGATTCATTGATGTATTTTTGATTCATACAATTAATGTTGGTAGAATCAGTGTTATAGTTGATTTTCTAGCATTATTGTAATAATGATTATTAATTATAAATTCTGATTTTTATAAACTTAATCAAATTTATGTGATTTATTAGTTGGTTGTTATTTCTAGCATTATTGTGATTATGAGATAGTGACTAATTAATAAATTGTGAAATCATTGTATGCAAATTAATCCTTAGCAATATTGTGATCATAGGATTAGTTTAATCTTTGATTTCCTTAGACTTGATTAATGTTTATGCGGCTAAATTGAATATTTAGAGTTATTTCCGAGCGCTTGACGTGTAGACAGTTTTAATCTCTAAAAGCTAGATTTAGTTGACTTCATTAATCGTAAAATACATTTTTTGTTGATTTTAAGAAATTGGGGAATACTGGAGAACTCCATACTTGATTTTCTGAAATTAATAAAATATGTCCATGAATCGGTTTTACATCAAATTTTCAAACTCTTGAACTTTAAAGATTAAAACAATTGGATTTAATTCTAACTTACTTTTCTTTGACCAAAAACATCCAAAGTGTTTTTGACACTTTTTACTCCATTAATCATAAAAGACGTATCCAAGTGAGTGCTGCTTTTAATATATCTGATATTTTCCTGCTTTAGTTTTATAGTTTTTAATCTTTAGTAATCGACTAGATAGTTTAAATATTTAGGATTAGAATCATCCTCATCCTTTCTATATGGCCAGATATTAGTGACAATCCAAGTATCGGTATCTCGATTCCTATTTGCCGTTTCCTGAGTTCGATAATTCCCGAGGTCAGCTTCTAGCTATATTATCTATGACTGGTACACTGCCAGTGGTATTTGGTATAACTTAGGCTTTCTTCATTTCTTTTGATTTTCATAGCCAAATCTGCGTAAAGATCAAAATGGCGTCGTTTCCGGGGAACGGCTATAGATATTGAGAAAGGATTCTAGCTGGTAGTTTAGTCGATCCTCTCTCAGGAAGTCTTTCCTTGGGGGGTTATTTGCTTTGTTTATATTTACTATTTCTATTCTATTTTGTTTTGTTTGTCTGTGTGTTGTTTTGTGTAGGGGAATATGTCGAATATGGACGGATATGGTCATGAGATAAATGAGAGCTATGATGAGGTTTATTTTTAAGGAGGGTCGAGATATGATATGGGGCAGCCAGATATGTGGTCTTATGGGGGTCTATACAATGGATCTATTTCTAAGAATTTTCCACATCATATGCCACATAATCCAGTTGACCCTTATGCTTACGTGAATGAAACCTCTTCCTTTTATCCAGAACCTCCATACTATGAGTCTCAAAGTGATTACCCTTCCACCCGTTATCACAATGAATCCCAATGCTATCAATCATACCAACCCACTCCTGATCATTACCAAAGCCAAGACATCCAGCCTGTACATGAAACTCCTCCAGTATCCCACTCTGAGAACACATCTAGTTTGGAGGAGTTGCTACTGAAATTCATGGCCACGCAAGAGGAAAGAAATCTTGAATTTGATATTTGGGAAAGATCCATGATTAAGAGATTGGAAGAGTTGTCTGGTCATATGCAACTTAATGATGAAGTAGAGGATGCAGGATGTGAAAAGTATGAGAGTAGTGGAGCTGAGGAGTTAGGAGAGTTGCATTCATATGAAGCACAAAACATTCACGCTTTCAGTAGTGGCTTAAGTGATTCAGATGAAGAAATAGATTGTGTTTATGATGAGCCTCGTCTCTACCCGACAGCCTATGAGAAACCACATGACAACCCAAAACTCTCATACTCTTTAGACGCTCGTATTCCCGTGAGTGGCCCTGTTATCAAGATTAAGACGGATGAGATGTCAAAGACGACCGTGGATGAGGAGCAATGTTCAAGCCCACGAAGTACAGCTCAATTCCCACCTTTGGCATTGATGAGTCCCATGGACGTTTTAAAGGCTGAGTTTGGCATAGAGGCTATGGATTTGGCTTTGAAGTCCCCAATGATTGTGCTCAAAGAGGAATTCAATCCAGATTATGACTTAAAGGAGTTGGAGAGATCGTTGGTAGGTAAAGATGATATGTGTGAGGTTGATTCACAATCAGCAGAAGACGTGGAGCCAATCATCACAAATTCATTTATCTCAAATATTCATAACCTTCATTCTTATTATGTTTATCATTTTGACTCATTACTGTCTGACTTTAATGTTTTCTCTTTGGTAACCGATTCTACTTTGTAGGTCTATAAGCACACAAAAGCCTCCCCAACACGAGCAAAAGCACGGAGACTCAATAAATGAGCAGTGTATCAGAAAAAGAAGACAAAAGATCCGATGAAAGAATGGGTAACGTCAAAGAGTAGGGAAATACCTTCTATACGCGAATCTTTCAAGCACAATGCAAAGCGTACAAGTAAGGTTACTATTATGTTTGTTGTGCTAAATAATCAAGGTATGTTTCCCTATTTCTCGGAATTGTTTGAAAATAATAAGGATAGTGCATTCGAGTCAAACTAATGACTCCCCAAAAACAAGCGCTTTCGGGAGGCACCGCGTAACACTTTCATTTCATATTTAGTTTTCATTTTATGTTTAGTTTGTTTTGGTTAATGTGTTGAGTTGTTTCTTTAAATTTTGATAATTGCATGCTTAAATAAGTAGCCCTTGCATTGGATATGTGTCTTAGGACTTCTTATTTGATGTTAGTGGCCTTGATTTAGAAGCATGTTGGCTTGTTTTAATTCTAGTTCCTGTTGTTTGACTTTTTCAGTCAAAGTGAATCTACTTTATTTTTAAATTGCATGCATTTCGTTGGTTAATTTTCCTTCATGTTTAGTGTGAATAATTTGCTGTTATATCGTTCTTGAGTCACATGACTTTCCGTTTCGATAATTATGGTCTAGTTTAGCTTAATAATCATTTGGCTACAGTTTGACTTTTAAAACGTCAATCTGTCCAGATTTGTTTTTAGCTAACTTCTTGCATTGCATTTTAGTTCTGTAGTTTGCATACTAGCATAAGTGCTTTTACATCCTTATGCATGACATTGAGATGTGCGTTATGATGTTTAAGCTTCCATCCATAGTGTGATTAATTTAGGAACTTTCCTTCATGTTTGCATCTTTAGTTTCGAACAAGTGTTAGTAAAATAAATGTGGTTTTGATCCTTAAATGGTATATGTGTGTTGTGTTGAGCGTAATCGATTGGTGTGTGCATTTAAGTTAGTCTTCGAGTCGTTTACATGGAATAAAAGTTGCGACATTTGCTAACCTGAGCTAAAACTAAAGTACAAGTCTGCTGTTATTTAGTTCTGAAAACTGTTGCCTCGTGGTCATGACTTTTGTCGTGGTCACGACTTTGTTGTTGCTCAACTCGTGGTCACGACTTTTCAAAAAAAAAAAGAACTTTTTTGTTGCTAAGTCGTGGTCACGACTTTTGTCATGATCACGACTTTAAAAAGAAAAGTAAAAAAAATATTTTCATATCTTTTGGTTATGTACTTAAACATTTATACTTCACTTTATTTTTGCTATTTTGGTCTGTACATCTTATTTATATTATTGTTTATTGCTGCTTGCATCCTGATCTGATTGTGTTGTGATTGATTGGTTTCGTAAGGTCAGACCATGGCAGAGATGTTCGCTGCCAGTCAGTTCAGCTTCATCGTCCAGATCCACCTGGCCGCGTTCATATATTCAAGGGAGTTTTTCTGTTCTTGTTTATTGTTCATTCTCATACTTATGTATACTATTTTAGACAGTGAGGACACTGTTTATATTAAGTGTGGGGTGGGATGATAAAATTGACATTTTGAGCTATTTGTCCAAAGTTATAGCCTGCTTTAGTGCATTTATGCATGTGTATCCTAATTTTAGCCAATTTTCAAAATTTTCTCTCTGTTTGATGCGCGTTAGACTCTTTAGTAATATTGTTCTGTTTAGATTGCATGCGAGTCTAACATTGTGAGTTTGATGCTATTTGGACAATGAGAGAAGTTTTGATTGCATGTTGTGAATTTTTGAACCGAAATAACATGATATTAGCACACATATTACCCTTATCATTCATTGTGTGAGAATTTGAGCCGTATAGCATCATTATTATGCTCATTTCGTTTGATGTGTGTTTATGCTTGTGTTGACTAATAGAAGTAGAACTTGAATTTAAATACATGTAAAAATCATAATTTTTGAAAATTTGGCACACATATAGTGACAAATTTAGGATTACCCATTTTTATCATTCTTTTGTTCATCTTTCACCCTTTGTTCTTCCCTAGTAGCCCCTTTTGAGCAATTTTCCTTTCATTTCGGTGACAGCCACACTATGAGCCATTTATAGCCCTTTTGCTTTCTTTTACCTTTATTTGGGATCTGATTTGAAGTGCAGCGGTTAGTTTATCTATTTTTATTTTTCTTTTAGCTGCTTATCTTTCTATTGAGCCTTGATGCATATATCCTATGGGTTTGATGTTATGTTAGCTTTGTGGGGCCCCCTGATACTTTTTCATTCAGTTTTTGTTTCTCTTGGTCGATGCGCGCCGATTCTAGTTTAGTAAAAGCTGTGGTTTTTGACTATCGGTCATGATAGCTAAGATGATCAATGAATCCAGAGATATTTTATTGAGAAAAAGAAAGAAAAGAGATGTATATAAAAAAAAGAAAAAAATATATAAAAAAAGAGAGAAAGAAAAAAAAAAAGAAAACAAAAGATTTAATAAATTTCCGAGTTTTACATTGGTTCTTAGCAGTTGTATAGTTGATGGATGCTTCAGCTTTGTATATAGTTAGATGTTAGTTTTATTTTTGTTATTCATGGTTCTTTTTGTACATAGTTTTGTTATTTGTAGTTGTGTTCGACTGCCTTCTCTTCTGTCATATCGGTTCCGTTTGTTTTGTCTTTGTCCACTTTTATTGCTTTAGAGTCTATATGCGTGATATGATTGAGAGTTATTTGAGATGAGACTTAGCTTAGGACATTTTTGAGTAGGTTTGCTTGAGGACAAGCAATGTTCAAGAGTGGGGTTATTTGATATGATGTCATTTGTATATATTTTTCGTATCATTTTGTCTTACATTTTGGTGGTTTTAGCCTCGTTATGAGTGGAAATGGTATTAATTTGCTTCATATTTATATTTCGTAGGTTTGAAGCCGCCATGTTGCCAAATAGATGAAAAATTAAGCGAAAACGTTGAATTCACGGATTTAGCCGTCCTCCTTTGAAGCTGGAATGAGTTTGCTAAAGCCAGTCAGGTCGTGACCACGACTTTTGTCATGACCACGACTCAGGTTCGTGACCACGACTTTTGTCGTGATCACGACGCGTCAGATCTGATTAAAAAGAGAGCAGCGGCCAAATTAGGGTAACCTTCGATTTTATCTTATTGGAGCCGCCTTTTTCACACACTTTAAGGTGCGAAGTAAGTAGGGTTTTTGATTTTGTATCATAGTTAGGGTTAGATTAGCTAAAGCATTCGATTATTGGAGTAGATTAAAGCATTCAGTTGCGGTTTATTTTGAGTTTTTCATCCGATTTTGGTACACTCTTTCCCTTAAACTTTCTGTATTTGTAATATCTAGCATAGATTTCGTTTATTCTATTGTTATTAGCATGATTAGTGAGTAATTTAGTTAAACACTTGCTTGGGTTACGTTTATATATGGATTAGTGGAGTATTTTGATGGTTTTGGTTGAAAATTGTTTGATTCATTGATATATTTTTGATTCATACGATTAATGTTGGTAGAATCAGTGTTATAGTTGATTTTCTAGAATTATTGTGATAATGATTATTAATTATAAATTCTGATTTTTATAAACTTAATCAAATTTATGTGATTTATTAGTTGGTTGTTATTTCTAGCATTATTGTGATTATGAGATAGTGACTAATTAATAAATTGTGAAATCATTGTATGGAAATTAATCCTTAGCAATATTGTGATCATAGGATTAGTTTAATCTTTGATTTTCTTAGACTTGATTAATGTTTATGCGGCTAAATTGAATATTTAGAGTATTTCCGAGCGCTTGACGTGTAGACAGTTTTAATCTCTAAAAGCTAGATTTAGTTGACTTCATTAATCGTAAAATACATTTTTTGTTGATTTTAAGAAACTGGGGAATACTGGAGAACTCCATACTTGGATTTCTGAAATTAATAAAATATGTCCATGAATCAGTTTTACATCAAAGTTTCAAACTCTTGAACTTTAAATATTAAAACAGTTGGATTTAATTCTAACTTACTTTTCTTTGACCAAAAACATCCAAAGTGTTTTTTTTACACTTTTTTACTCCATTAATCCTAAAAGACGTATCCAAGTGAGTGCTGCTTTTAATATATCTGAGATTTCTGTGCTTTAATTTTATAGTTTTTAATATTTAGTAATCGACTAGATAGTTTAAATATTTAGGATTAGAATCATCCTCATCCTTTCTGTATGGCTAGATATTAGTGACAATCCAAGTATCGGTATCTCGATTCCTATTCGCCGTTCCCTGAGTTCGATAATTCCCCAGGTCAGGTTTTAGTTATATTATCTACGACTGGTACACTGCCAGTGGTATTTGGTATAACTTAGGCTTTCTTCATTTTCTTTTGATTTTCATAGCCAAATCTGCGTAAAAATCAATGTTCACAAGAAGAGGTGTTGAACCACCAATCGATTGGTGGGTTCTTGACTCATGGTGGGTAGGGTTCGATCATTTAGAGCCTGTCAGATGGTGTGGCCATGATATGTTGGCCGGTTAAAGGTGATCGGCAAACTAATTGTAGGCAAATGTGCAAGGAATGGAATGTTGGTATGGAGATGGGGAAGAATGTAAAGAGGGAAGAAGTACGTTGAGAAGCTTGTGAAGGTATTTAATGGAGGGAGAAGAGGGAAAAAGAATGAAGAAGAAAACTTTCGAGTAGAAGAAAATGGCAGAAATATGGCAAGTGCTTCTAATGGTTCATCTTTTCTAGATACAGAGAATCTCGCTAATGAAATTACAAGGTTTTCAAGATGCTAGAATCTTGCTTCTCTCGAAAATTAAGTTCTCACTGTTCCATCTGCCGCACGTGAAACTCAACTCGATTGCTAACTTTGTGTGTCACGTAGCAAAAATGAACCATTAGTCAACATCTATTTACTTCACATTATTTTTTAATACTTTTTCGTTACTTTCTATTTAAAATATCCATATTGTAGGTTGACAAATGTTATACCTATTCATAAAAGGATGTTTGAATAGCACCCACATAATTCATTAATCTATTATTGGTTTGACTGGTACAAAATTAATTCTTAGATCGATGGACAAGAATTGTCATGGAGAATATGATCATCCATGTGTAAATATGTAGTTGTAATAGTAATCCAGAAGGTGCATGGCACGCAAAAGGGAAACGTTGTCGGTAGAAGAAGATAAAAGTGTTTATGGGCAACATTTCCTCGTGAAAAACAAACAAGATCTTATTCTTTTAGCAAAAAATTGTTTATGGGCGAAAGTCGGCTGCATAAACAAGTTCCTAGGTACCATCTACTCACTGAGAGTGATTTTGCTCTCAGGCCCGGCCCTAGACATGTTCAATGTGGGCTTTCGCATAGGGCCCCCATTCTTTTAGGGCCTAAAAAAATCTGATGAATTTATTTAGTTTGAGAAGTCCAAATTCTCTTTTGTCTTTGCCTTTGGAATTGCAACTGCGGTTGATCGTTGTTACTTGGAAATAATGGAAAATTACTATGTGGTTCATCAGTTGAGAGTTGGAATAAAGGTAAGTTGTATTTGGCTATTTTCTATTTTCTATTTTGTATAAATGTTTTGAAATTTTTGTAATCAAAGTGTCTCTTTGTGATTTTTGTACAGGTTCCAGACGACCTTGACGTCATTTTGGTATTCGGGAGGTATGCATCGTCGAATTAATGATGGTATTCTGGAATGTTTCTGATGCATCGTCGTCGTTTTGGTATTCTGGATGTATGCACCATTATCGAATTAATGATGGTTTCTGAAGCATCGACGTTTGGAATATCAAAATGATGAATTTTGTTACGATGAAAATGGTGATTCGTCATCGTTGAAGGTTAGTGTTGTTTGAGTTTCTAATACACTGGTTTCTTATTGAATATTAATGTGTTGTTTGGATTTCTAAGACATTATTGTTTTTGAAAAATGATATGATTACTTCTGATACATCATTATTTTGGAAGATGAAGATGATGACTTTTGCAAAGATGAAGATTTCTGAAGATGAATATTTTTGGGATGCATCACTGTTTTGGAAGACGAAGATGATGACTTTTTGAAGATTATGATTTTTGATGAATCGTTATTCTGGAAGACGAAGATGATGATTTTTTAAAAAAATATGATTTTTTTTTTTAGAAATTATTAAATTTGGATGTAGATTTATTTTTAAATTTAGAATTATGTATAAATTATGAATCTTTTAATTTTGAATTTAAAAAATAACGAAATTTTAAATTTTTGAAAAATATATTATATACCCAAAATACTCTTGTGCATTTACTTTTAACTGCATCATGATGCATTAATCTAATGACGTATATGCATCTAATCTATCTAAGGGCTACGATTGGTTTTCCGATGCATGGAGGTTTTCCATTGAACCCACCCCTATATATATATATACATATGGATGTGATCCATTGTGAACAAGTTATTCATTGTGAACTTTGTGAACAAATAAAAAAATACATATAATCATTCATATAAATCAACAAGTGTTTGTAATATGATTCATATGATTCAAAAGGTTCATAGAAGTGTTTATTTAAGATTCAGAACATTCAAAAGGTTCATAGTACGTAGTTTTTATAACAAGATGCATAAGATTCAACAAGATTAATGAGATTCGACAAATTAATTCGATTCAATAAAATCCATAGGATCCAATAAGATTAATAGGTTAATAGAAGGGTTCGGTAGTATTTTCAACAAGATTCATAAGATTCAAAAGCTATTTTATGGTTGTTCACAATGTTCACAACGAATAAAGTGTTCACAAAAGATCCTTAGTCTATATATATATATATATATATATATATATATATATATATATATATATATATATATATATATATATATATATATATATATATATATATATATATATATATATATATATATATATATATATATATATAGGTTCAAGATCTATGGAAAACCATGGAATACAGGAAAACCATATTAAATGTACATGTTCATTACGGTAAAATGTTAAATTTAATGTACAACTACAATATACACATGTTCAAATGTGCATTATTATTGACTAGTTCACATCATTTACATGTTCATTAGGATAGAATGTTCCATTTCATGCAAATAACAATATGCACATGTTCAAATGTGCAATATGCATGAACATGTGTATATTACGTATTTTTGCATGAAATTAAACATTTTATCTTAATGAACATGTAATTGATATGAATTAGTTAATCATAATGCAATTTTGAACATATGTATATTATTATTTTACATGAAATTGATATGTGTTTGTGTCACTAATTTAGAAAAAGTGTGGGTAAAAGATTGCTCTAGCTATACCTACACTTTTTCATAAGTGTCACTAAAAGCAAGCTATTTATGAAAAGATTGAGCTAATTTTATTTTTATATGTGTTCATTGAGAACCACTTTTTTCCTTTTATTTTATATATTGACATCTGATATCAATTGGCTTTCAATAATAATATCTAATATTAATATTCTTTCATTTACTCAATTATGCTCACTTGTGTAACATTTAAGTGTCTTATTAAATTAGTAATGTTGTAGTAATATAATTAAACAAAAAAATCTGATGAATTTATTTAGTTTGAGAAGTCCAAATTCTCTTTTATCTTTGCCTTTGGAATTGCAACTGCGGTTGATCGTTGTTACTTGGAAATAATGGAAAATTACTATGTGGTTCATCAGTTGAGAGTTGGAATAAAGGTAAGTTGTATTTGGCTATTTTCTATTTTCTATTTTGTATAAATGTTTTGAAATTTTTGTAATCAAAGTGTCTCTTTGTGATTTTTGTACAGGGCCTATGAAATCCATGGCACGACCCTGATTGCTCTTTTATCAAAACTTTGGACATATACAAATTAATAGTTTTTTTTTATCTTATATCTTTATCAATTTTGAAATAATACATCCCTCATAAATTATATTCTACAAGATGTTTAGAGCTACACGTACATATACAAAGCCTCATAAATAACAAGTTCACATGATGTTCAAGGATAGTCAGTCTAGTCTAGCCCGGCCAACGGATTCGACAATTAGATGGTCCAAAGTCAACTATCTTCTGAGTACAAAATTTGTTATCCCTTTTAATTTATCTGCTAATTAAACAGATAATATCGTCTCTTATTTCTGAAAAATATCAACAACCACAATGAGCTATGTAAATTATAAGCTTATATTAATGAGATCAAAACTGATATACATACACAACACATGTCATAATCAAGATCAAGTATAACAAATTGTTTTGCATCCAAGATAATAGACTGAAGCTGAAATAATTAAGAAGGACAAGAGTACCATTTTGAAAAGTTGACACAGTCCAACCAAATTAGAAATTAATTAAGAGTGATAAAATTCTATTTTAATGACTATATAATTTCAAAAAAGTTTAGGACAATAACCATAATTTCCTATAAACGTAATTGGAAAAGTAGTTGAATTCATGTTATTCAAACGATTAGAAAATGATACATCTCCGTAATTGGAAGTTGAAAGAAACCATACAACAATTAATGTTAACATCAATATAATGATAATAATCAAAACCGATAGATGCATCTTCTTCTTTATTCACTTGGTTGATAAAAAAAATTAGACAGAAGAACAAT
>JAANYP010009614.1:0-265566 GCA_020465985.1 Centrapalus pauciflorus | reverse complement strand
AGCCCAGTTCTCACAGCTGTCCAAACAGATACTCTGCTCTACTCCACAAGCACCCACATCATCCGTCCATTACCAACAGCAAATCACTATCCCAAAAGGAAAACAGCCCACAAAAACACCTCCTCTGTTCCTCCTCTCAACAGGGCAGTTGTCAAAGAAGCAAACCCCAGCTTTTTTTTGGCCTCTCCATTTTGGGAGAAGGTCCGCTCATTTGGAGCCTGCTTCACTACAATCTGAGTCACCCTTGAGTCAGCCTAGACCCTCTCTTTGGTTCCTCCCAACAGGAAACAGTTGTACCAATGGAGATACCACATCAACTATCCCAGCCTTCCCAACAGGCTGAGGATATTGAAAGACCGGCGTCCTTCCAACTCCACACTTGTGTCCACACTGTCCCCCACTCATCTCCCCTCACACCCTGAGTCTGCACGATGGTGCCCCCGCTGCTGATCTCGACCAGTATCAGCAGCTCCGCCTCAAACTTCTGTTTCCCCATGATTCAGCTGTTAACAGCAAACAGCTGCTTGGACCACTTATCCCAAGCTGATGAACCTCAGGGATCATACCATCCCTTGGTGAGGCTGCCCTCCCTCCCTGCACATTCCTCCGCCGGTTCCCCACTGCTGATGTGACAATGCAATTCCCTCTCCAATGATTTGAGGTGTGCCTTTATACCAAGGCACTGCAGAGGGAACCACATGGTCCTCATGAGTGTTGCCGCAAACACAAAGCAGCCATTGCAAAGGCCCCAAACATCATCCCCTTCTCTTCTGGGTGATGCAGCTTCAGCCGTGCGAAGTACCTCTTGATCCCATCTAACCCGGGCCATCTTACTTTTGCCAGGCATTGAGCTCTATCCCACAGTCCCCTCTTCCCTTTCATCACCATCCTCATACACCAGCCTCATCCTCATCGTCTCCCTCTACCCACTCCAAACAATCCACCATACACCACCATCTCCCAAGACCTGCCTTTGAAGGATCGCTTTCTTGCTGACCACCAAAGTTGGTTCTTTGGAAAAACACCACGCCTCCCTACCATCCATCATCTCAGACTTCTGTGTCTGAGGCCAACCAAAGGATTCTTGATATGTTTAAAGAATCCTTCCCAGTCACTCCTCAAATGACAATCTCCACAAGCTTATTGCACTCACTGCCCAGCTGCCCAAACGGCATCCACCTCTCTTCCTCTATCCTCTTCCTTACAACAGGACTCTGTGCCTCCATGAGCCATTTCCGAACAGCTGTCATCATCCTCACTTTCTTTGCAACTCTACTCCTTCCAACACTTTGCGCCCAGCTTACAGACCATCATTGGTTCCCTATCCAACTCTGTATCATCAGAACCCTTGCTGATATGTGCGAGATCTCTTCGAACTTTCATCCTTGCCACAGCTGCACACTCTTTGCTGTTCACAGGTCGATAGGGAAAATCTTCTAACGTTGACACTCTTGCTGATTCCCACACATCTTCTCTTCAAACCTGCTTCCCCACTTAGTGAGGTAAAGGATACTGGCCTTATTAGTGAAACAAGCCTTGTGCGTCCTAAATCCTCTAAAACCTGCTGGCAAGCCTGCTGACTTTTGTGTCTCAGGCCAGACCAGGTGTTGAAGTCGCGCCTTCCTCTCCTTCAAAGGGGGAGGAAGTCATCTGCTTCGACGACTAAGTCTAGGGGGAGAAAAACTTCTTATTCTAAGGAGATACCAGTTTCTGCAACTCTCACATGGTCAGCCAGGCAGAGATTTTGACACAGGGTTGCTTGCTTGAAGGTGCTCTCAAGCTACTTATGCCTACTTCATTGCTGTCCCTCCAACCCTGCTCATTAAGGGGGGGGAAAATCATTCTGCGGACAGGCCCACCTTAGCATGCCAAAAGGAGGCACCTTATTCTATCAGAAGAGAAGAAGAAGGAGACCAGAGAAGAAGAAATTCCTGAAGCTGCTGTCACTAAAGCAGCAGCTAAAGGGAAAAGACACGGTTTAGCTGAAAAAACATGGTATAGCTGAGGATCCTATGCAGCGAGAAACCAGGACAGAAATAGAAATGCAATTCACAAGACCAGAAGCCAACCAAAGAGAGGGCTCCCTATGACAAATACTTTGCGTTTAGGGATAGATGAACAGCTTCCAGCTCTGGCTGGAACTACGAAAAGACGAAGAAGGAAGAATCTGCAAACCTAATCTGCTAAGTCCTTTGCCCTCAAGAAGCAAAAGAAAATTAAAAGTCTACCTTGGAGGTGCCCACAAAAAGAAAATAATGGAAGTGCCAGGAAATCCGCATGACGGAAAAAAGAAGGAAAGTAGAGAAAGGTACTCAGGGTCTCTGTGACCCAATCAACAGTACCATTTGCCCGAGCCAAATTCACTTTGCCAACTTTGGCTAGAAAGGAAATTCATGCTGTTTTACTAGAAAGACGGCTTGCCAAGGAAGCAATTGTCAAAGCTGCTTCCCATTTCAAGAAAAGGAGAAAAAGGCACACGTGTAAAACTTCAGCTCACCAGGATGGGCTGCACAGGCCCTGAAATGGAATCCTACCTATCACACTGATGTTGCCCAGAGGGCCAGGGAATGGGTTGGAACGACAGTTGCCCCGAGCCAGTCTAAGTCAGAAAGAAATGCTAAGACTATCAGGGCCATACATCAAGAAGCTGCTGGAAAGAGTAAGTGAAGTCGGCCTTTGATTCCAAAAGCGTAAAGAGGGTGTCTCTGTACATACCCAAACTAAAGGCCAGCAGGACAAAGGAAAGATGGCTACAGAGATGGAGCTACTCCCTTACGCTGATTGAAAAGGGCGACTAGCACATTGAAATAAAGGAGTGATCATAGTCTGCCTAAAGGAATAGAAGTTTGAGGGAGGCCAGATTATGAAAAGAACCTGAGCTGGGCATTTTTGTAGATCCCCTAACTCAGAAAAAACAGTGCTTCAAAGGGGTCCTCAGGAACTATACAAGGTGGATCTGAGACAAACTTGCCCGCCTTCAAGACTTGCCGTTTCTTCAGGCCGTCTAGCAAATGGAGAGCAGCCATCTGGGATCGCTCAGAGGCTTCTATGAAAGAGGAGAAACCAATGATCCCAGTCATGATATCAGAGGTGACGTTGAGGAACTTGAGGATCAACAAGGGAGAATGGAAAGGATGGTTAGGATCCTCTCCACTGATATGAAGTCCATCTACCATCTGGGTAGGTTGAAAGAATGGAAGCTGTCCATTAGTTGGACAGGCTTGCCATTATCTGCTCCATCTCAAACAGTCCAAACAACCTGACATTAGTTGGTACATCCTGTACATTAGTTGTACATTATTACATAAGTTTTAATCTCTGCTTTTACATTAGTTGTAAAATACATTAGTACATTAGTTGTATTTTTGTAAGAACATATGTTGTTCTAGGTTAGTCAAAAATCAGTGTATATATAAACTGATCTTTTACTTTACAGTAATGTTGTTATTTTATTTCAGCAAATGTACTGTAAAAATATATAGTGATTTTTGACAGGACCAGCTTGAACTGGTTATTGCAAATAGGGGGAGATTGTTAGGCTCAAAAAGGCCTCAGTCAAACCTGTTCTATATCTGAGGGGGAGATTTTATAATCAAACCTGTTGATACATTTGAAGGTTGAATTTTAAGCCTGTTATAATGCCTTATTGAAACCTGAAAATGATTTGCAATATCAGTCTAAAGCTGTTCTATATGTTGCATGTGTTGCAACTAAGACAGTTTGTCCAAGCTGCTCTGTCTGCTGAATAGGCTGGACATAAACTGTCTACGCTGCTCTACACTGTTGAGCAGCTTGGGCATTTTTAAAGTGTTCTGTTCTTTGTGAACAGAACCTGTTCTTTGTGAACATGCTAAACACTTTATGGAATTTGTTTCCAAGTCATCATGTATTGTCTTTGACTACAAGATCAGTTTACAAAGTCGAAGACAAAGTGGAAAACAGAACTGCTCAGTCTGCCCACGCTGTTCTGTAAAATGAAGACAAAAGGATATTTGAAAAAGGATGACAGACCTTTTTCTTATATCAAAATAGGCCTTTACAGGGAAGAAAGACGCAAAGTTGACATTCCTAAATTAGTTAAAGGCAATGCAACAGTAGACAAAGTAAAAAGGCAAAAGTTCTGCACATATGAAGACAAGTTTGCTTTTCAGAAAAGTGCAGAAAAGGTTATGTTGTCTTTTCAACAAGACTTTTCCTTTTCCCTCTGTCCAAATGAAGATGTTTCTCTGAGATCCTCTAAGTGAGTATAAAAGGAAGCTTCTAAGGTCAGAAAGAAGGTGAAGAAAGCTAAGTGCTTAAACCAAGAGTGAACGTGCAAGTGTGATCTTCATGCATGCAAGTCTTCTGTAAAACAGCATCTGTGTGATTAAGCTGTTTTACCTAAGCTGTTCCTTAAGTCTTGTAAACACAGTGAGTGCTTCTTAGTGAGTGTATTCATTGTATACTAGTTCGAGTCTGTCTTAGACTAGTAAGCATACTGTTGTATCTGTCATCTCAGCTTGAACTCTTCCGCATTCAAGCTTGTTTGTAATTAACAAATTGTTGATAATACATACAAACATTGAGAAAAGAGTGTGTAGTTTTTAAATAGCTGTATTCACCCCCCTCTACAGCTTATAACTATATACTTTGGGAACCTCTCGGGACCTACAGATTCTTCTTCAGATCTTAAACTTAAGTATCTGTTAAAGAAACACAGCGGCAAAGATAAAATTGTTGAACAACTTCCGGTCAAGATTTACACCGGTGAATCTTCGAAGTCAAATTTTTTTAAAGTTTCTGAAAATACTGGTCATTCTAATCAGAAAACATTTTCACAGAAAAATACCAAGTATTATCAGAAACAGACAAGAACCGGACAGTTTTTCAAAAAGAAGAGTTCGCAAAAGTCTGATCATTCAAATTCAAGTTTCTTTATAAATTCAGATATTCAATTTTCTCATACTCAAAGAAATTTGTTTTCTGTGTTTGAAAGAGAAGCTGGTAGTTATAACATGCAATGGGTACCTAAACCCAAGTACAAGTGGGTACCAAAACCCGTTTTGAAATGGGTACCCAAGAGCGCTAACAAGTCTGGATCCAAATCTGTTTGGATACCAAAGACATCTTAAATTTTGCAGGTTATAGGTTTCTTATCATTTCAGATAAGGACCCGTTCTTCATTTCAATAGGCTCTTGATTACATCAGATCAAGACCCGTGTTTCAAATCAAAATGGTTTCTAGTTAATTCAGACTAGAACCCAGACTTCAATGAACCAGAGTCAAAGGCTTTCAGTTACATCAGACTGAAACCCGAGTCTGAGAGACAAATCTTACTGGAATTCTTGCCCTGAATTCAACTCCGAAGCTGAAATTGACAAAGAGGGAGTTTTATTTTTATAATTTTTTGCTCCTGATTTCATTTCTATGAGTTGACTACCTGTGTTTGCTTATTTACAGGGGGAGTTTTAGACATTCTTTGACGATGACATTTTTTCAAAAACTGTGTGATTTTTCACGAAAATATTTGATTCACACATAAAAAGAAGTTTTGAGCTGAAAAGAAATATTTGTTTGATTCTCTGAATATATCATTGAGATTAATTGATCTAATCTCTTTGATTTTCATAATCTCATTTCTTCTGAGATTCTCTTTGTTATAACTCTTCCAATTTATACTAGATTCTCCCGTTATCTCCCAAATGCTAATTCTTTCAAGAAAGTCTGGTTCTTTTCATATCATATATCAGATTTTCTATTTCATTCTGATATCTCCCATATTATTTGAAAATAATCTCTCTGATATCTCTTGAGCTTCAAAGCTGAAAATCTTTCTGCTGACTCCAATTATGCACCAATCTGAGTGATAGGCATAAATATCGCTTCTATGGTCTAACCAGAACCGGAAGACCAACCCAAGAAGCAAACCATCTATAGATTGTGCGGGTGAGGGTTTTTTTTTAGGTTTATTAGTTGAGAAGTGTCAGTTATCACGGGATACTGACAGGGTCGAGCAGAGGTAAAATGTAAATGAGAGGGATATTAAAAGGCGATGGTGGTGCATCAGATCATGCTTTTCGTATAAAGCTGACTGAATTTAATTCTGAAAAGTGAGCCGGAGGGAGCTAGGTTGAAAAATGCTGAGAGCTGAGAGTTGAGAAAGGATTTGAAGAAAAGATAATCCTATCCTACACTGTGTCTGCTGGGTAAACCACATAATCTATCAAGCCCTAGGCGACTTGATATTGAAAAAGACGTCATAGACCCAGTGACGCATGCACTTAACCCCACCAACTACTCAGTTATCTCTCAAAAGATTTCTGTTTCAATAATCACGGAGATATAACACAATTCTATCGATATATCATTTGGATATTATTGATATTGAAACAAGGAAGACAGTTACTCCGGTCTCCAATTTCATTTGATGCACATTGTGTCTAGAGCTAATTATATACACTTTTAGGACACATCGAGTCTAACAGTCTGCGTGACTATAAACTGCTAGTCCAAAGTGACTAAGCCGGAACAAATAAAAGTGATTCTTTCAAGATAAAGGATTTCACGATGACTATTTGGAAATCCTACCAGTGTTAACATCACGCCAGCGCTGAAAGTAGGTCACATAGATATTGTCTATTGTGCAAACAGGAATCCTATGTGGACCTGGACTTGTTATCTCACATAATGAATATGTTTCATTTTCCCAAAGTTGAAAAGCTTTGTTTTTGTTCTAAAAAGTTTTAATATCGATTCGAGGGGGAGTGAGATAAATTTGTTTTGTATAGGGGGAGAGATATCAGTTTGAGGGGGAGAAAATCAATTTGTAATATTTTGAAATTGTAATTGTTGTTGTATTTCTACTACGGTAAACTTCAATGAATTAATGTCTCTGAAGATTTTGCATGATTTTCATAATTCTTATGATCATCATGAGGGGGAGAAAAGCTAAAGTTCAGAGACAACAGTTGAGTAGATTGAAGTCAACTGAAGACAATTGCTACATCATATCAAAAGAATTGATCAATGGAGAGAATTAAAAAGCTATTCATGATTCAAGGGGAGTGTACTCACAAGAAAATACAAGAAAAGAGAAGATCAGAGAAGAAGAGTTGTGAAGATCATAGAGAGACAAATAAAGAAAAGAAGAAGATTCAGAGATCAGAGAAAAGAAGAATATTCACGAAAAAGTCCCTGAAATGATCTTTTATCAGAAAATTGATTTCATCTCTAAGGGGGAGATTGTTAGGGACAATATTTGTAGAGCTGAAATGAATATTATTTTAATAATTGTGTTCATCTCTAAGGGGGAGAATGTTGGGAATAAATAATAGAGATGAAACAATTATATTGTATATGTTTGTAAATTCTAAATAGTTTAGGGGTTGTTTGTGTAAATACTTAATACTTGTGTATTAAGTATAAATAGGAATGATATGTGCACTGTTGAAGGAGGAATCTCAGATTACACAAAAACACATACGGCTGGAATTAGAGAGAAAAGAAGGATTGCTTTCCAAGAAAGCCAAGAACACCAATGTAATATTTTCTCTCTTAATCATTCAATAGATTGTGTTGGATTGATAATTGTTCATATGAATTGTGTTATGTTGTATGAATTGCATGAAAAATGAATTCACATACATATATATATATATATATATATATATATATATATATATATATATATATATATATATATATATATATATATATATATATATATTGAGGTTCAATTGAGAACTTTTGTGCATCGGGGCACCTCGAGGCACTTTTGTGCATAAGATAATCTAACAAGGGTGCACAAAGGGCATTTAGGGAAAACTAAAGATATGGTAATTAATTTATTTTTAAAAATCATTAAAAGATACTTAGGAGTTACATTTTGAATTAAAATCTCATAGTAACTAAATTCCTCATTTTCCTCCCCATTTCTCTCTCTCTCTCTCTCTCTCTCTCTCTCTCTCTCTCTCTCCCCCTCTCATTTTCTCTCTAATCGTGTTCTTCATGATTTTGATGGTGATGATGATTTGAAGACGAATATTAACGATGAACAACGATGATGATGAACATGAACAAGAGATGCAACCGATGATGATTATGAAGAACACGATGCATAGATGGATGATGAACGATTAATAATGATGATGCATAGATGGACGATGAACAATGACGATGCATAGATGGATGATGAACGATGAACAACAAAAAATGATGATGCATAAATGGATGATGAACAATGACGATACTTAGATGAATGATGAACAAGTTGAACACGATGCATACATGAATGAAAAAATATGAACGACGAACACGATGCATAGATGAATGATAAACAAGTTGAACACGATGCATAATGAATTTGTGTATTTTTTTTGTTAAATGCATCTTTTTTGAACACGATTCATAAATAAACACGATTACGATGAAATGCATCGATCTCTTTCATCTTTTTTTGAATTTGTGTAATTTTTGTTAAATTTGGAAATGTATCAATTGAATTTATTTAGCATTTATTATTTGATTATTTGTTGAAATATTAAATTTAATGAGGTGTGCACATTTCCCAAAATGCCCTTCTTTGTTTTATTCTATAATGCACAAGATGCATCAATTTGTCCAACTATTTACCCGTTTGCCATTAATCTAATCCATACAATTTTTTGATCTAATGGATGATATGGGTTCTTTTGTACCTCGGTGCATAAAAGTTCTCAATTGAACCTCCCCTATATATATATATATATATATATATATATATATATATATATATATATATATATATATATATATATATAGATTGAGGTTCTATGGGGCACCATATGCATCGGGAACCAAATGGGAACCAAAAATGCATTGCTTGTTTACAAAGGGTGCATTAAGGGCATTTTGGGAATGTTTAATAATATATTGTTAAATTATAAGATTTAATTTAATATTAATCATTTATTTAGGAAACTAAATAAATTATTGGTTGTTTCAAACATGATGCACAACAGCAATGCATCAGGACAATGATGAACACATTGAAGACGTTGATGAACACGTTTAAATTTCAGAGATGCATCACGAAATTAACAGGTTTAAATGTCGAAATGCATCACCAATGATGGAACAAAGACGAGGATGAATATGGCCGAAATGCATCACGATTTTGGTGATGCATAATGATGGAACTAAGACGAGGATGAATATGGTCGAAATGCATCATGTTTGAAATTGAATTGGATGAAGATGCATCGTGTTTGAAGACAAATCCAATAAATTGGATGAAGATGCATCATGTTTGTTCAGATTCGGATAGAATATTTTCTAAATTCAAGCATCTTCCGATTTTGCCCTTCCGTGCGCGAGAATTTATGCACCAGTGCACCCATTTTCAAGTTAATTACCTTTTTGCCACTGCAATCTGAACCATTAAAATTCAAGATCTAACGGTGCATACAGGTTCCTAAAGTACACAATGCATACAGGTGCCCCATAGAACCTGACCCTATATATATATATATATATATATATATATATATATATATATATATATATATATATATATATATATATATATATATATAGAATATGGTTCGAGAGAGTACCATCCAAATGCAGCGCACCAGAAGGTACCACCTTTAAAAAAACTTTTTAAAATTTTTTTTTTCATAAAATTTCACATACATTCACATCTCCTAGCTCCTAAAAAATGATGTGAACACACACTTACATAATTTTGAAGACATGTGAACATGCATTTATGTGATGTGTGTTTTCATGCACTTAGAGTGTTCGGATTTGCGTGAAATTCACATATGATCTGTGTAATGTTAATTAGAACATGTTCATGAAAAAAAATTTCAAAAAAATTACTTTTAAGGGTGGTACCTTCTGGTGCGCTGCATTAGAAGTGGTACTCACTTGAACCTAAATCTATATATATATATATATATATATATATATATATATATATATATATATATATATATATATATATATATATATATATATATATATATATATATATATATATATATATATATATATATAGTATTTTTTTTATAATTAAATTATCCAAATATAACATTTTATTTTTTATCCCTTTTGTTTTAATCATTAATTTTTATTTGTATTTTATTGTTATTATTAATGTTAGTTTTTTTATATATTACTATAATTATTTATTTAAGATTATTATATGATATAATTGGTTTTTTTTTCCAGTTATTTATTGAGAATCCAAATATTTATTTATTCTTTTTATCATTTAAGAAAAATAAAAATAAAAACTAGTTTTAATTTTTTTCGTTCGGAAAATCTAAAATCGAAATAATTTATTTCTTTTCTCCATTCAAAAAATTCAAAATAACGACGTGTTGAAGCTTTTTCGTTTTGAAAAAGTATATAATCAGAATGCTTCGTAGTTTTCATTGCAAATACTTAATAAAATTTTTTTAATTCTAAATGGTTTGAAAAAAATCAAGAATTGGAATGGTTCATCACTTTTTAGTCAAAAAATATAAATATCAAATCGTTTGTTGTATTTTACTGAAAAAATTGAAATTGTATTGATTCCTAACTTTTTTTTTGTAACACCCTCTAATCCCAACTAAAAGCCACGTCATTTACAATACACATGTGGCATTAACGCAATCACAATCCATCACACATGTCAAGGGTTTACACAAACACTGATGAATTAAAACCTTTCACAACATAATCATAATATCCAAAAGTCAACCCGACATACAAAACCCGACCCGGACTCAAATATTCACATACAACCCAGTATCATTTGCCCCAAAGTTTCTAGCAAAGTATTCACATACAGATAACAAAAGCAGAATCTCCCGGTTGCAGCAAGTCAAGCTCCTATCGTCGCTCAGGAGCTGGCGGTCCTATCTTTGGTCCCCCTGATACACACATCAAACTCGAATACGTAAGCTTCACAGCTCGTGAGTACACAAGGGTTAGACACTGCACAATTCACATAATCACACATCGCATGTCACATGGCAACCCTACACTACACGGCATAACACATGCCAGCGAGTCTCTACTCAGAGACCCTAGAGATCCAATACAGAGCGAGATACTCATCTCAATTGGGGAATCCCTCCCCCCCCCCTGGAGCCCAACCACGCCCGTGGAGGCTAACAGAAGTAACGGCCGCATATATATATATATGGGAACCCTTCACAGGGTCAAACAAAGCTACACAGCTCTCGCGATAACTCATCGCAATACACTATAATGGATCTCATATATATAACACATATTAAGAAAGAAAGATCATACCTGAGGGGCAACTCGCAGTGCCCAAACAATTCATATAATCACATATGAAATATTAACACAAAAGACTCGAAAGACAACGACTAGTCTTTGGAAAAAGTCTCGCGTACTCACCTGGATCACCCTGCACAATCTCCCTAACTGATTGATCCGAACCCGGCCCGTAACAGTCTCTGATAGCCCCTGTACACAATTAATTCTCCCAGATTAATCTCAATTATCCCATAACTGTTAATATACCCAAATGGACCCACAAAACAACCCAACGGACCCCCAAAGCCCAAACCGACCCAAACCCGCAGAAGCCCGATCGCGGCCGCACTGGCCCGCGCTCCCCAAGAACATCGCGGCCGCGCTTAGCGCGTCGCGACCGCGCTCACGACGAACAGCAGTCCCCTGTTCGCTGTTTCAGTTCTGTCCAGGGGGTTTTAACCCCCAAACTTCGATTTCCAGCAACCAGAACTCACAAAAATGATACTAGAACACTACTAACTCGATTCCACAGCAATTCCCAACATATCTCAATGCTAAACACACAAAATCAAACCTAATTTGGAGGAATCCTTACCTTAAACTCAAGAACACACTTTGGAGGCTTCAAATTCAATTTGCAGCAATTGGAACACTTGATTTGTGTTTGAAATCCCTTCAGCAGCACAAGGAAATCTACACACACTTATTTCTGGAATTTGCACAAAAGAGGAGATAAGAAACACACGTCACGCACATATACACGTTATATACGGATCCCGTTATATCGCGGGTTCGACACCGATACCCGATCCCAATATCAAAAATCCACTATTTATATCATTAAATCCCATTTAATCTCGTGAATCCATAATTATAATTTATCCACTAAAATTATATCCCGAATCCACGTAATTCCCCGTCCCGACACGTATAATCCACTATACGGGACGCAATTGGACCAACGCAATAATCACTATTATAATTAGTCAATAGGATAATTACACGTACCTGCTCGGGAGTTGGGGTGTTACAATTCCTCCCCCCTTACAAAGATTCCGTCCCGGAATCTAACTCTGACTCTGGAACAGAAAAGGATAGCGACTCCGCATCTCAGATTCGGGCTCCCAAGTTGCGCTGGTACCCTTATGATGTCTCCATTGAATGAGTACTAATGATATCTCTTTATTGCGCAATTTCTTTATCTTCCGATCAGTAATCATCTCTGGCTGCTCAGCATATCTCAACTGATCATCCACGGATATCTCTGATAAAGGCACATACTGATCCTCCTTAGCTAAACATTTTCTCAGATGGCTCACATGGAATGTATCATGAACACCGGCTAACTCTGGCGGCAATCTCAACCGGTAGGCCTGATCTCTGACCCTGGCAATTATCTCAAACGGCCCTATATACCTCGGACTCAACTTGCCCCGGTGCCTGAAACGAATAACACCCTTCCATGGAGACACTTTCAACAACACCTGATCCCCAACACTGAATTCGAGCTCGGAAGTACGGCGGTCAGCATAGCACTTCTGACGGCTCTGTGCAACTCGCATATGCTCCCGGATCACAGCTACTTTATCACTCGTCTCCTGAAGTAGCTCGGGCCCACTGATCGGTCGCTCACCGACCTCACCCCAACACACGGGGGTTAGACACTTACGGCCATATAATGCTTCGAACGGTGCCATCTTAATCGAGGCATGGTAGCTATTATTATAAGCAAACTCTACTAACGGGAGATGCACATCCCAACTACCTCTGAAGTCTATGGCACATGCTCTCAACATGTCCTCAAGTGTCTGGTTGGTGCGCTCGGTCTGCCCATCTGTCTGAGGCCTGTAAGCTGTGCTCAGCTGAACCCGGGTACCCAGCTCTCTCTGGAAACTCTGCCAGAACCGCGAGGTGAATCGAGTATCGCGATCAGAAGTAATCGACTTCGGAACCCCATGCCGCGACACCACCTCATTAATATACAGCCGCGCTAGCTGGTCCATCGTGATCGTACCCCGAACCGCAAGAAAGTGCGCACTTTTAGTCAACCGGTCTACTATGACCCAAATCATATCGTTCCCACGCACAGTACGAGGAAGTCTAACGATGAATTCCATCGTGATGTGGTACCACTTCCACTCGGGGATCTCCAGTGGCTGTAGACGGCCGTGCGGCTTCTGATGCTCACTTTTGACCCGTAAACACGTCATACACTGCTCGACGTAACGGCCCACATCCCTTTTCATGCCCGGCCACCAGTAGAACTCTCGGAGATCTCGGTACATCTTGGTGCTCCCAGGGTGAATAGACAACCTCGACTTATGTGACTCGTCAAGGATCAGCTGTCGCAAGTTCCCAACTCTGGGAACCCAAACTCTGCCTCTCAGCGTATATATCCCTCGGTCATCCCTGACCAACGACTCTGTCTGCCCAACTAACCTTTCCCTCTTCACATTCTGCTCCCGCAGACCCTCTATCTGTGCCAATCTCAGACTGTCAATCAGGGTAGAGGTGATCTCGAGTCTCACAGCTCGGGAGGTAATCGTCTGAACGCACGCCTTACGACTCAAGGCGTCAGCAACTACGTTCGCTTTTCCAGGATGATACTGTATCTCACAGTCATAATCTTTCAGAAGCTCTAAACTGCGTCTCTGTCGCATGTTCAACTCCTTCTGACTGAAAAGATACTGAAGACTCTTATGATCAGTATAAACCACAAACTGGGACCCATATAGATAATGTCGCCATATCTTTAACGCAAAGACTATGGCATCTAACTCAAGATCATGGACAGTATGATTCTCCTCATATGTCTTCAGCTGTCTCGAAGCGTAGGCAATCACCTTGCCCCGCTGCATCAACACACAACCCAGCCCTGTCCCTGATGCATCACAGTACACAGCGAAATCATCCGTACCCTCGGGCAAGGCTAACACCGGCGCCTGGCACAATCGAGCTCTCAACTCAGCAAAGGCAGTCTCCTGCTCGTCATTCCACTCGAATGGTACGCCCTGCCGTGTCAATCTCGTCAACGGCATGGCTATCCGCGAAAAATTCTGAATGAACCGTCTGTAGTAGCCTGCTAATCCCAGGAAACTACGAATCTCTGGCACGGTCTTAGGCTGCTCCCAACTCATCACAGCCTCGATCTTCGCAGGATCCACTTTGATGCCCTCGCCGCTCACAATATGGCCCAAGAACTGCACTTCTCGGAGCCAAAACTCGCACTTCGAAAATTTCGCATAAAGTCTCTCTTTCTGCAGCACGCTTAGGACCTCCCTCAAGTGCTGCTCATGCTCCTCAGCACTCCTCGAATAGATCAATATATCGTCTATGAACACGATCACAAATCGATCCAACATGGCTCTACACACCCTATTCATCAAATCCATGAAGGCTGCGGGTGCGTTAGTCAGTCCGAATGGCATGACTAGAAACTCATAGTGTCCATAGCGCGTCCTGAAGGCTGTCTTGGGCACATCCTCTTCCCTGACCTTCAGCTGATGATATCCAGATCGCAAATCAATCTTCGAGAAGAAGCTAGATCCCTGTAGCTGATCGAATAAATCGTCGATTCGCGGAAGTGGATATCTATTCTTCACGGTCACTTTATTTAACTCCCGATAATCGATACACATTCGCATGGTACCGTCTTTCTTCTTCACAAACAACACCGGTGCTCCCCACGGTGATGAGCTCGGACGGATAAATCCCCTATCCAGCAACTCCTGAAGCTGAGTCATCATCTCTCGCATCTCAGTGGGTGCCAGCCTGTAAGGCGTCTTCGCAATCGGCACCGCTCCAGGGATGAGGTCGATCCAGAACTCTACCTGGCGATCTGGCGGTAGCCCAGGTAGCTCATCTGGGAATACCTCAGGGTAGTCTCGCACTACAGGTACATCCCCTACCTTCGTCTTCTCCTTCTGGGCGTCAATCACATAAGCCAAGAAGGTTTCGCAACCCTTGGTCACGTATCTCTGAGCTCTAACCATCGAGATGATCCCAATCTCGCCCTTTCGCCTCTCCCCGTAAACTGTCACGACCTCGGTCTCAGAAATCGGTATCCTGATTATCTTCTTTGCACAAAGAATATCTGCCTGACGGGCTGTCATCCAGTCCATACCGACGATCACATCGAAACTGCTGATCTCGATAGGCAGTAAATCGATCAAGAATCGGTGAGTATCGATCTCGAGTACACACTCTCGATACACACGGCTCACTAAGGCGGTACTGCCGTCTACCCTCTCGACAATCAATGGCACAGATAATACAGTAGGAACAACAGCAAAATAAGCACAGAAGGGCACTGACACATAAGAGCGATCGGCTCCAGAATCAAATAAGACTCGCGCACGCAAGCCATTCAGAATATACGTACCCGTAACAACATCTGGAGCATCTCTGGCCTCCTCAGCTGTGGCCTGGAACACCCGGCCTCTGGCTCTCGGAGCTGCATCCCTGCGGGAGGTGGAAGAAGATGGCTCGACTCTAGCACCGCTCGTGCTTGCTCCCGGTACTGCTGGCGCTGTCTCTGGGCAGTCTCTCATGCGATGGCCCGGCTTCCCACATCGGAAGCATAATGCCTCTGGGGCTGTGCAGGCTGTAGCTGTGTGGCCAAACTGTCCACATCTAAAACACCGGAACTGATCACTGGCACACGGTCCGGCATGCCTGCGGTGGCATCTCGGACAATCTCGCTCTCCGGATAAACTGTCAGCTCTACTCCCCGATGCCCGGGACCCCTGCCCAACACTGCTCTGACTGGCCACATGACTGTCTCTTTGACCCTGTCCCCGGGATCTCTCATCCCGACCTCTATCTCTGCCTCTGTCTCTGCCTCGGTCCCTACGCGGACCTGAACTCTGCTCCTGATGACGGCCCTGCTCGGGCTGCTGCTCCCTCGGCTCTCGCCAGTAACTGGACTGCTCAGAAGTCCCCGTGCGCTGTCTCTGGGTGGGCGGCTGCTCCCGCTGCCTCTCGATCTCTCGCTCTCTCATGCGAGCTAACTCTAGCGCTCTAGCAAAAGATGACGTCTCCTGTAATCCCACAAACTCCCTGATATCTGGTCTCAGGCCGTCAACAAAGGCATCGGCCTTGCGCCTCTCTGTATTCACATGCTGCGGCGCGAACTGGGAGTACTCATTGAAGCGATCCACATACTGCTGCACGGACAGATCCCTCTGCTGTAAGTGGAGGAAACGGCGCTCCATCTCTCTCTGCTCATCACGGGGCGCATACTGAATCTCAAACATGTCCTTAAACTGAGCCCAGGACATCGCATATGCACGAGAATCAGACAGGGAAGACTCGATAGATCTCCACCACTGTGAGGCTCCACCCCTCAACTGATACGTGGCATACCCTACCATGTCTTTCGGGTCCACATGAGCAACCCGAAATGCAGACTCAATCTCGCGCTCCCACGCGAGTGCCATCCCTGGCTCACCCCCGCCTCTGAACTCTGGAGGATTCCCAGTCATGAAATCCTTAAATGAACCCCCTCGCTGAGATGTAGAGGAAGAGGCACCTGCACCCGTGCCCGTATCCTGACCATCCCCAGTACGTGGCCCTGTATCACGTCCCTGCTCTCTCTCCAGCTCTCTCTGCTGTCTATAGAACTCGGTAAGAACCCCAAGCAACTCTGACTTGCGGATATACTCATCATCACCCGGCGGCTTACCCGCGCCAGAACCCTCTCCCTGGTCTGCCATACTGATCTGCACAAAACAAGGCAATTAAGCACAAAGAAGTAGGTCTCCCAGCGTTATACACTAAGCCAGGATAATTAAATCCTCTAGTATCCGTTACCGGAATACTCCCCAAGAATCTGAACACGGTCTAAGCTCAAGCATCCACTGATACTCAATACTAAAACCACAAGCTCTGATACCATACGTGTAACACCCTCTAATCCCAACTAAAAGCCACGTCATTTACAATACACATGTGGCATTAACGCAATCACAATCCATCACACATGTCAAGGGTTTACACAAACACTGATGAATTAAAACCTTTCACAACATAATCATAATATCCAAAAGTCAACCCGACATACAAAACCCGACCCGGACTCAAATATTCACATACAACCCAGTATCATTTGCCCCAAAGTTTCTAGCAAAGTATTCACATACAGATAACAAAAGCAGAATCTCCCGGTTGCAGCAAGTCAAGCTCCTATCGTCGCTCAGGAGCTGGCGGTCCTATCTTTGGTCCCCCTGATACACACATCAAACTCGAATACGTAAGCTTCACAGCTCGTGAGTACACAAGGGTTAGACACTGCACAATTCACATAATCACACATCGCATGTCACATGGCAACCCTACACTACACGGCATAACACATGCCAGCGAGTCTCTACTCAGAGACCCTAGAGATCCAATACAGAGCGAGATACTCATCTCAATTGGGGAATCCCTCCCCCCCCCCTGGAGCCCAACCACGCCCGTGGAGGCTAACAGAAGTAACGGCCGCATATATATATATATGGGAACCCTTCACAGGGTCAAACAAAGCTACACAGCTCTCGCGATAACTCATCGCAATACACTATAATGGATCTCATATATATATAACACATATTAAGAAAGAAAGATCATACCTGAGGGGCAACTCGCAGTGCCCAAACAATTCATATAATCACATATGAAATATTAACACAAAAGACTCGAAAGACAACGACTAGTCTTTGGAAAAAGTCTCGCGTACTCACCTGGATCACCCTGCACAATCTCCCTAACTGATTGATCCGAACCCGGCCCGTAACAGTCTCTGATAGCCCCTGTACACAATTAATTCTCCCAGATTAATCTCAATTATCCCATAACTGTTAATATACCCAAATGGACCCACAAAACAACCCAACGGACCCCCAAAGCCCAAACCGACCCAAACCCGCAAAAGCCCGATCGCGGCCGCACTGGCCCGCGCTCCCCAAGAACATCGCGGCCGCGCTTAGCGCGTCGCGACCGCGCTCACGACGAACAGCAGTCCCCTGTTCGCTGTTTCAGTTCTGTCCAGGGGGTTTTAACCCCCAAACTTCGATTTCCAGCAACCAGAACTCACAAAAATGATACTAGAACACTACTAACTCGATTCCACAGCAATTCCCAACATATCTCAATGCTAAACACACAAAATCAAACCTAATTTGGAGGAATCCTTACCTTAAACTCAAGAACACACTTTGGAGGCTTCAAATTCAATTTGCAGCAATTGGAACACTTGATTTGGGTTTGAAATCCCTTCAGCAGCACAAGGAAATCTACACACACTTATTTCTGGAATTTGCACAAAAGAGGAGATAAGAAACACACGTCACGCACATATACACGTTATATACGGATCCCGTTATATCGCGGGTTCGACACCGATACCCGATCCCAATATCAAAAATCCACTATTTATATCATTAAATCCCATTTAATCTCGTGAATCCATAATTATAATTTATCCACTAAAATTATATCCCGAATCCACGTAATTCCCCGTCCCGACACGTATAATCCACTATACGGGACGCAATTGGACCAACGCAATAATCACTATTATAATTAGTCAATAGGATAATTACACGTACCTGCTCGGGAGTTGGGGTGTTACATTTTTTATCGTTGTTTGATCAAAATCATAATGATTTTTTTAACTCATAAATAAAAATAATGAACCATTATTGATTTTTTGGATTAAATAAACGACGAACCATTTCGATAATTTTTTTGATCAAAAAATGATGAACCATTATGATTTTTGATTTTTTCAAATAACGATAACCATCTGGTATTAATTTTTTTAATAAAAAAATGACGAACCATTTCAAATTTAACTTAATATTTTTGATCAAAAAACGGTAAACAATTATCATTTTTGATTTTTTCAAACAAAAGAACCATTCTGATTTTAATTAAACGTAGATAAAAAAAGTCAATACAATTTCAATTTTTTATTAAAATACAACAAACCATTTGTAATTTAATTTTTTAACTAAAAAAAGTGATGGACCATTCTAATTCTTGATTTTTTTTTCAAACCATTTAGAATTAAAATTTTTATTAAGTATTTGCAATGAAGAAACTACGAATTTTAATTATATACTTTTTCCAAACGAAAAAAAAAGCTTCAACACGTCGTTATTTTGAATTTTTTTGAATGGAGAAAGAAATAAATCATTTCGGTTATATATTATCCGAACGAAAAAACTACAACTAATTTTTATTTTTATTTTTCTTAAATGAAAAAAATAATAGAGAAAAATTTGGATTCTCAATAAATAATTGAACAAAAATGAACCAGTTATACCATACAATAATCTTAAATAAATAATTGTAGTGATATATAAAAAAACTAACATTAATAATAACAATAAACATACAAATAAAAATTAATGATTAAAACAAAAGGAATAAAATTTAAAATGTTATGTTTGGATAATTAAATTATAAAAAAAATTATATATATATATATATATATATATATATATATATATATATATATATATATATATATGAAAGTTACATAAATGGTCCCTGGAAGTTAGAAAATTACATAAATGGTCCTTGAAATTCAAAAAGACCAAAATACCCCTGAAACTAACGGCTCAAGTTAACTGCCGTTAGTTTCAGGGACCAAAATGTTACAACTTTTCGATTTTAGGGAGTTGTGGTGTAATAAAATTATTTCAGGGACTAAAACCGTAATTTCAAATAAACCACCGGGTCCATTTATGTAATTCACATATATATATATATATATATATATATATATATATATATATATATATATATATATATATATATATATATATATATATATATATATATATATATATATATATATAAACCATTTCAACAACAATCAACGTCAATTCAACCCTCAACACTTACCTTTCAAAACATTAACATTTTACCATCCAACAACACTTTCAACTCTCAAAATCTTCTCATCAACATTCAACAACAATGGCATCCGGTTCTCCCAACAATCAACATACACCGTTTAAGAGGCCCTAAATGTATCATCCGATTCTGCCACAGTGGACTAACCAATATACTCATTAACCAGATTTTTAAACTACGCGGGTGTTCCACAACGCACATACGGTCGAGGATTTTCTGTTACACCTATTTGACTAAACTTTATCCCTACGGATTTTAGTCATTTTGAGCTATTTCCGGACAACCAAAACTATCTTCAAGCTTACGTACATCACCACACAGAATCCCAACCCTAACCCGAATGCCAACGACAATTACAAAACGATCTGGAAATCATTCCGGAATTACAACCCGAGTGTGCCAAAGCGAAAAAAAATTACATAAAGTCAACCTTGGCCCCTCAAGAGGAAAAATCTTTGGCACGGGCTTGGATCGACGTATCAGAGGACCCGACTACCGGTAACGACCAAAGTCGGACAACTTATTATATCCAGGTAGCCTATCAATTTTCTCGAAGAGATGGGTAAAGGTGGTTCGCACAAAAGACCAAGTTTACACAAAATGGAGGAACGTCAATACCGTTGTTACACAATTTTCTACTTTGAATAATTTGATTGGATGACAAAACAGTCAAAACGATGAAAGGGTTTTAGAAAAGACACTTGGCATGTTTAAGGAGACATATGTAATGCCTTTAAACATGTTGATGCTTGGTTAGTGTTGAAGGATTCAGGGTCGTTTCTATCGTTTTTGGGACCCGGGGCAAAAACTTATAAAGGGCCCTAAACATATATGTACATATAACAATTAAAGATTAAAGGAAACAACCAATTAAATATGTACGTAAATCACAATCAAACAACTAGCCTAACAAGTAAACTACTAGTATTAGCCTAGGTATTAGAGAATAAAAATTTGGGCCCCCTTGGCTGTTGGGCCCTGGGTAGTAGCCCAGGTTGCACACCCCAATGGGCCGGCCCTGGAAGGATTCCCCTAGTTGGCGTGGTGTCATGACGTCCGAAGACATGATGCAAGGTGGGTCTAGAATGAGTAAAACATCCGACTCAAACGACTACACAACATTGTCGGATACACATATCAAGATCGACCTCAACGACGAGGACGAGTCGTTTGTGGTGGAACCACCCTCCACAACGCCCGATTGGAATGACGACTTTGAAAATTAGGGTAAAGCGGTGACAACCTCAGGTACAAACGCCTCGATAAAATGTTCAAAAGCATTATCAAGTACCAACAATCTCACAAGCTTGCGAGATCAATTGACAAAATATTTGTTGGTTAGCAAGAGAACGAACGATCTCAAAAAAGAAAAAGCATGTACTATGAAATTTTATTTTATAGACTTTACCCATTTAAATGGAAAATAGCAAGGTCGTGATGAAGCAAAAAAAGATAATAAAATGGGAATTGTAAAAGTTTTATGTTTGCTCAGTTTTAATTGAATGTTTTTATTTTAAATGTTATGATTAATTTTAATGTTATTAATATTAATTTTGAATGTTAAAAATAGAATAAAAAATAAAAGAAGAACGACATACATGGCAACCACTCTTTTACTATATGACAAAAATGATAAGGAAATAATAAAACTGATGTGATGTTAACGTTGACTTGATAACACAAAAAAGGTAGCAAAATTAGTTAGCATTCCATGTGACCTTACTACAATATAGACGTCAAGCAGAAAGTAAGAGCAAATCCAGTAATCTAGTCAAGAAGACAAGTCCTTGAATACTTTTCTTGGACGATATATGACTTAACATTCATTGCCTATTTTATTAGATAATATATACACACACAGGGTTGGCCCTCAGCAACGTTACACTGACAACCGTCCATGGCCCATTAATCATAGGGTTCCATTCTCAAAAAATCTATTATATATACTTAGATCTATTAACGATTTAACAATGTTATCGACTTGCCAAAGTTTTTAGTTTATATTATATGATTATAAGTTTTTTATGTATTATTATTACTTGAATATTTTGCTTATTTTGAATATATATATAGGGCCACTTTTAGGTTTTTGTCCGAGGTCCCAAAAATGATTGGACCGCCCCTGTATGTATATAGAATATAGTTTGAGGGAGTTACCCTCATAATGCAGTGCACCAGAAGGTACCATATTTATAAAATTTACAATTTTGGAAGAATTTCATATATATCCTTATAAACTTTCAATATTACGCTTATATCCTTGCAAAATTCCTTATTACATATATATCATTCTAAATCTTTAAATCTCACGTATATATCCAAATGACTATTTTAAAATTTTATTTTATCATTAATTTTTTTTTTTGAATACCTAAACGACCATCTTAAATCTAAACAAAATAAATTAAAAAACAAAAAAATTTCATTTCTAATTTAATTCAATAATAAATGTTGGGAAATATTCTAAGTATGTCAAGCTGTTAGTTAGATTTCTCAGACTGTTAGTAGACTTTCTGTATAAGTACAAAGTTCAAGCTGTTAGTTGAAGAAGTTCGAGCTGCTAGTTCAAAAGTTCAAGCTGCCAGTGTTAAAGCTCAAGCTGCTCAACAGATAAACTTCAAGCTGCTCAACAGCTCAATAAACAGAAAGTGCTGATATTCAGGAAAAGATATATTTTGAAGATTCAAGCATATCTACTATCAGAGAAATCAGAGTTTATCAAGGAAACAAATCAGAAAGCAATATATATACATAGAATAGGTTTTTCTAAATTAAGTATGCACGTACAAGTTTATTCAGTTGTAATTTGTCTTTCTGATTAAGTTTTCATAAGCCTCTAAGGTTGTAAAACCCTAAGAACAATATGTGTTCTTCGTCTAATCAAACAGATTAAAGGTGATTGTAATCATTGAGATTGGCAATACAAATGACTTTTGATTATTGATTGTGTTTATGTGTTTATTTGTTCTGAAAGCTTTTCTTAAAACAGTTAAGTGTTATTCCGCAAACTTCTTAATTGGACTTTGATTCAATACAAGGTTATTGGTTTATACTCTGATTAATTCAAACCAGTTAATCTTAGGTAGTAATTTTGATCTTGACAAGTGGTATCAGAGACACAGGTTTTTCTTTGTTTTCAAAGTCAGAAGCTTTCTTTTGAAAATTTTAGATTTTCTACAATGAAATTTGATAATAGCAGTATTGGATCTGGGCAAGGACTCAAAGTGCCTATGCTCAAACCCACTGAGTTTGAGATGTGGAAACTCAGGATTCAACAACATATTCAATTTATTGATTATGCCATATGGGAAGCTGTTGAATTTCCTCCTGTAGTTGATCCTGAACTTGATGCTGAGGGCAAACCTATAAAAACTCCTCCAAAAACTGAACTTGAAAGAAAGGCTAGAATGAATGAAGTAAAAGCTCTTACACTTCTTCAGATAGCCATTCCCAATGCTTATCAACACCAGTTTAAAAAGTTTTATACTGCTCATTCTCTTTGGATTGCTTTAGAGAAAAGATTTGCTGGAAATGCTAGCACCAAGAGAAATCAAAAGGATCTCTTGAAACAGCAGTATGAGAACTTTTCTGGTGGCAAGAATGAAAACCTTACTCAAATATTTGACAGGTTTAACAAACTGATAGGTGAATCGGAGAGTGCCAAAGTCTGCTTGGATCAAGATGAAGTAAACAGAAAATTTCTCAGATCTCTTGGTGAAGAGTTGACAGTTTATGCTACACAATGGAGAACCAAAGACACTCTTGATGAAATAGAACTGGATGATCTTTACAACAATTTGAGAGTGTTTGAAACTGAGATTGAAACTAATAAGAAATCTGATATCTTCCAACTTGTACATGTTTTATCGGACGATATCTCGTGTTTTACATAGCTTTTTGGTTGATTTTCGTCCCAAACTCGATCTTATAGGTTTATGTTGTCATTTTAGGTGTTGGTTGAATAAATTGGAGTGAAAGGAGCTGAAACAGCCAGAACTCGGCGAGTTCACGCACATACTCGGCAAGTTCAAACAAGAACAGAATGCCTGATCTGCTCAGAACTCGGCGAGTTCCCCAGCCATACTCGGCGAGTTCGCCCAATTCCAGAACCAAACTCCCAAGAGGAACTCGGCGAGTTCAACTCATACTCGGCGAGTTCAACTCATACTCGGCGAGTTCACTTGAAATCTAATGAATTCTGAATATTCCTGATAATTGCCAGATCAAATAGGGAGTCAACAACGCATGAACTCGGCGAGTTCCATCACCAAACTCGGCGAGTTCCCCCTGTTTGAGATCGAATCAGGAGCTGACAGCACATGAACTCGGCGAGTTCTTCCCCTGTACTTGGCGAGTTTTCTCCAGCCTATAAAAGGAAGATTCTGCTCATTTAAGAGGGTGACGAATTTTTATCAAATTTTTCATACACAATTTCTCTGGTTTCTTGACAAAGAAGGAAGGCAAGGAAGGCATCTATCTTGGAGTTTTGTCTTAAAGGATTGCATCTTCATCAACATACGTCATTAGGGGAGTTTTTTTGTATATTTAAGTTCATCTTAATATTTGAAATGCTTGCTTATTGTATGATGGTGTTTTACTCCATTAGCATGGAGTAGTTTTGCTATGTAATCATTTGGGTAGCAAACCCTAGACATTGGATGATTTATATTTGTATGTAATCGGATGATATATCGAAGTTTGCGTATTTTGAATGAAAATCTTGTTATTATGTTTAGACTTGTTAAACTTGCTATGAATGCTTTATTATTTCCATAACGAGAGTTCGAAATAGTTGGTATTTGTTTTTGATAAACCAAACACCTTGGTGAAGTTGAATCTTTCTACTAGAGATGGTGAAAGAGTAGGTTTAATCGGTGTTTTCATAATAATGAGAGGGGATTTATGTGTTTATGAGAATATAGCATGAATTTTATGTATTTGGTTTTTAACCAAATAATCTTTCAAAAGACGTAAACTTGTTGTGAACATTCGGATTTGCATAACTCAAGTTTTGAACATTTAAAAGAGGTTTTCGTGTTCACGTCGTGAGTTATGGGATTATTGTGCTATAGTGAGAGATCTATATAGCTAGATGATCATTGTTAATACGTTAAATAATCGATATTGTATTCATGTATAAGAGATTTGAGTGGATATGATATTGGTTGTTATGATAAATTAGTATCAAACATAACTTAGAGATTTGTGTGTTTGTTGCTTTGTAATCATAACTAGTATATTATCTGATTTGCGCGTTAAATCGTTTATCCGATGTCTAGGGGGAGTGATCCCATTTGATTACATGTTTCCTTTTATCAAAAATCTTAGTAATTAATTCCTTAGGATTGTGTGTGTAGTTTTGGTAAATCTTTAGTCATTAATTTAGATTATTCATAGTTAAACCAATTTAAATACATAGCTAATTATTAACCGACGACTTATTATCATCATTCCACCAGATTGTCCCTGAGTTCGATACCCGGACTTACGTAAGCTATACTAGTATACGATAGGTGATACTTGCCTATTTGTCCGCTAGTTCTAGTTTATTTATTTCCATTTCTTAATTAAAATTAAGGTGTGCTAGCGGCACATCAAGTTTTTGGCACCGTTGCCGGGGACAATAACGGTGATTTTGAAAACGGTTGAACGTTTCTATATTAGCGATCCTTTCGGGGATTTAACCCCGAAAGTTAATTTCATTGTCTTTATTTTATTGCATTATCAATTCTTGTTCTAGATTACCCGTTTGGTTTCCCTTTCTCTTGTAGAAGTTTATGAACCGAAATCTTCACTCGGATCTAATCGAACCATTGACAGATCCGGAGAGATTAATTCGAAGGAAGAATAAACAAAAGGAAGGAGAACCTTTGGTTGAGCAAGAAGCACCATCAACACCACCATCCGCATCACCAATTATAGTAGAGAATATTGAGGCTTCGGGACAAAGAACCGAACCCAAAGTCGAAGCCAAGATGGCGGAGGAAGATAACCGAACCATGAGGGAACGTTCCAAGGCGACCAACATCGGGTCGGGGTCGGCAATCATACACCGTCCGGTTTAAGCGGCACATTACGAGGTTAAAACAAATTATCTCCAATACTTGAATCAAATGTGCCCTTTCGATGGACTTGACTCCGATGATCTTAACGCGCATCTAACACGGTTCTTGGACGTTTGCGATATGATTAAGATTCGGGAGATGCCCGAAGAATCCTTGTATCTTCGTTTGTTCCCATATACGTTGAGGGGAGCCGCACAAACGTGGTTTGAGTCACTTGCGCCACAATCGATCACAACATGGGAGGAACTTGTTGACCGGTTCCTAATGCGGTATTTCCCTCCCTCTAAAACTGCTCGTTTAAAAAATGATATTAGTAATTTTTTGCAGGAAAGCGAGGAGTCGTTTTATGAAGCGTGGGAACGATACAAAGGGCTTTTGAGAAAATGTCCACATCACGGGTTGGACACGTACAACCAAGTTTACACATTCTACACTGGGCTTTTGATTTCAACACGGCAAATATTAGATTTGAATGCTGGTGGATGTGTAATGGACAAGAAGCCAACCGATGCTTACAAAGCAATAGAGACCGCGGCCACTAACACTCATGAGTGGCATTCTTCGAGGCATAGAGTTGTACGCGATGCTATGAAGCAAGGAGATGATATGAGCTCGCTTAAAGAGGAGGTTGCTAAGATGGGTAAACAAATAGTCCAACTTCAAAACCTAAGATTAGCAAGTAATGTGTGTCAATTGTGTGACGGTCCTCATACCGCAAATGAGTGCACCAAGAGGTTGACACTTCTTTGTAGACAATCCACCATCAAGTCTATTCAAGAAGTGTGTCAACTTTGTGGAGGACCTCACACGGCGAGAGATTGTGGGAATGACGACGCGGAAGAAACATTGGAAGAAGATGTTTTGTATTCTTATGGTGATAGATTTGACAATCCAAGGGGAAAGCTAGCTTTTCAACCACCACCTCAACAATACTATAATCCCAATGTTGACAATCGGAATCATCCAAATTTTCGATGGCGTCAACCAAATGATCAAGCTCCGGCGGTACCACCGGGATTCGAGGGGGGCTAGTTCTTCCAACCCAAACCAAAGAACCAATTCATACCAACCTCGTCATCCAAACACCGCCCAATACCAATCCCGACAACCACATCAACCAACCAACACATCGCAACAACCACACCAAGATACGAATACCACCGCTCCATCATCCGAAACCAAGCCCACCCATGAAGATATAGTGAGGGGACAACAAGCTTCCATTCAAAACCTTGAAAAGCAAATGGGGCAACTCACTCAACTACTTCTTGACAAAGAAAGGGGAAAGGGTACATTGCCTTCCAACACGGAAGTCAATCCGAAGGAGCATGTCAAAGCAATCAATTTGAGGAGTAGTAAAATTCTTGAACCTAATTCTAATTCGGTTTCAAATGATCTTGTTGTTGATGATGTGCAGGTTGAACCGGAAAAGGAGACTACAAAGGACGAGGCACAAACGTCAAGCCCACTAAGTACCGTGCAAGTCCCATCTCCTACCGCAAAAGAAGTCCTGATTGCCAAGCCGAAGGCACCTTTCCCTAGTCGGTTAAAAAGGGAAAAGGATGAGGCCCAATTTCACAAATTCATTGAGCTATTTAAACAATTGCATATTAATTTACCTTTTATTGATGTTATCTCACAAATGCCTACTTATGCTAGGTTTCTCAAGGATATCATCACCAACAAGAGGAAGCTCGAAGGAATCTCGGCTGTGGTAATGAACGAGGAGTGCTCGGCGGTGCTTCAAAACAAACTACCTCAAAAGCTAATGGACCCAGGGAGTTTTACTATTCCTTGCCACATTGGTAGTTTAGTTATCACAAATGCACTTGCGGATCTCGGGGCAAGCATAAATTTGATGCCCACTTCTTTATATGAAAAATTGCATTTAGGAGATCCGCAACCGACTAAAATGAGCATTCAATTGGCCGATCGGTCAATAAAGTATCCAAGGGGAGTAGTTGAAAATATGCTCCTAAAAGTTGATAAATTTGTGTTACCCGCGGATTTTGTATTCCTAGACATGGAGGAAGATAGCCGTGTACCCCTTATCTTAGGGAGGCCATTTTTGGCCACTTCACGAGCTATCATTGATGTGTTTGATAAAAAGCTTACGTTGAAGGTCGGTAATGAGTCGGTCACATTTTCAATTGATAAGGCCATGCAACATGCATCATTTACAGATGACACTTGTTACCACGTGCACGCATTTGAAGAAGCTTTTGATTTTGATTTTTCATCTCTTTTGTCATACAACTCCAAGGACATCTACTCAATCGATGAAGGGAAAAAGATTGTTGGTTTTGAAAATTTTTTGGAGGAGTCGACACCATTGTCGACCGTGGATCCACCCCTGTTTCCCTTGGATGTTGATTCCGTTTCTCATGATCATAATTCTTGTCGGGTTAAGTCATCTCTTGAAGACCCACCAATTCTTGAGCTCAAAGAGCTCCCAAGCCATCTCGAGTATGCATTCCTTCTTGAGGAGTCTAAGTTGCCGGTTATAATTTCATCGAGTCTTTCGGGCGACCAAAAAATTAGACTCCTCAACATTCTTCGAGCCCACAAAGGGGCTATTGCATGGAAAATTACCGACATCAAGGGTATTAGTCCTTCATTTTGCACGCATAAAATTTTGATGGAGGAGGACTACAAACCCGTTGTCCAAAGACAACGTCGTTTGAACCCTAATATGATGGAGGTGGTAAAGAAAGAGGTAATTAAGCTTCTTGATTCTGGGTTGATATATCCGATCTCGGATAGCCCGTGGGTGAGTCCGGTACAAGTTGTGCCCAAAAAAGGTGGCATGACTATCGTTCATAATGAAAACAATGAGATCATACCGACGAGAACGGTAACGGGATGACGAGTATGCATCGATTATCGCAAACTCAACGATGCCACCCGTAAGGATCACTTTCCTTTGCCGTTCATGGATTAGAACGATTGGCCGGAAATCAATTCTATTGTTTTCTCGATGGGTTTTCGGGATATTTTCAAATTCCTATCAATCCGATGACCAAGAGAAAACAACTTTCACTTACCCATATGGAACGTATGCTTATCGCCGGATGCCTTTCGGGTTGTGCAACGGACCCGCCACTTTCCAAAGGTGTATGATGACAATTTTTCATGATATGATCGAGAGCTTTATGGAAGTTTTCACGGACAATTTTTCGGTCTATGGAGACTCATTCGATTCATGCCTAGCAAATCTTGATCGCATGCTTGCTCGTTGTGAGGAAACAAACCTCGTTTTAAATTGGGAGAAGTGCCATTTTATGGTACAAGAGGGTATTGTCTTGGGACACAAGATCTCAAGTGTGGAAATTGAGGTAGATAGAGCCAAAATTGACACTATCTCAAAGCTTCCTCCCCCCACAAATGTGAAAGGCATTAGAAGTTTTCTCGGTCATGCGGGTTTTTACCGTCGGTTTATCAAAGATTTTTCAAAAATCACACGCCCGATGACGCAACTTCTCGAAAAAGACACCCCGTTTTCTTTTCCAAAGAATGCCAAGAATCTTTCGAACTCCTCAAGGATAAGCTCACACACGCTCCTATCATGATAGCTCCCGATTGGTCCCAACCTTTCGAGCTTATGTGTGATGCTAGTGATTTCACCGTAGGGGCCGTTTTAGGCCAACGAGTCAATAATCACTTCCAACCGATTTATTACGCAAGTAAGACGTTAACGGATGCCCAAGAGATTTATACTACTACCGAGAAGGAACTTCTCGCCGTTCTCTTTGCGTTCGATAAATTTCGGTCTTATCTCGTTTTGTCCAAAACTGTTGTTTACACCGATCATTCGGCTCTTCGGTTCTTGTTTTCTAAACAAGATGCCAAACCCCGTCTTATCCGTTGGATTCTTCTTCTACAAGAATTCGACATCGAAATTAAGGATAAGAAAGGAGCCGAGAATCTCGCGGCCGATCACCTCTCCCGTATTGAAAATCCAAATCTTGAAGGGCTTCATGATTCATCCATCAATGACAAATTTCCGGATGAATCCCTGATGAAGCTAGTTGTTGATTCCGAGGCTCCTTGGTTCGCTGACATTGCCAATTATCTAGCTTGCGGTATATTGGTTAAAGGCATGTCGTTCCAACAAAAGCGAAAGCTTCTCTCCGATTGCAAGTATTATTTTTGGGAGGATCCTTTCCTTTTTCGAGTTGGCGCGAATCAAGTGATCCGCCGTTGTGTGTTTGGCAAAGAGTGCCAAGAAATACTCCATCACTGTCACATTGGACCGACCGGTGGTCATTTGGGACCAAGTAACACCGCCAAAAAGGTATTCGATTCTGGTTTTTATTGACCTAGCATTTATAAAGATTCATACTCCATGGTCCAAACTTGTGACCAATGTCAAAGATCCGGAAACATCTCCAAACGAGATGAAATGCCCCAAAATCCGATTCAAATTTGTGAGGTCTTTGATGTTTGGGGGATCGATTTCATGGGGCCGTTCCCCCCTTCTCGTGGCAACAAGTACATTCTCGTGGCGGTTGACTATGTCTCCAAATAGGCCGAGGCTCAAGCCTTGCCCTCAAACGATGCCCGAGTTGTACTAAAATTCTTGAAAAAGCTCTTCTCCCGGTTTGGTGCTCCTAAGGCCTTAATTAGTGATCGTGGGACACACTTTTGTAACTCCCAAATGGAAAGGGCCTTAGCTCGATATGGTGTGAAACATCGCACTGGCACTTCATGTCACCCACAATCAAGTGGGCAAGTCGAGGTCACGAACCGTGGATTGAAGAGAATATTGGAGAAAACGGTTGGCAACAATCGTAAGGAGTGGTCCGATAAGTTGGATGACGCACTTTGGGCGTTTAGAACGGCTTTTAAAACTCCAGTCGGCACCACTCCATTTCGTTTGATATATGGGAAATCTTGTCATCTTCCCGTCGAGATTGAGCATAAGGCGTTTTGGGCCTTAAAAGAATGCAATCTTGATCTTTCCTTATCCGGTGAGCTACGAAAGGCTCAATTGCTTGAATTGGATGAATTACGACTCCAAGCTTATGAAAATTCAAGCATTTATAAGGAAAACACCAAGAATTTTCACGATGCTCATCTCAAGAATCGTTCTGACATCCGTGAGGGGGACCGGGTTTTGCTCTTCAATTCTAGATTGAAACTTTTTCCCAGAAAGTTGAGATCTCGTTGGTCCGGCCCTTACACCGTCCATAAAGTATTTCCGTATGGCACATTCGAATTGCTTGATCCAAACAGCAATGAAACATTCAAAGTGAATGGCCAACGGTTGAAAAAATACTTCGAAAATTGGGATGTTGTTGGTGAGGATGTTGAAGCCCTCACATTGTTGCGTATCGAAAATTAAAATGGAGGCCGAGTCAAGCTTAAGACTCGAGGTTAAATAAGCATGTCTTTTGATTATATGCATTGTTGTTTCATTTCTGCTTTTCCGTGTTTTAAAGGTCGAAAAAGTTCAGGGTTGTTGGTTTGGTTCGTCTTATTTAAATTTTGTTGGGTTAAACAGTGCAGTTCTGGCAAGAACTCGCCGAGTTCAAGGCATACTCGCCGAGTTCAATGCCTGCTAAACATTCTGGAATTTGTTGAACTCGCCGAGTTCTCTTTTCATACTCCCCGAGTTCAGGATAAATTAAACATTCTGTAAATGTGGTGTACTTGCCGAGTTCGTTCACATACTCGCCGAGTATGTGTTCCTGAACTCATTCTGCCTCCATGCTTATGTTTAAAAAAAATAATAATAAAATTGAATTTTCAGTCAAAAAGAGCATCTCGAGGACTGACACCCGCGACAGAACTCGCCGAGTTCCCTCGGACTACTCGCCGAGTTCTCGGACGTTTAACTCTAGTTTTTCAGTTTCTTTTCTTCACTTTTTGAAAACCCACTCATCTCCTTCTCTCTTCTCTCTCGCCGACAGCCACCCTCAACCCACCACAATTCTCCGTTTTGGCTAGTTTCTCCCCAAATATTCGTAGGTTTGTTTCCCTTTTGTCAAATACAAGTGTGGGAATCGTTTTCGGGTGTTTTTGGGTCATCTCCACCGTAATCCGCCGTCGTTCGCCGCCACCGCCTCGCCGGATTTTCTACAACTTCTACTCCTCCATCTCATATCTATTTCTTGGTACATTCCTTGTTCTTTGTTACAAAATTTCGAGAATCTCTCATGCAACTCTTCATTATTATATTTTTATTTTTCTTTTTAGTGTATTTTTGTTGAATGTTCATGATAATATATGAAATTCTTGTGTTGTGTTGTGCTTAGTTTTTAATTTTCGTTCTAGTTGGTGCATTTTTATCTTCTTATTTTAATTTATATGTTTACATTTTAGGAATTTCGTGGTAGATCTTGAATTTTTCGTTTATGTTAATTTTTAAATTTTATAATTATTGTGCTTAGTTGTGTAGTTTATTTTTGTTTAATGGTTTTATTTTTAGGAGTTTCTTATAATGTATGTGTTTAGCAAGTTTAAAGTATGTATGTTTAGGTTAGATTTTTTATTTTTTTTCGTTAATTGTTAGTTGATAATTTGGTAATTATTGTCAAATTGCAAAATTATCAAGTGTCTTTTTATTTATGTTCTTGTAGATAATTTGTATTTTTCAAAATTTCATGTTTTCAAGTTCACATTATTGAGCTATGTTTTGTACGTGTAATTGCATGCAAATGTTCTGTCGTGTAGCTATTTATAGGTTGTATGTTTTGTCGTCTAGTGCATGCATAGTGTCTTATTTAAGTACTTAGTTTATTTTTGTTTAGCTTTCTGTGCATTATGATTTTTATTCTTGTGGATAATTTCTTCTTATTTTTAGCTTATTTTGCATGAGAGATCACTTTGGGATTTCCAATTGGAAAGACATATGTCTTCTTGCATTCCACGCATGATATGTTTGATTGAGTCTTGTAGTTGTAGTTATCTCGATTCTTTTGTGAGATGTCGGGATTTAGTCCCAAAAATAAGTGTGGGAATGGTTGTGCTCAATGCTGTGGTTTTCTTTAGCCCTTCATAATTGTAATGCTAAAGTGTTGCTCGAATTCTCACCCTCGCTCCTCCATTATGATACAGATATGTCTGGCGCACCAAAACATGGCCGTGCTAGCACATCCTGCCAGCGAAACCCTTCCCCGGGGTCAGATTCAGCAATGATGACGTCCAAGCAAGGATGATCTATAATTCCGGTCATCCATTCTTGACTTTCTCCAGGGTCCCCACTGGACAGAGGCGGGAATTTAGGGAGTTGCTTATCAGTTTGGCGAGTCGTGAGCTCGACTCCGGAAGGTACCTTAATTGGGACTTTCTAGGTCGGGTTCAATGCGACCCGCCTCATCCGAATATCCCCGAGCAGCTGGAGCTCGCGTTTTCTGTGGTGCACAGAGGGTTCACGTCCTGGGCCTGGTTTAACCTGGTCAATATCAGAGAGCCTGTATATGCCGAGTTGTGCCTAGAGTTCTTCTCGACATATTCTTTTAGCGAGGCCATCACTAATACGAAGGCCCGGGACACCATCCGTTTTAGGCTTGGAGGGGCGGATCGGTCTATGTCTGTGCTGGAGATGTGTCGGCGTTTGGATCTTTATTCTGATTCAGACGTCCGACACCGGGATTTCGATTACTATCTTTCTGGAGGGGTTAGGAAGGCGCCGGCGAATTTTGACTATGCCGGTTTTTGGGGCGAGATCGCCCTGGGTGCTTACCATGTATCCAGGGCTTACGAGTCCAAGCTCCGCGACCCATTTCATAGGCTCCTGCATAGATTTATCACAGTAGATGGCTTTATCCGGAAAGAGGGTCAGGAAAAGCTCACCAAGCCTGACCTTTGGCTCTTACATTCCATTCTTCACCCGGAAGAATATGTGTCTCTGCCCTACCAGTTGGCCGTGTCCTTTTTGCACGTCACCACAGGTCGCACAGGAGCCAACGCCGTATGCGGCGGGCGGTTTATTACCCGCCTGGCTCGATCGTTCAGTTTGTTAACCCCCTCGGTGCTCCGAGGGCTTCGAGAGAGCGACCCGGCAGGAGACACGGATGAGCTTTATTTCCGGAGAGCAAAGGTCACGCAGACGCCTATAGGTCACGAGTAGCTGATTTTGATGTGCCCAGTCCTTCCCCGCAGCAGCCCCAACAGCAACAGTTCCAGCAGCAGCAAGAGCCACAACAGCAGTCAGAACCATCCCAGTCATCTTACTTTAATTTCGGCCCGGGCCCCTACCCTTGGGATGCTAGGTTTGATCGGCTGGATGACTGCTTTGCCCACATGACCCTAGACCGGGATAGGCTTGAGGAGAACTACGGCCTGCTCAGGAGCAGAATCATCTTCTCCGGCAGAACCTCAGCAACACCGACCACTTCGGGTCGGTGTATAATCAGCAGGTCCAAGAGACTGGACATTACTTGCAACATATTCAGATGTCCGTGGACAGTCTCTTTAGTGTTCAGCCTCCCGAGTACCAGCTTCAGCAGCCTCCGGCCCCGTCCCCATATCAGTATTATCCTTACATGCCATGGGACGCTCGCCAGTATCCCCCGCCGCCGCCCGAAGATGACTGACTCCCACTGTTGTTGCTTTTTGTTGACAGACTTGTATTTGATTCCCCCTTTATTTATTTGGTTATCTGTACTGTATGGGCGTGATGCCCTTGAACAATTTTTCTTTTTCTGCACTTTGTTATTTATTCTTACTTGTCAGTACTTTTATTTTTTTCTATTATTACTAATGCTTAGGTTTTTAATTTCTTCTCTTATGGGTGTTTATTATTATTGTTTATGCTTGTCTTGCGTTATATTTCCTTCTCGCACAGATTTTGTCCAAGTTGGTGCGCCTTCCGGTTCATCACTTCTCGAGTTCTCCATTCTTGCATTTCAGGGAGATTTCTCGACCCACTTGCTTTTATCCTTGCTTTACTTGCTCTTTTATTTTTTTTTATTACATTGAGGGCAATGTATTCTTGTCAAGTGTGGGAATATACGAACCATTGATGGTTCTCGAGTAATTTTTATGTGAAGCATATTTATAGTTTATCACACATCGCATCTTTTGTTAGAATATAAATCTTGTGGCATTTCTTACTTATTTGTTCATATTTTTAGGCAAAAATATTTTTTGAGTTCCATTTAAGCATGTTTAGGGATTAAAGAAATTCATTTTTAAAAGGTTTGTTTTCAAAAATAGCATGGCTTGCACATTTTAACCCGACTAAGAACTTTCATTCGTGAGCGTTTGTGCCTTATTGAGCTTTAAGCATATATTATTTAGGTGCTCACAATTCGTTTGGTTTTATGTGTGATATTGTCGGTTGTTGTATGCATGTTAGAACTTGCTTTTGCAATGCATCTCGGAAACACAATGATCAAGTTATAGGCGGTTGTATGATAGAGGCATTTACGAAGCCTTCCTTTTGGCTTTCTTTTCCTTTTCCAATTCCATTTTTTCCATCTTTTCTTCCCTATCCCAATTGCCGTTAATTCAAGAAAAGAGCGTATGCCTTTATTGTTGAGGTGGCCTTTGTTAGGTTATTGTGGACAAAGTCCACGTCGTAAAAAAAAAAAAATCTAAAGAAAGTATAGCAAATAAGAAAGTCTCATAGAGACATTTGCTAAATTACAGTCAAGATAGAAGTATCTGATCTTTTGTTCGACTTTCGTTGGAAAAGAAAAGTTTTCCAGTCAAGCCGGTCCTCGTGTTATTAGCCGCTCTGATCAGTGATATAAATCACTTCTATTTTTATGTGTTTTTGTTGTGTTTTAGTGTGTTGAATGCAAGAAAGTTGGTATTGCTGATGTGCATTGTTTGTTGTAGGTGATTGGTAAGAAAAGTGACAAAATGATAGCTTGGGGAGTCAAAAAACGTCTAGCGTCCAAGCCAGCGTCCTCGACGGGATTTCGGTGTCCTGGGCAGCGTCCGCGACGCTGGGGTAGACGTTGGTACACCAGTTCTGCAGGAAAGTGCTCGGCGTCCTAGACGCAAAAGAAACGCATAAAATGTGTGATTTCAGGAGATGAGCGTCCTCATAACGCCTGAGACGCGGTTACGGTATCCTAGCCAGTGTCCTAGACGCTGGGGTCGACGCTGGTGCGTCAGTTTCTGCGGGAGCATTGCTTTAAAAAGGGGGCGGTTACTAGAACAGAGGGAAGTTTTTCCTCTCGTTTTTCTAAGGAGGGGGTCTCGCTTTTCACTCATAAAGGATTATTTTCACACACGGAGGATGGTTTTTGGAGGCGATCGAGAGGAGAAAACAACAAAATGGATCATTGATCAAGCATTCCAGCAGCCAACTTCTTGTTTTCTACACACTGGTTTGGTAGTTAGTATGTATTTCATCATGTCATTTGTTGTTAGTGTGCAAGTCAAAATCATGTTGGGCTAAACACATTTTGGTGTTTGTTCTTAAGTTTGCATATTATGGCATGAATGAATGTTATGTGATTTCAGTTTCCATTTGTGCTAAAAGGGGTTGTGGATCTTATTTGTGAATGAATGAATGAATGCGTTGTTAAACAACGAGTGTTGTATATAACAGGGTATAGTGATATCATTAGTTGTGCCGGCTCATTAAAATGGGGAAGACAATTAATAGAGTTGCATACTTTGTCTTAAGAACATTGGTTGTGGAACATGCATTCGAATGAATGGTCTTTATACAACGGATATTGTATATAACAGGGTATAGTGATATCATTAGTTGTTCCGGCTCATTAAAATGAGGAAGACAATTAATAGAGTTGCATACGTTGTCTTAAGAATATTTGTTGTGAAAGCTAGTTCGTTTATATGGAAACTGTCATTTGGATCACATTTGCATGAATGAACCTGAATGAGCAATAAGTGTATCTGGAACGGTTGATATCCATGTCATTGGTTGTGCCCACTCTCTATAGGGGAGGAAGACAATCAATAGAGTGGTATACGTTGTCTTCAGAGCATAAATTGTAAAGTCGTATTAATTCATGTAAATGGTGTCCGTAACCTTCTGAATTGCCATAGTATGTATAACGAGAGAGCAATCACCTATTCTCCTTAAGTGAAACTTCCTTAATCCAATTCCTCCGTGTTAGAACGTAATAGTAGCAACTGATAGTAGATTATTAATTAAAAACAAATGATTACAAACTCAATCCAAACAGTATCTGAAGCTCATGCCGCGGTGAATATGTACCCGGGCCCTGTACACACCGCCCGTCACACCCTGGGAATAGGTTTCGCCCGAAGCATCCAGATTTCCCTTTCATATAGGTGCTCCAGAAAGAAGATTGGATTCGACAAGAGTCTCAGCGATAATATGTTTAGCAACCTGACTTTCCCTGTAGATTCGATCCCACTTACCCTATCTATATAGTGTGTGTTGGGTTATTTTTTGATGCTCATACGACTGGGTCCATCAAAATGGCGCCGTTGCCGGGGAAAGACAGCGCTTGTTAAATTAGTTTTGGAGTAACTGTTTCTGTAAATATTCTTTTTTGTAGTAGCTAGTTATTTTCTTTTTGTTCTTTAAATTTCAGTTCAATTTTAGTTATTTCTATTTTTCTTAAACATTCTGAACAGCAAGTTCGGAATCTTCACGTTGTGTGTGTGTGTCTCAGGTACATGCATACTCGTCACTCTGGAAGAACTTGCCCATTGCAATACGAAACAGAGATAGAAACAACTGCTCGTTCTCTTAGGGAGATACATAGAGGATATTGGAGTAGTGGTGAATCTGCAAGTGAGTCAAGTGCAACAAAAGTGTCTACTTTAGAGGGCCAATCAGTAAATTCAGAAGGATCAGGAAGTGACAGTGACTCCCGCGTAGATATGGGGGATGAAAGGAGGACTGTTGAGTCCCAGTATAGGCCTGGTGACAATGGAGCAGTGGAGATCAGGGATCCCAAACATGGGAATTCCTTCACTGTCAATGGCCACAAATTGAAGCTCTACGTTGAAGGTGCTATCAAGGCAGAGGGTGAACGAGCAATTTTGATTGAGGTGGTGGCTCTTGAGGAGCTAACGTATCTATCTCTGTAAGTATAGCAGGTAACGAATTTTGTGGGTATATTCACTGCAAACCCTCACGAGACTATAACTCGTCCATCCAAGCAATTGGATGGTTTAAAGGCTTGCTACACATGCTAAGTGTAGTCGTGTTCCCTACGAAAATGGTTGTTTTTATTTGTGTTAATTTTGTTGGTAGGATAGTGTAGTTTAAATATTTAACTTGGAAATGAGCGGGAATGTCAGTTATCGAGCGAGTTGGAGAGGTTTGGCGAAAGTATTGGACGAGTTTGAGTAGCAGTGTCCTAGTGAGCGTCTAGAATGCAGAAATTAATTTTGAAACAGAGAGACAACATAAGAAGGACGCTTGTTTGGGGTTTCAGACGCTGTGACATTGTAAGGTCTACCTAACACAGATCTATCTAATCGCGGAACCGTCAACGAGTGCGGAATCCTCGTTTATGGGTAGACGGTAACAACTCTCACTAGAAACACAGAGACTATCAGAAGCTGAACGAACGACTCACATACGATCCTACAAACTGATTCTCTCCGAAACGGCACTAAAACTGATGATAAACTCGAGATCGCCTTTTGCTTAATCACTCACGAATTCTGCAAAAAGTCTGATAATATCTCGAGTCTATCCCTAATTATAGAGCCTGATTCGAGTCTGTTATGGGCCAAACTCGAATCTGGCCCAAGGCCCATTCGAGTTTGTCCACAATGACACTCTCAAATCTGCCCTCATTCGAATCTAGGGCTACATTCGAAACTATCACAGATTCGAATGCCAAGCCTTAAATAATTCGAATCTAGCATTTCACATACTTAACTTAGTATTGAAACTTATGTTTTTACCTTATGATTGAATTTATCTTTGTACTTTATGTTTGAACTTCTTGTAATACGTTACATCAAGTTCAAACATACAAACACTAATAAATATCAACCATATATAAACATATATAACAAACACTTGCTAAAATCACAATGTAGGATCACTTAGACTGCTATCGTCACACAGGATGTACCAACAGACTCCCCCTTGACGATAGCTTCTAACAATTCACACATTTGATTATGAACTTATGTTTATTTATTGATTCAAACTACTTCCAGCATACAAGCCTTGTTCAACACATACTTTGACTACATTTTCATATTTCCTAGCTTCACTATCCATATGTGCATCACTAGAAATCTTACAGGCATGCAAAATATGAAGATCATCTCTAGAGAGGTTTACCAGGTGAAGTGGATCGTAAACTCTAAGAATAACGTTTTCTTCAAAGTCTTCCATGACCGCTTCTCCAGTCTCAGTGTCAGCATACCACCAATGCAGATTCTTCAAGACATTCTGTGGCATAGGCTTGAGAGGCACCTTCCTAAGACATCTTGCTGGTTTGTAGTGGATCCTCATCCAAGGTCGTCCAGTTAGAGGATCAATGCGTGAAGGATCTTCTACTCTTCTTCCAACCCTTGGATTCAGTCGCTCAAACTTCCTTGATCTTCCCTCTTTTATTATGATTCTTGCAATTACGTCTGCGTAGGGATCATTGCCAATGTTAATCAAATCTTTCCATGCTAACGCTGTGATTTCGATCTTCGGCAGTGAATTGAAAGCTTTTAAAGTTCGCCTCAGGTACTGGAGCCCGTCTTTCCTCTTAATTATGAATAGCTGCAGTTCTCGATCAAAGAACCAGCTTAATATGCGTGCAGACAACTTTCCAGTCCCTGGCACTCTCATTGTCTTCTTAAGCTCTAACTCCTTTTGTTCAGCCCTGAACCATAACTTTCGTTTCTCTTCATTTGATAGCTCTCTAGCAGGTTCTTCTGTTGATGGCTGAGCATTCAACGCAGCATTCACTACATCTACGTTGACTTATTCCCATCTATCATGTATGTATCCGTGATAGGATTCTGCTGTACGACGATCTCATCAGCTTCATCATCCTCATCAGCACATACTTCGTCATCTGATTGCCAGTCAACTATCTCTTCTGGCACAAACTCACCCTCTTCTAGCTCTTCGTCTTCATAATCAAAACCTAAATCCATCGGATCATCATCAAGATCCATAAGAGCATCGATCATCTCACTAATTTCAAAATCTGTCGGCTTAGATGAACTCGATTCTCCTACTTCTCCTCCTGCTAGACTAGGCTCCCCCTGAGATTGAGCAGTCTGAGCAGTAGAAAAATATACTGGCTCATTCTGACTTTTAGGGCTGGGATCATTGCCTTGGTTGTCTTCATCATCATCTTCTCTCGGCCTCTGTATTGCCTGATCACGGCACGACGTCTCCCCCTGAGCCTGTAAATTTTTCATTAACTGCTCTATTAGGGAGCGCATCGCCCTTATCTCTGCGGCCTGATCTGCTACAAATGATTTTAGCTCTGTGTTCTCTTCCTGGACTTTCTCCACAATCTTTTTCAACTCGGCATTCTCCTTATCGAGATTTGCATTATGCGCCTGAATTTCACCGATGGCCTTGGTTATGCTTAAGATATGGACATTCTGGAAGTCAACGCGAGCTTTAAGCTGCAGAAATCGTTGATTGTCGGCATATGATGATGAGGTTGATGGAATGGATTGTATCGGAGTTGGGCGGATTGGTGATGGAATATATGGTTCATGTTGAGGTGGTGGTGGTGGAAAGGTGGTGGCCTAAGGTTCCTGATGCTGAGTTTGGGGGATTTCTGGTTGAACTGGTGGAGTTGAAGATGACCCTTGCATGAATCGATGACGCTTGGCTCGTTGCCTCGTCACTAAAGGAGCAATCTCTTCTTCTTCAAAATCTGATTCATCAGCCTCTCTTGATACGCGCCTCCTCGAAGTCTCTTTATTAATAACTACTACTCTCGAACCATAAGTCTCTATTCGAACATGAGGTTCAGTAGACACAGACTCTGGAGCTTCAGCTTCAATTTCCTCCATTTCCTCTGATTCGGTTGCAGATGATGACAAATCATTATCAGCCTGCTCTGGCTCATATTCTTCTACATCTCTCAACACATCTTCTTCTCCCTCAGGAGGCTCAAGTAATTCACCCACTAGCGCGGCAGCTACATCTTCATTAGCATGAGGTCCTGCCTCCCAGATTTCATTAAGAGTTTGGCACAATTGTTCAGCTTCGCTTGGAACATTTGACGGCCCTGCTTCTTGTATTTCTGGCTGCTGACTGGTAGAAAGCCCAGACGCCTGAGTTTGACTCGCAGACGTTCTTTGTCTTCGCCTTTGTGCACGTGGTGGCTGTGGTTGTTGTTGTTGTTGTGGAGGCTGCCTGGCTCGAACTTCAACTTCCCCTGCCCAGTTGGCAACATCTGGGGCTTCAAAATTCCTATCCAAGATGGCTCCAAACAACGGACGCTCAACTGGAACAGCCAACCTTCCTCTGTGCGAGGAACAATCAGCAAAGATCCTCTTATCCATTACCGCTACACTCTGAATGTCATTCGACTGAGGCAGATTTGGCAAGAAATGCCTGATCAGCATCATGATGAACCGTGGATACAGCAGGAATTGTGGATTTTCTGGAGCGGTGATCTGGTGAACAAATTCGGAGAAAAACATTTCCGAGAAACTGTATGATCGATTATACACTATCGCGACAATCCCAGACTGGATCTTCGCAACCATATAGTCAAAACCTGCTTTCTTTGGTGCAAAGCATACCATAAAGACATGAGCCAAAAACCTCCATTGTCCGATTAACCCGCTCTTCATATAGGACACCTTCGTCACATCGAGACTATAACCCATTCTCTGAAAGGCCGCTTGCCTTATATTCAGAGGAAATTCGATTGGCCCAGACTCCTCTTCCTGTGAACCCAGCTGCAACACCTGACGCAGCATATCCGCCGAAAACACGAGCGGTTGGCCAGCTATTCTAGTCCTTAGCACTGTCGGGGTGACAGTGCAGTCGACCTGAAGATGATCATAAAATTGACGAATGTATGGTAAAACAAGCTGAACATTATGGGACAACGCAAAACCAATCCTAGATTCTACTAGGAAATCCAGCATTTGTCTGTATCCCTGCGCCTCAGGGATATGATGATCAGGATGAAGGACCATATTGTGCTTCGGCACAAAAGCTCGTACAGCCATTTCTGCACAATAAACAAACTATTAGATTCATTAAAAATCAATAAACTTGTTTAAATTCAAATCTGTTTTATTTTGAACTTGTTTAAGTACAAAATCCAACACAATTAAATTTCTACAAGTTTAACAAAATTTAAATTAAATAACGCAAATAAAAGACAGATTCGAATGTAACAGATTCGAATAAGTCCCCCTTTCGAGTTTGATGACAGATTCGAATGTCATGGTCTTCTCGAGTCTGTCAGTAGACTCGAGAAAATCCATGAACAGATTCGAATCCCCGTCGGCCAAGATTTCAACAAAAACCCAAGATTTTAACCATTTTGAACTTAGCAAATCACATACATTAGTTCAACTAGGTTCTAATCATTGATTTATGCATTTAATTTAACTGTTTATTGGTCCTAACTTGGTAATTTTGTAAAAACCCGATTTCAACCAACAAACCTTACAAAATTGGTGATTTTGACCTAAATGATGTGTAAAACTACATGAATCTTGTACAATCAAGTTGATTATACCTAGATACAGGAGTAGAATCGAAACACCAAGTAATATACTCGACAAATTGTCGTTTATGAGAGAAACGATAGATTCGAGCAACAGATTCGAAATCGCCTGAGTAGATTCGAGGATATAGATTCGAAAACAGTAAGTAGTTAATGACTTCACTGTTAACCTATATATACTACCAACCTTCGAATCTAAGGCCAGACTCGAATCTACTGACAGATTCGAAGCCTTCCCAATTCGAGTCTGTCCTAAACTCGAAAAACACCAAACACTTAGAAAAATTTCGAAAATTTTTGAAATAACTTCAACTTTTTCAACCTTTTTCTACGGTATTGTGTAACAAGATAAACTATGCCAACTCTTTTACCCTAAGCACATGATTTTTCACGTAGTGTTTATTTTATCCAACTTTGAATGCACCCTAAGTAATTTTTGACCTTTTACCTAAGTAAAAACTAAAATAAAATAAAATAAAATAAAATAAAATACACTAAGGTAAAATAAAATAAAATTAAAATAAATTTTGACTAAAAATTTAACTTAGACTTAAGCTATACCTATTAAAATTTACAACCTAAGCTAAATACTAAACAAAAATCTTTTTGATGAGTATAGTCTAAGAAAGGTTCAATCAGATAGCGATATCAGAGACTCACTTTCAGTACTTAAACTTTCACACTTAGGAATTTTTGATTCCTTTGATTGTTTGTCGTGAAATACCCATTTAGCCGATTGTTGGTATTTTACCCCTTTTAAACATTCTACATTTTGGAATATCCCTTGGCATTTTTATTTATCATGAAATTATCTTACGTGACTCAGACATAGACATACTTTTATGATCAAGGCACACAAACAAAGATTCTAACTTGTTGGTATTTGCAAACTTTCTTTAAAAGACAAACATCGGACACAGGTCTGTATTTTCATACAACAAAGTGTCTTAGTTTGACTTAAGGTTTATTTTTAAAGTTAGCAAGACAGCGGTGACAGGTCTGTACTGACGTACAACAAAGCGACATATCTGCTAACCCGAATCTAAACAGAGGCAACAGGTCTGTACTTACGTACAACAAAGTTACATGTTTTCGACTCTTAATTTTATATGATATTTCTATTTTTTCATGTTAAGATGTATATGATGTTGCCATACATCCCCAGAAAGTTTGCATACCTCATTTAGACACAAAGTTTGTATGTCTTGTACATAAAAATTAAGACCGATTGGTCGTACATCTAAGTTAGTGACACGCTTGACTTTTTCTTGAATATTTTATTTGCCTTGAGACTCCCTATTTGTATTATGCCTACCAACACATCAAACTAAACTAAAGTATAACACTTAGAATTTAGTTGCATTATGTGTGAAAGCCTAAACACTTAGAGTTTGTAACGACTGTGCTAATTTTCGTCACTTTGAACCTATGTTTCTAAGACTTCACTCATTTTCTGATATTCTCTTTTTTTGTATTTTTCTGATTTTCTCTCTTTTTTCGTTTTTTTTTGTTTTTTATAAAGAAATAGCAATAAAATACGATAAACTACTAACTTACTAAAAATAGAAACTTACTAAAAATAGTAACTATCCTAAATTAGCAGACTTACTATAAAAAGAAAGAAATACTACTACTATAAAAGGAAATAAACTACTACTAAGGTCAAATTACTCTGGGTTGCGCATTCCATTTAGTTGAATTAAATATTCAAACCGTGACTTATCAAATGCTTTAGTAAATAAATCAGCATTATTATCTTCTGTTGCCACCTTTACCAATTTGATTAAGTTCTTTTCAGCACAATCACGAATAAAATGATGCCTAATGTCTATGTGCTTTGTTTTGTTGTGTTTAACTGGATTATTAGTTATAGCAATTGTAGATTGATTGTCTATCCTAATTGGAGTTTGAGTATAAGCCAAACCGTAATCCCGCAATTGTTGTTGTATCCACAGAACCTGTGAGCAGCAACTACCAGCAGCAACATACTCGGCCTCGCACGTTGACACGGCTACCGATGCTTGTTTCTTGCATTGCCAGGATACCAACCTCCCTCCTAGGAACTGACAACCTCGAGTTGTTGATTTGCGCGTCAAGCTGCATCCTCCGTAGTCAAAATCCGTGAACGCCTCCAACTCTAGATCTCCCTCCGCGTGATACCAAAGTCCCAGCTTCGGTTTCGACTTGAGGTATCGTAGAATCCGCTTCACAGCTTTCATATGCATCTCCTTCGGATTCGCTTGAAACCTAGCACAAATACACACAGCAAACATAATGTCAGGTCTTGAAGCAGTTAAATACATAAGTGATCCAATCATGGCCCGATATAATGTCGGATCCACATCGGTATCACTTTCAGTACCCGTTCCGAGATTATGATTCACTTGAGTCGGCGTGCTGAAATGGGCAGTCAATTTTGTTCCTTCCATCCCAAAACGCTCCAATATCTCATAGACATACTTCGTCTGATGGATAAACATCCCTTCCTTCTTCTGGTCAACTTGTAACCCCAAAAAGAAATTTAACTCTCCCATAGCACTCATCGCGAATTTCGACTTCATCACCTTCTCGAAATCTTTGCACATTTGTTCGTCTGATGATCCAAAAATGATATCATCGACGTACACTTGTACCAAGATAAAATGTTCTCCCTTCCTCTTGACAAACAGAGTACTATCTATCCTACCCCTTTCAAACCCGTTTTCTAATAAATGGTTGGATAAAGTCACGTACCACGCCCTAGGTGCCTGATGCAATCCATATAGAGCCTTATCTAAACGATATACTCTATCAGGATATTTTGGATCTGTAAATCCGGGAGGTTGTTCTACATACACCAACTCCTTCACTTTCTCATATAGGAAAGCACTCTTAACATCTAACTGATATACCTTAAAGCCCTTGAAGGAGGCAAAAGCTAAAAACAACCTAATGGCTTCTAGCCTTGCTACTGGTGCAAAAACCTCGTTGTAATCGATTCCCTCCTCTTGGTTGAAACCCTTTACAACTAGCCTAGCCTTGTTGCGCGTGACTATACCCCGATCGTCTCTTTTGCACTTAAAAACCCATTTGGTTCCTATGGCAACTTCCCCTCGAGGTAATGGAACTAACTCCCACACTTCTAGTTTCCTAAATTGCGAAAGTTCTTCCTGCATCGCTTCAACCCAGGAGTTATCCTTAAGTGCCATTTGCACATTCTTAGGCTCTACTTGCGATATGAAACATGAGTAGAGACATGTGTGATAAGCTTTGAAGTCATTTATCATTGACAACAACACAATGTTGTTATTTAAACTACTCCTAGTCCTCACACCCTCGTTAGGATTTCCTATGATGCTTTCTAATGGATGGTTCTTGTTAATCCTAGAGGTCTCTATTTCATCAACCCTTAGATTATCTCCTAAGTTAGATCCTATTTCACCTAATGGGGGAACAGGCTCAGCTTCTACATTTTCCTCCTCACGGACGTTTTCCTCAGAGTTGGAACTTGATGCTTGAGTCTGATTCTCAGTGGAAGGTGCTTCTGGATCATCAACTTCTGGAGATCCATCTACTGTCGCAGTAGGCTCGGATGTGGATTCAAACGTAGTTCTCGGAAAGATATGGCCATCGTCATTTAGATGCAACGTCGCCATGTCCTTTTCGATTGTACCTGCATGATCATCCAAAGGAATGTTAAATGACTCAAATAATTTATCATAGTCAAATATCCATTCCGGACCAGTTTGGGGTTCATGTGTATAACTTGTAACTTCAATGTTATACACAATCTCCACAGTACCATTTGTTTTGTTAAACACCCGTTTGTTTGGTGAGTTCGGCACATAACCTAGGAAGTATCCTTCGTCAGCCTTTTCACCAAACTTCGGTTGATGTTTTGTACGCAAAAGAGTGCATGGTACCCCAAACGGTTCGAATCCAGTTAAATTAGGTGGCCGTTTATTCAAAATTTCATAACATGTTTTGTTCAAAGATTTGACTGTAAGGACTCGGTTTAAAATATGGCACGCGGTATTCACTGCCTCCCCCCAAAACATGGTAGGAAGCTTTGAATCCGAAAGCATAGTCCTTGCAGCTTCAATCAATGTCCTATTTTTACGTTCGGCCACCCCATTTTGTTGAGGTTCATATGGTGCACTAAATTGACGCACGATGCCCTTTGATAGGCAATATACGCCAATTACAGTGTTTTTAAACTCTGTTCCATTATCACTACGTAGCCGTTTAACCCTTGTTCCGTAGGAATTCTCCATTTGGTCTAAGAACCCGATGAGCTTGGAAGCCGTCTCGTCCTTTGTACCTAAAAAGAAAACCCAAGAAAACTGTGAGTAATCGTCAGTGATAACCAAACAAAACCAACTACCTCCGATACTCCTTTTGTTGATTGGACCGAAAAGATCCATGTGCAACAAATCGAATGTTGAGGTTATGGAGTTATGCGTCTTGGACTTATGTGTCTTCTTATGTTGTTTGCCCTTCTTGCACGGTAGACACTTGTCCTCGAACTGAAAGCTCTTCAGAGGCACACCTTGCACCAGTCCATTCTTCGTTATGTAGTTCATCTTCCTTAGGTGCAAGTGAGCCATGCGTCTGTGCCACAAAACCGATTTCGTCTCCGAAGCTTTTGATAGTAAGCAGATCGGACCCATCGAAGTATCCGGCTTGTTCATATCAAGTATGTACAAGTCGTTCTTCCTTGGAGCCCGCATCAATATCCAATCTTCAGGTATCTTGAATCCCGGTTTTAGCACTAATGCTTCAGTGTCAGTGAAAAGCACTGAATTATTCTTATCACAGATTTGAGATACACTAATGAGATTATGAACCAGTTTATCAACGTGATAAACTTGATCCAATGTAATCGTCCCATTAGTGACTTCTCCAGTTCCAGTGATATTTCCTCTGTTACCGGCGAATGATACAAACCCCCTATTCCTACCCTTGAAGTCTGTAAGCAGACCTCTTTCCCCCGTCATGTGCCTGGAGCAGCCACTGTCGATGAACCATTTGTTGTTTGGACCTGTGGAAATCTCCTACACATGAAAGAAAATAGGTTAGTTATCACGGGGAACCCAAGCCATAACTAACTTGGTTATACCATTCTCGTCCACATACTTAAACTCTTTCAAATACCCATCTCGCCTTTCAGGTGACTTGGGTCGTTGAACAGGAGTTTGTTGTGGTGCCGAGTGAGTTAAATTCACTCTCTGCCTTTGAGTAGGCATTTGTTGTGGAGCTCTAGAATAATTCCTATTATATTGCATTTCGGATCGTGATCCTTGAGCTCTTACCGGGGCATAATGTCTAACAGGAGTATGAGACCTAACTGGAGTGTGTGACCTACTAGGTGTTGTGCTCCTATAGACTTGTTGAGGTGCTGACCTAGATTGATTAACGACACGATTCGGTGAATTTGTCCTAACCACTTCCTTTGGTCCAACCTTTACCGGTGTTTGTTTCACAACAGGTTTTGGTGCGGCCTGCACAGTTTTCTCGGTACTCTGAGAACTACTCGTGCTCGCCACACTTGTTGAGGGTTTTGGCTGTTCTGGCTTCACTATCTTAGGTGTCGTATCAACTTTCCTATGTGGACAAGTAGAAGCCACATGCCCCCTCTCGTGACATCTAAAGCATGACATTTTGTCTATTGGCTTCTTTTGTGAGCCCTTAGACTTAGGTGTCTCACTAGTGTCTTGGTCCTTATGTACATCTATGGCGACTGGCTCATCGTCCTGATCAGCCCAATCAATTTTATGTTTTCCTGCAGGTGTTTCACTGGAGGAAGTCACAAATTTGACTTTCTTAATCTTGACAGTTGTGTCAGCCACCTTAGGTGTATTTTCTACAATAGGCTCAGATTTAGGTTCAGGTGTGTCCTCTAAGTCTACTGATTTGTCAGTTTTCTCCTGAGGCTGAGGCACATAGTTTGCATTGAAGGGTGGAGGAATTTCGTGAAATCCTAGACCTACGGGCTTTTTAGACTGTCTTTGGGCATCTAAAACTTTCCCTAGGTTTAGGCTCGAATTCCTAAACTTCTCCAAATTGCTATTTGCCTCGGCTACCTTTACCTTTGTTTCAGCTAGCTCTATGTCTTTGTCCTTAAGACTTTTGGTCAAGGCTTCTATGTGCTCATACATAAGCTCTATCCTAACACACTGCTCACTCAGTTTGTCTTTTAGAACTATTACGTCTTGAGCATCAGCCTTAAGCTTTTCTTTAAGATCTTCCTTGATATCGTTTAGGCTAGCGTTTTCAATTTTTAAATTCTCATTTTGAGCAGTTATGGTTTTATGTGATTCTAAGAATAGATTTAACCTATCGTTAGAATTAACACACAACGCACATAATTCACGAAAAAGAGAGTAAGTCAGACTAACCTTTGAGTTATCAGATTCCACGTTGGCCATCTGTGCAGCAAACTCCAGTACTGTCTGATCATTCGTCTTCTCTACCCACATCGGACTGCTGTCCCGTGTGGTCCGCTCGTCCCCATCACACCCAGCATCTGTGACTTCAGCCATGAAGGCTCTAGCATTCGACTCAGGATGTGAACTCCAGTCATAGGTACCATCTAGCTGTCTGTCTGAAGTGACATTGGATATTAGACACGCTAGGTTGGCTTGACCAGATGATGAACTTGGAAGGTATCGTTGTTGAGACTGAGTCTAAAATTGTCCCTGATGCTGACTCTACCCTTGGTATGTTTCTACTTTCGGCCTCTGACATTCTCTGGCGAAGTGTCCCAGACCTTGACAGTTGTAGCACTTGACTTTGGACTTATCAAATCCAATCCCCTTGTTGTTCATCGTCAAATTCCTTCCAGTTCTCTTGATGAATCTCTTAACCCGTTGGGTTACCATGGCCAGTTGCCATTTGAGGTCCATCTCCTCAAGATCATCAGGGTCGACCTGATCATAGTCCTCATCCCAGAGAGCAGGATCGTTAATCTTCCCCTGAACACAATTCCCGTACGCGGCCACAAAAGAAGCAAGCAGATTCAAATGTTCTTCCGCTGATTTTGCGCTCATGGGCATCTTCGAATAGCTCTGAGATGTCGATGCATGTTGTACTTGAGGCTGCGGTTCTTCCGATCTTCCTAATCCTAAGAACGCGCGATTCAATGAGTCATCAGACTCTGCTGGTGACGACGTTTCTCCGGTGAAAAACGCTGTAGCAGTCTTCAGATCGACGGTCGCTGAAGGTTTTGTCGACTTTCCAAAATACATCGCTGGATTCTGGACTTGTTCGTAATCAGTTTCTGCCTTCAGTAGCTCGAAGTGATATGCCCGCAACGTTCCCACAATGTCATCTAGAGATTGAGTATAATACTTGTCTTCATTCAGCTTGATCATTGCCACATACATAGCCCATTTGGCTGGTAAGGCATCAAGAAGCTTGTTGTTCTTGTCAGTGTCAGTATACTCAATTCCGTGACTTTCAAGTTCCGTCAACAGATGATAGAACCGAGTGATGATATCGTCCAGCTGTTCATCCTTTAACGCCTTGAAGATTGCAAACTGTTGTTTCAACAGCTCTGTACGCTTTCTACGAACCCTAGGATTACCCTCACACCTCTTCTCTAGAGACTCCCAAAGTTCCTTCGACGTCCTTTGAGTCCTAAATGTGTGCAGTATATCCTGAGGTAAAGCCATTCGGATTATCGAGAAAGCTTTGTTTTCGGCTTCAAACAATTTCTTATCATCCTCCTTCATCATTTGGTATGATAAGACTTTCTGACGGCCTTCAACTTCAGAAACTGGTGGAATATATCCTTCGTCGATACACACCCACATGCGCATGTCATTAAAACGCACGAAATCGGTAAACCGATCTTTCCACCAGTAATAATCCTCGATCTTCATCAGCTTAGGCGGAGCGTTTGCCTTCCCGACCTCGTGGTCCATTTCCAGGAATTTTTGGAGATTTGACATCTTTTCAAAAATAATTGAATTGAACTTAATTAATTTAATTCGAAACTAATGTGAATTAATACGTTCGAATCTAGGTAGATTCAAATATAATCAGACTCCAATATATTTGGGATTAAATTCGATTAAGTGTTATAATTCAATTAAACTCGAAATTAAGTCAGATACGAAAGTCCTTAGATTCGATGGTCAGGCAAACTCGAAATTACAGCAGATTCGACACCCTATTCAAAACTAAGCTAGACTCGAATTAAACTCGAAATTAAACTCGAGACCCTGTTCGAATGTAGCACAAACTCGAAATAGATTCGAAACCCTCTGAATTAGACTCGAAAGGAGCGGATTTTGGTTAGACTCGAAACTCAGTGTAACCCTAATTACCCCTAATAGATTCGAGCGCCGCAAACTCGAAAAACGGCTAACACTTTGATTTTTTGACGTTTTACAGATTAAATCAATATTTTTGCAATGAAAAATATTGATTTCGATCAAAAACGTGAAAAACCACAAAGTATTTCCCGTATTACTATTTGCTAAGCTCGACGAACCCGAAAAAACAAGATTTTGAGAGAAAAACCGTCCAAAAGCGTCAAGAAACCTAGAATGTATCTAGATGAACACGAAGAACACCAAGAACACTCCGTAGGCTCTGATACCACTTGTAAGGTCTACCTAACACAGATCTATCTAGACGCGGAACCGTCAACGAGTGCGGAATCCTCGTTTACGGGTAGACGGTAACAACTCTCACTAGAAACACGGAGACTATCAGAAGCTGAACGAACGACTCACGAACGATCCTACAAACTGATTCTCTCCGAAACGGCACTAAAACTGATGATAAACTCGAGATCGCCTTTTGCTTAATCACTCACGAATTCTACGAAAAGTCTGATAATATCTCGAGTCTATCCCTAATTATAGAGCCTGATTCGAGTCTGTTATGGGCCAAACTCGAATCTGGCCCAAGGCCCATTCGAGTTTGTCCACAATGACACTCTCGAATCTGCCCTCATTCGAATCTAGGGCTACATTCAAAACTATCACAGATTCGAATGCCAAGCCTTAAATAATTCGAATCTAGCATTTCACATACTTAACTTAGTATTGAAACTTATGTTTTTACCTTATGATTGAATTTATCTTTGTACTTTATGTTTGAACTTCTTGTAATACGTTACATCAAGTTCAAACATACAAACACTAATAAATATCAACCATATATAAACATATATAACAAACACTTGCTAAAATCACAATGTAGGATCACTTAGACTGCTATCGTCACACAGGATGTACCAACAGACATCGTCCAGAACGCTAGAATGAACGTTAGAGTACAATTTCGAAACGTGCATTTGAGATCGGCGTCCTAGACGCTGATACTAATTTCCAAAAAGAAGAATAGCGTATGGTAGATGCTGGTTTGAGGTTTCAGACGCTGCAACAGCGTTCAGGACGCTAGGTCAGACGCCAAGAAACCGCTTTGAAACGCGAACAAGTGCACAGCGTTCTAGTGGGCGTCCTAGACGCTGGGATTAATTTTGAAACAGAGGGTGAGCGTTTCCTCAACGCTTAAAACGCCTGCGCCGACGCTATTCCACCGTTTGAGACGCCGGGTAGGACGCTATCTCACCTTCCATGATTTTAACCCTTTTTGGCGTCATTATCTTCATTCTCATTGTTCCTCTTTCACTCCAAGCGCTCTCACATCTTTGTTGGATGCTACCCCCTTTCTAAAATAATTTCTTGCTTTGGTTTATGGAACATACCTGATGGGTGTATGCATTAGTTTCTGGGTGCCTATATGTGTTGTTATTTCAATGTGCTAAGGATATCACTTCCCTCTAAGTTGGGGAGGGGTGTCTGATTTTTTCGATTTTACATGATACATGGGCAGTTTTGCATGGTTTGCATGACAGAGAGTTGGGTCGAGCGTTTTAGACTATTCTATGTTGCAAGGTAAACGCATGAAAAATATGTGTGTGTAAGTCTGATCAGCTCCCCATACATGTTCCTAGTCTGTTTGTTCTTTGTGAATAGCATGTATAAAATGTCCGGATCAACTTCTCAACGGGTCAAAAGCATAGAAAAGAGGAAGAAAACCACAACAGGAACAGTGATTCGTCCTCCAGAAGAGTGGGACCCTACCAAGCTTCTTTCCGACACGATGCGCGTATACGAGCTAAATTGCTTATGGAGAAGTGGGGGGAAGACACCAAGAATATATATGAGAAGAGGAAAGGGGTAGTCACACCATATGCTGAAGAAGAGAGTATAGAGAGACAACAAAATAGATCCATATGAGGAGGTGAGGCATTTCACTGACTATAGAGCAGACCTGTCCTACACGTCATTTAAGAGCTACCAGACCCCAGACTTTGATGGCATTGCAATAGTGGTATCTTTGGACCACCGCAACAGTAAAGGATGCATTGATAGCTGGTACTTTCGTTTCGTTTCATTTCTGCTTTTGTTATTTCATTGCATTCTTAGCTTTTAAATTATCTTTGGGTTTGTATGGTTTTAATTATGCATGTATGTCAGGGTTGTGGTAATATCATGATCATATTTGGCCCGTTACATCTAGATTATCTTGTGCAAACATTAGAATGAGGGAATAATGGGTTAAGTGAATTGGATTCTATAGCTTTAAATTTTTGAAGCCTTGAGATGCTAAAAATGTGTGTGTGGATAGAAGCTGAATGTTTAACATGTTAAATCTTGGTTAATATCTCTCCAAGAAATCTTTGAAGTTGATGGCAATAAGGGGGAGAGTGAGCAGTGCATAGCACCAAAAGAAAAAAAAAGAGAAAGAAAAAGAGAAAAAAGAAAAGAGGAAACTAACACGTGGCCTAGTAAGTCCGGGAAATTAAGTCTGTGGGGTACCATCATGCCTAATCACCTAAGACCGTTTGGTTTGGGATCGATTGACCAAAATCCCGTTACATGGACTTATTAGAAAGTCATGATTACAAGTGTTAGTGGAAAAGAAAAGAAAAAAGAGATTCAGTAGAATAAAAGCATGCATGTAAGCTTAAAGTGAAATCAGCTCGTAACCTTGAGCTAAAAATCAGCTCTAAAGGATTTGTTGTGAGGGAGAAAAGGCTGTGGATTGCAAGATGTTAATAGTTGAGCTCTATTTCACCATTGTTTTTAGTGTTCCTTGAGTTTACACTTTTAGGGTTAAGGGATCCAAGTTAGTTATCCTTTTGGCTCTGTTTTAATGCCTTGTTCGGGACGATCAAGGTGTAAGTTGGGGAGGTTTGATCAGTGATATAAATCACTTCTATTTTTATGTGTTTTTGTTGTGTTTTAGTGTGTCAAATGCAAGAAAGTTGGTACTGCTGATGTGCATTGTTTGTTGTAGGTGATTGGTAAGAAAAGTGGCAAAATGATAGCTTGGGAAGTCAAAAAACGTCTAGCGTCCAAGCCAGCGTCCTCGACGGGATTTCGGCAACCTGGTCAGCGTCCGCGACGCTGGGATAGACGCTGGTACACCAGTTCTGCAGGAAAGTGCTCGGCGTCCAAGCCGGCGTCCTAGACGCTAAAGAAACGCATAAAATGTGTGATTTCAAAAGATGAGCGTCCTCATAACGCCTGAGACGCGGTTACGGCGTCCTAGCCAGCGTCCTAGACGCTGGGGTCAACGCTGGTGCGTCAGTTTCTACGGGAGCATTGCTTTTAAAAGGGGGCGGTTACTAGAACAGAGGGAAGTTTTTCCTCTCATTTTTCTAAGGAGGAGGTCTCGTTTTTCACTCAAAAAGGATCATTTTCACACACGGAGGATGGTTTTTGGAGGCGATCGAGAGGAGAAAACAACAAAATAGATCATTGATCAAGCATTCCAGCAGCCAACTTCTTGTGTTCTACACACTGGTTTGGTAGTTAGTATGTATTTCATTATGTCATTTGTTGTTAGTGTGCAAGTCCAAATCATGTTGGGCTAAACACATTTTGGTGTTTGTTCTTAAGTTTGCATATTATGGCATGAATGAATGTTATGTGATCTCAGTTTCCATTTGTGCTAAAAGGGGTTGTGGATCTTATTTGTGAATGAGTGAATGAATGCGTTGTTAAACAACGAGTGTTGTATATAACAGGGTATAGTGATATCATTAGTTGTGCCGGCTCATTAAAATGGGGAAGACAATTAATAGAGTTGCATACTTTGTCTTAAGAACATTGGTTGTGGAACATGCATTCGAATGAATGGTCTTTATACAACGGATATTGTATATAACAGGGTATAGTGATATCATTAGTTGTGCCGGCTCATTAAAATGGGGAAGACAATTAATAGAGTTGCATACGTTGTCTTCGGAGCATAAATTGTAAGGTCGTATTAATTCATGTAAATGGTGTCCGTAACATTCTGAATTGCCATAGTATGTATAACGAGAGAGCAATCACCTATTCTCCTTGAGTGAAACTTCCTTAATCGAATTCCTCCGTGTTAGAACGTAATAGTAGCAACTGATAGTAGATTATTAATTTAAAACAAATGATTACAAACTCAATCCAAACAGTCTCTGAAGCTAGTTTAGCAACCTGACTTTCCCTGTGGATTCGATCCCACTTACCCTATCTATATAGTGTGTGTTGGGTTTTCTTTGATGCTCATACGACTGGGTCCATCACACTCTCTTTCTTTTCTTTTAGTCTTTTTCCCTCTTTTCCTTTCCCTTTTTATGCCCTCTTGATTTTCTCTTATTTCTTGATCGAGTGTTGTAGACTTGAGGTTCTAGCAAGCTTATGTTCATGCATATTTCAATGTGTTACAATTGAGAGACTTTGTCAACCTAAACACGAGGGTTGAGTGTTCATTTAGTGAGTTTCTGCCATGTTTATTTTGTTCTCAAAAAGTTTAGTTTGTTTAGCTTCTATCCCTACTTTATGTTTTATTTGGTTCTTGAAGTTATTTTTGTTTTCCTAGCTATGTGTTCGGTTAAGCCGGAAATGCCTTAGGATTTTCTTTCTTTGTCAAAAGTTGTCGAGTTTTTATGCGTTCTCAATTTCAAGTCTATATATATGCTTGTGGAAGAGTTGCTTGAGGACAAGCAAAGGTTAAGTGTGGGAATGTTTGATATCGTCCAATTTGTACATGTTTTATCGGACGATATCTCGTGTTTTACATAGCTTTTTGGTTGATTTTCGTCCCAAACTCGATCTTATAGGTTTATGTTGTAATTTTAGGTCTTGGTTGAATAAATTGGAGTGAAAGGAGCTGAAACAGCCAGAACTCGGTAAGTTCACGCACATACTCGGCGAGTTCAAACAAGAACAGAATGCCTGATCTGCTCAGAACTCGGCGAGTTCCCCAGCCATACTCGGCGAGTTCGCCCAATTCCAGAACCAAACTCCCAAGAGGAACTCGGCGAGTTCACCTGAAATCTGATGAATTCTGAATATTCCTGATAATTTCCAAATTAATAGGGAGTCGACAACGCATGAACTCGGCAAGTTTCATCACCAAACTCGGCGAGTTCCCCCTGTTTGAGATCGAATCAGGAGCTGACAGCACATGAACTCGGCGAGTTCTTCCCCTGTACTCGGTGAGTTCTCTCCAGCCTATAAAAGGAAGATTCTGCTCATTTAAGAGGGTGACGAATTTTTATCAAATTTTTCATACACAATTTCTCTGGTTTCTTGACAAAGAAGGAAGGCAAGGAAGGCATCTATCTTGGAGTTTTGTCTTAAAGGATTGCATCTTCATCAACATACGTCATTAGGGGAGTTTTTCGTATATTTAAGTTCATCTTAATATTTGAAATGCTTGCTTATTGTATGATGGTGTTTTACTCCATTAGCATGGAGTAGTTTTGCTATGTAATCATTTGGGTAGCAAACCCTAGACATTGGATGATTTATATTTTTATGTAATCGGATGATTATCGAAGTTTACGTATTTTGAATGAAAATCTTGTTATTATGTTTAGACTTGTTAAACTTGCTATGAATGCTTTATTCTTTCCATAACGAGAGTTCGAAATAGTTGGTATTTGTTTTTGATAAACCAAACACCTTAGTGAAGTTGAATCTTTCTACTAGAGATGGTGAAAGAGTAGGTTTAATCGGTGTTTTCATAATAATAAGAGGGGATTTATGTTTTTATGAGAATATAGCATGAATTTTATGTATTTGGTTTTTAACCGAATAATCTTTCAAAAGACGTAAACTTGTTGTGAACATTCGGATTTGCATAACTCAAGTTTTGAACATTTAAAAGAGGTTTTCGTGTTCACGTCGTGAGTTATGGGATTATTGTGCTATAGTGAGAGATCTATATAGCTAGATGATCATTGTTCATATGTTAATAATCGATATTGTATTCTTATATAAGAGATTTGAGTGGATATGATATTGGTTGTTATGATAAATTAGTATCAAACATAACTTAGAGATTTGTGTGTTTGTTGCTTTGGAATCATAACTAGTATATTATCTGATTTGCGCGTTAAATTATTCATCCAGTGTTTGGGGGGAGTGATCCCATTTGATTACATGTTTCATTTAATCAAAAATCTTAGTAATTAATTCCTTAGGATTGTGTGTGTAGTTTTGGTAAATCTTTAGTCATTAATTTAGATTATTCATAGTTAAACCAATTTAAATACATAGCTAATTATTAACCGACGACTTATTATCATCATTCCACCAGATTGTCCTTGAGTTCGATACCCGGACTTACGTAAGCTATACTAGTATACGATAGGTGATACTTGCCTATTTGTCCGCTAGTTCTAGTTTATTTATTTCCATTTATTAATTAAAATTAAGGTGTGCTAGCGGCACATCAAAATCTTTTTCTTATCATCATAACACTGCTCTCCTGTCATCAGCATTAACTGAAAAATCTAACTGTTGTGATTCCTTCTCAGGTGCTGATGGTAATTCTACTGAAGTTCGTTATGAGGCCTTTGTTGCCAATGATGGAGTGTTTGCTTTAAATGCTGAAGATTTAGAACAGATCCATCCAGATGATCTAGAAGAGATGGACTTGAAATGGCAGCATGCAATGTTGACCATGAGGGCTAAAAGGTTTCTGAAAAGAACTGACAGATCCAACTTCCAGCATTTGATAAATCCAGAGTTGAATGCTTTAAATGTCACAAGCTTTTCCACTTTGCCAGAGAATGCAGATCCCAAGGTCAACAACCACCAAGACCCTATCAAACTACTCAAGCTTCATCATCTCAAGCACTTGACAATGTGTTTGACTGGAGTGATCAAACAGAGGAAGAGTTTCAAAATCAAGCTCTAATGGCAGAAACATCAAATGTCACCTCCACTGAACTACCATCTGAGGTAAATGCTAAACTTTGCTCTCAAACATGCAAAAATATGGTTAAAAAGTACAGAGATCACAATGAGAGCATGTGCAAAACTATAGCTAAGATGGAAGAAAGGAGATATGAATATATGCAGGCCATAGAAGATCTTGAAAAACAGATTAATGACTATAAGGATAATGAGATTCAGATGGGACATGATAGAACATATCATGAGTGGGAGAAAAAGGAGCTAAATAAGAAAATAGAGTCCCTAAATAAGAAATTAGATGAGGCTGATCAGAAGGTGTTAGAAGCTAATAAGAAACTAGAATCTGTCAATATAGATCTAGGAAATTTCAAATTGGCAAATCAAAAGCTGGAACAGCTAATGGAAGATCAATTTAAAGATAGGGTAAAATCTCAGCTCAATCCCAAAGAAGGTATAGGATACAGAGCCACTCCACCTCCATACAACAACAAATACATTCATCCAATGAGTGAAGTTGTTGATAGGCTTGTTAATGAACCATTAGATAAGTCTATGACCACTGTAGATCCTGTCCTTGAAACCAGTCCTGCATCTAAAGAAGATCTCACTAACAATGAAGACTGTGAGTGCAAAGAAGCTGAGAAAGGACACAAAACAATGAGTGTACCTATAGCAGCCCCAAACCCCAGTAAGAAAGGAAAAGAGAAGTTGAGTGCATGCCATGCTACTCCCCAGGTGTCTGTACCTTCTAATTGTAACACTGCATCTTCCTCAAAAGGTAATAAAAGGGGTAAGACTGTTTCAATCTGCACATGCCAAAAGCATGGTGTCCAAAAGTTTCCCGAACAACAACAAGTAAGGAGAAATCAAAGGAACAAGAACCAGTTATGGTCTGATAAAACTGGTTCTAAAATCAAAACAGTCAAAAGATGTTTCCATTGTGGCAGGAAAAACCATTTGGCCAGACATTGCTTGTACAAACCATCTGTTGCAAAACAGACTGTGGTTCAGCAACAGGCATTTGTTAAAAGCACTAAAAATCTTAAAGTCAAACCTCCTGTTGCACCAGTTCCAAAGAAAACAGTTGATCACAGGTTCTCAAAAGTCAATAAAAAATAGTCCACACACCAAAAACAAGTTTTACCAAAACCAAAATCAAATTTTAAACAGATATGGTGTGTTAAAGGCAAAAACTCAGGTGAAACTGTTGATACAAATGTTGAAACTGCCAAGTCTACAGTTGAAGTTGTTAGTGCAACTTCTGAAGCTGTTAGCACTACAGACTCAGTTCAGACTGCTAGGCTCAAAACTGGAACTGGTGATGGATCATCTGAGACTGTTACTGCAAAGTATGGACAAAACACCTGGATACCTCATGTCATAACTAAATACTCTCCACAAAATCCATCAGTGGATCTCACTATGTGAAGACTTTCCCTTCCGGGTCAGTCCGCAGAGTCTAGGTCCCAATTCATGCAACACAATATCAATCATACTAAAATAGGGTAATTAATTGCGGAATTAAAAATTACAAGTACAAACATTTTAGGATTAAGTTCATTACAAATTACAGATTTTCAAATTAAAGTTATAAAAAGGGTAACATCTAATCTAGTCATAACATCATACATCACATCAAGTCTACCCAGAACCACCACATTTGCTGTCTTCCAATCAGTACCAGAAAGTTTGTTGAGTAGTGGTCAAGGAAAGCTTCAAAACTTGGATCTTGAACGACCTAAGTACTAGGTCCTGCAGGTGATTTTCCTTTGGCTTTTCCTGTAAAATATTAATGCAACATCTGTAAGCAATGCTTAGTGAGTTTATAGATTTTCAATATCAACATGCGTGTCAAGCGGAGTCAATAGTCTTAGCGTGATATGTCTCGGCTGCCGCTACAGCCCTCATGATTGAGATATAGTATCATAAGATCGGATGATGTTCAAGCCACACTCACTCTTAAATCGTGGGGATCAGCCACATACTGGGCTGGCTACCAGTAAGTCAATATGGCGGAACATCAGAGGTCATTACCAATTCATAAGAACTGGTGAAATTGTCGGGTCTAGAACAATAGACCATAAGGGCTAGTCAAGCTGAATCAATCTATCAAATGTCTGATCCATGATGGAAACATATGTCTTAGAAGTCATGATAGCAATGAATCATAAAGCAAAGTCTGAAGCAATATTAAATGCAATATGAAAAGATAATCAAATAGCTATCATGATCCACTGGGCAATACCCATCCATGGTGTGCACAGGTTTCAATCCAGCTGATAATATGAATGTCAATAAATCTATCAGCAGCAATATATCTCAACCGGAATCTATGCATGTTCAATCTGAATATCTATAACTCACAGATCTGGTCTTTGTCAAACAGATATAAAATCTGCCACCTGAGTTATCTCAGGATTTTGTCTTTGTCAATTTTGTTTTGTCAATCAAATCTCTGACCCTGCTTTTAAGTCTTTAAGTGTTAAATCTTTGTTCAGAAAATACTGAACCTGTTCAAAATTATCATGATAATATCATGTCAATTTCATCATCTTTATCATCATCATTTTAGTCTTTAATTTCTTGTATTCTATCTGAATCTGATAACCGATAATTCATCTTATTAATGCCATCATCTTTTATAAGTTCATATGCTTTTAAATTTTGATGCAATTCTATATATTTCAAAATACTTGAATTTCTATTTATTTGTTAATTTTATATATATATATATATATATATATATATATATATATATATATATATATATATATATATATATATATATATATATATATATATATATATATTTATATGCATGCAAGATTGGTATATATATATATATATATATTTGGTTTCTTTCACACACATTTGCACATGTAATATATATATATACCGAGAATTTATGAATTTAAACATAGTTTCAGTATATTTATGTAAAGGTTTCGGTATATATATATGTGCTTATAAGGTTTCGGGAGTTTTTGTATGGGTTTCAGTATGTATACCGAAACTTTTAGGGTTTCTGTATAGGTTTCAGTATTTCAAAAAGTCTCAGTGTATAACAAAGGTTTCGGTAAATTTCTTGGTTTCGGTATGTATACCGAAACCTTGTAAGGTTTCGGTATCATCCTTGTGGGTTTCGGTACTTCATGGTTTCGGTATTATCCTTGTGGGTTTCGGTATCATACATAACACACTCAAACTCACACACAAATGGTTTCAGTAATGTGGTAGTACCGAAACCTTAAGGTTTCGGTACCCACAACTTGGGTTTCGGTACTTTGCAAAAACACACACAGATCATTGTCAAGAACACGGGTTTTTCACCAAAATTCCAATTCTTTTCCATATTTTTGATGATCTAACCCAAAATTTTTGTTTCTATAACATCTTTTAACTTAAATTCAACATAATTTACAAAACTTTAAACATGCAACCAAATTTTTCTTACGTTTTAAACATAGGTTTCGGTTTTTGATAAAACCGAACCAATCTCTCAAAATTTCAAATTTTAAACAATTGTTACCTCAAATTTCTTGTTGTTTGTTGTTGATTGTTGCTAATTGTAACTCCTTTGTCTTGAATCTTCAATTGATTGCAAGATTCATGAAATTTTTGATGAAAATGAAAGTAAATGTATGATTGTAGAGAGAGAGAGTAGAGAGAGAGTAGAGAGAGAGTGAGTGTGGTTGTTAATGATATGTTAAATGTTCTTAACTGAGTTTTATATATATCTTTTAAATATATTTGTAATTTAACCCATTAAACTTTTGTATTTTACATATCTTATTTTAATCATCTCTAATAATTAATATCATATATATATATATATATATATATATATATATATATATATATATATATATAATTTAATTATATTATTTCATTCATAATTAAATTACAAGATAATTAATGTAATAAAATTACATTACTTGATCAAAATACTGAAATTAAGACTGGACCAAATGTTAGGTTGTTACAGAATGGGCTCCACCACCCACAAACTTCGTCCCCGAAATTAGCTATGTTCGAACAGACTGGGATATGTTGCTTTCATTACATCTCTGGATTCCCAAGACTGATGCGAACCTTTGTGGTGTTTCCACTGGACGAGCACCATCTGTATTTCTTTATTCCGAAGCTTTTTGGTCTTCGAGTCCAGAATACACTCCGGCTCTTCAACCACTCTAAGCTTCTCATCAATTTGCAGGTTAACGTGTGGTATCTGAATTTCTCTTTCATCAGCTAAGCTTTTTCTCAAATGACTAACATGGAATACAGGATGTATTCCAGCTAAATCCGCTGGTAGATCAAGACGATAAGACTGATTCCCAATCTTTTCAACGATCTTGAACGGCCCGATGAATCTTGGAGCTAGCTTGTTTCTTTTAATAAACCGCACCACATTTTTCATTGGGGATACTTTTAACATCACCCAATCGTTAACTGCAAAACTAATAGGTCTGTGCCGGTTATCATAATATGACTTCTGCCTGCTTTGAGCTTCAAGTATATTCCTTCTAACAAGTTGAATCTTCTCGTGTGTCAACTGTAGAAGGGCAGGACCCGCTATTGGCGATTCACCTGTTTCGCGCCAACAGGTAGGAGTTCTGCACTTTCTTCCATATAAAGCTTCGAATGGAGCCATCTTAATCGTAGAATGATAACTGTTATTGTATGAGAATTCGACCAACGGCAAGTGATCATCCCAGTTACCACCTAGATCAAGAACGCAGGCACGGAGCATATCTTCCAGAGTTAGGATAGTACGCTCACTCTGACCATCTGCACTTGGATGATAAGCAGTACTCATAGAAATCCGAGTACCCATCCCTTCTTGCAGTGCTTGCCAGAATCTGGATGTGAAACGACTATCACGATCAGAGACAATAGATTTCGGCACACCGTGACGAGAGATGATCTCGGTAATGTACATCTGTGCCAATCTATCAAGAGAGTAAGTTTCTTTCATCGGTATGAAATGCGCTGATTTCGTTAATCGATCCACGACTACCCAGATGGAGTCGTGCTGTCTTTTGGTCTTTGGCAGTTTCGTGACGAAGTCCATGGTGATATGCTCCCACTTCCATTCAGGAATTGGCAGTGGTTGCATATCCCCGAAGGGTTTCTGGTGTTCTGCCTTAACCATCTGACATATTCTGCAGCTTTCAACATATCTACCGATGTGGTTCTTCATTCCTGGCCACCAGTAATCAGCTTTCAAATCAAAGTACATCTTTGAGCTACCAGGATGAACTATTAATTTGGACTTGTGAGCTTCAGAAAGAAGAGTGCTGCGAATAGAACCATATTTAGGAACCCAGATTCGGTTTCCCTTGAGACAATGAAGTCCCAAATGATTCAGAGTTAGAAATTGTAATTGCCTTTTAAGATTTTCAGAATCAATATTCTCTTCTTTCATTGCTTCAGCTTGAGCAACTCTGATGTCTTCAATAAGATCAGAAGAAAATACTACAGGAGTTAGGGCATAACAGCACTTTTCAGGATAGACTTTCCTACTCAAAGCATCCGCGACAACGTTAGCTTTGCCGCGATGATATAGGATCTCGCAATCATAGTCCTTGATAAGCTCCAAGGACCGACGTTGTTTCATATTCAGATCCTTTTGAGTAAAGAGATGTTTGAGACTCTTATGATCGGTGTAAAGCTGACACCGAGTCCCATAGAGATAGTGACGCCAGATCTTCAGAGCAAAGGTAACGGCAGCCAACTCAAGATCATGAGTTGGTGCACTTTTCTCGTAATCCTTTAATTGCCTTGAAGCGTAGGCAATAACTTTCCCCCTTTGCATCAGAACACATCCTAAGCCAGTACCAGAGGCATCGCTATAGACAACGAAATCATCATTGCCTTCTGGTAAAGCTAGGATCGGCGCTTGTATAAGTTTCTGTTTCAGAATGTTAAATGCCTCTTGCTGTTTATCGGACCAAACGAAAGGAGTATTCTTTCGTGTTAGCATTGTTATAGGTACAGCAATCTTCGAGAAGTCCTTTATGAATCGCCGGTAGTAACCAGCCAATCCGAGGAAACTTCTTATTTCAGAGGCATTGCGAGGCGTTTGCCATTTCTAAACGGCCTCGACTTTAGACGGATCAACAGAAATCCCTTCGCCAGAAACAACATGGCCAAGGAATTGAATCTATAAGAATCAAAATAGAAATTCAAGTTCTGATGTAAATCAAAGAATACTTAGAAATAACTCAAGACATATATAATAGAAATTATACCTGTCTGAGCCAAAACTCGCATTTAGAAAACTTTGCGTAGAGTCTTTCTTTTCTTAGTAACTCTAGCAATTGCCGTAGATGAATAGAATGATCAGCCTCCGTTTTGGAGTAAATCAGAATATCGTCTATGAATACGATAACTGATTTATCCAACATTGGTCTGCACACGCGATTCATGAGGTCCATGAACGCCGCTGGTGCATTTGTTAAGCCGAACGGCATCACGAGAAATTCGTAATGACCATATCTTGTATGGAAGGCTGTCTTTGGAACATCCTCATCTCTAACTTTCAACTGATGATACCCAGAACGGAGATCTATTTTCGAGAAGTAACTGGCTCCTTGTAGCTGATCAAACAGATCATCGATTTTGGGTAGAGGATATTTATTCTTTATGGTGACTTTGTTCAACTCGCGGTAGTCGATGCACATACGGAAGGTTCCGTCTTTCTTTTTAACAAATAGAACTGGTGCACCCCACGGAGAAGAACTCGGTCAGATAAACCCCTTCTCTAACAGTTCTTGCAGTTGCTTACACATTTCTTGCATTTCTGCAGGTGCAAGTCTGTATGGAGCTTTTGCGATAGGAGCCGCACCAGGAACCAAGTCAATACTGAAGTCGACTTGACGTTCCGGTGGCACTCCGGAAATGTCATCAGGAAATACGTCTGGGAACTCACATACGATAGGAATATCGGACAAAGATTTCTTTTCAGAGCTGGACTCAGATAGAGCATAACAAAGATAGGAGTCGTGACCTCTAGACAAGTATTTCTGAGCTTTTTCTATAGATATGAAACAATGTGCACCTTTTCTCTTCTCGCCCTTGATCTCCAATACTCGGCCGTCTGAGGACTTGATTCTAATGACTCGCCGGTTGCAGATAATTGTAGCCTCGTTATTCATTAGCCAATCAATGCCGATGATGACGTCAAACTCTTTCAACGGAATCGGGATGAGGTCGAGATTGAATACGATATTATCAACAAGTAGTGTGCAGTTTCGATAAACAGAGTCAGCCTTAACAAAATTGTTACTGGCTGTCTCAATATCTAGTATCACGGAAAGCTTTGATGGAGACTTACATAATTGTCGAGCAAAAGAGGTTGATATGAAAGAACGACTTGCGCCAGAATCAAATAATACACGAGCCGGAATCGAGTTAAGCAGGAACATACCGGTAACTACGTCAAGTGTTTCTTTTGCTTCCTCGGCTGTGATTTGGAAAGCTCGAGTCTTTGCAGTCGGCGTTGCAGCAGAACTCTTAACTGTAGACCCTCCAGCTGATGATTGAGACTGATAACGCGACCCGCTACGACACTGATACATAAAGTGTCCCCTTTTTCCACACTTTGCACATCCACGTCCCTGATGTGGGCATTCTTCACTGCTGTGACCGATCATGTTACATGCGAAACAAGTAACATCATCTGGATTGCACAATCCCATGTGTGATCTTCTGCATCGCTTGCAGAATCGCAGTTCGTTCGTGAGGGAGTAAACTTGTGCTTTCTGCTGTGAACTATGCTGATGGGATTGCTGAGATTGCGACTTATTTGGCTTGAAAAATCTGCCAAATCTCTGTTTCTTCGGAGGAGACGGATTCATTGGGTTAGTCGTTGGGGCGTATAGCTGATCGCCGTACTCTAGATATCCTCTCTCAATCTGTCTTGCTGCTTCTACTGTAACAACCCAACTTTTAGCCCAAATAAATATCTGATTATCGAACCAAAAATGTAATTTTATTACATTACTTTGAATTATAATTTAATTAAGTCTTTGAAATATTTAAATAAATTATATAAATATTTAAATTATGATTTATGATTTAATAAATTATTAAGATAATTAAATAAAAGATATATAAGATACGAAAGTAATAGTGGGTTAAGTAGCAAACATAACTAGTTAGAGTATATAAACGGAATTTAAGTTTAGAAAATCAGATTTCTCTCTCTCTCTAGACTCTCTCTCTAAGATTTTCTCTCTCTACTCTCTCTCTACATCTCTCTAAGATTTATACCAAACCGACCGTCGGATTTCCAAGATTTATACGTCATCGGGAAGATTACGAAGAATACTATGAGATTATGATGTTGCATGAATGATTACGCACGAATTTGAGGTTAGATTTACATATTAAGCTTTTATGTTTTCGGTTTTAAGATATAAATTCGGAATTAGTAATTTTCATGAGATTAGAACTAGTTTTAGCTAGAAATTGTTAGAATAAGTATAATATAAGTAAGCTTAGGAGTAATACTTAACATATTTTGTGATTTTAGGCTTAAAACGGGTGTTTTAAAATTATAAAGATGAACAAATTCGAAATAATAAGAACAAACTCGAGAAAACAAGAACAAACTCGATTCTTGATGATTAAACTCGAAATGAATATCGAATCTATCATTGGCATTCGATTCTAACCCCTAAACTCGAAGTATGAGTTCGAATCTAGCATAAGAATTCGAATCTATTCATAGATTCGAACAAGGACTTCGAATTTAATAGGCTTTGAGTATTGACCTTCGAATTTGATGTTAGATTCGAAGGGTATTTCGAATCTAACACATAGCCTTCGATTCTAGCTTATATTGTGACAAGGATTCGAGTTTAATTTCCTACATGCTTTGAATCTATTTCTTGGATTCGAATGTGTTCAAATCTAATACATAAAGGCTTCAATTTAATTGGTAAACTTGAAACCCACTCCTTAAGCTTGAATATATTAAATGAATTAGTATACAACACATAAAATATCAATGAATGCTTTTAGGATTAACTATATATATATATATATATATATCCAAAGATCCATGAAGAATTTAAAGAAAGATTTTGATAAGATTGATGAGCATATAATCAAGATACGAAATGTTGAGATTAAAAGACCAAACTAACGAATCTTGAGCTTATTAAACGAATGAATATTGAATACATTATTCAAATGAATCAAAGAGCTAATAAATATCAGAAATGATATTAATAACAGATTGAGCAACGAGCAAGATGATGAGCAACTGAAAGTCTGACATAAGTCAGATTGTGAGCAAACTGAGCCAGAGCCAGAAAGTGCAGATAACCAGTAACAGTGAGTTGTAGATTTCACTTTAACTGCATATTATGTGAATTGAGACTTTTGTTGCATGATCCTGATTTTATTGACATTCTGATCTTGAGCTTATTGATTTATATTATCATAGTATATTTACTATGATTTGTTGAGCTGAGCATTTATTCTACCAGAATCTATTTCATTGATGAGTCATTTGATTGTTAAGCTTAACTCCATCACTATTGCTCAGTGTTGGGTTAATGTTAGGCTTATGATGTGCTGATTTACGTGATGAAAGCACAGAGGGTAGCTAGAGCTGAGCATTCCGATGATATCCATATAGAGCTTTTACTGGTAGCTAGCCCAGTACGTGGCTGATCCCCACTAATGATGCGTGTGTATGGATTTATCATCATCCGAGCATTCCTTATGAATTTGTCTAAAAGTCTCAAGAGCAACAACAGTTTTATAACTGGGAGCTGAGCAAAAGTCGCGCATCAAAAGAGCATTAATTGGCCAATGACCCTTCGAGATTGAGCTGTGCATGAGCCTAGTGCAGTGCATATAGAGCTGAGCCGTGCATGAGCCGAGTGCAGTGCATGTGCTTCCGCGTTCATAATTGCATGTTAAATGTGAAATTCTACATTCTCACTAAGCAATTAAGCTTACCCCGTTGTTGCATTATTTTTCAGGTAAAGGCAAAGGATTGGCTGGACCTAGTTCTTAGGTCGGGACTTGAAAGAGCTTGAAGTGCATTAGAACCTGTTTTCAACATCTTGGTATTTGGATGATAATAGAGCTTTGGGGTTCGGGTTTAGTTTATATTATGTGATTTGATGTAATAGTCTAGATGTTTGTACTTTTCTACTTAAAAATTTTGTCTCTGTTTGTAATTAACTTATTTCTGCACTGTTAATTTTATCTTAGTTTCATAATTGATATTGCGTTGCTACTGGGCCTTGACTTGAGACCTTTGAGAAATCTGAGGGTCTCACAGGATGGTATCAGAGCGATAGTTTGAGTGAATCATTGTATTACATGTAATACATGATCTCAAACTTGTGCAATGCTATAATATCAATCATGATAGGATGGCTTGAACTAAGATAGGTTTCAGAGACTAGTAGGACGGGGCATGAAAGGGTACAATGTGCTAGGCTAATGATCTAAATACTTAGTTATTTTTATTTCAGAGCTATGTCAGGAGAAGGTGGACCATCAGGTGGCATGACCCCAGAGCAAGTCCTGGAAATGATGCAACAACTAATAACCCAGAATAATGAGCAACAAAACAAGTTTATGCTAGAGCAAATTGAATCAATAAAGAAAACTGAAAAGAGAAATAAACATAAAAAGAAGCAAACTGAACAGTCGAGCGAATCGGAATCTGATAATGAGCATGTCAATAAACGAGTTGTGCAGCCAAAAGGCTGTAGATTTAAAGATTTCAAAGCGAGTGGTGCTATGACGTTTGAAGGCACAGTAAATCCAATACAAGCGTTAGATTGGATAAGTCATACTGAAGAGATCTTCAGTATCTCAGAATGTCTGGACAGCAACAGAGTTAAGTTTGCTACAGCACTGTTCGTTGGAGCTGCTAGAGCCTGGTGGAAAACACAAAGAAGCATCTATGGTGAGGAAGCAATTACGACATTGGATTGGGAGCAGTTCTTGGAGATGTTCAACGCCAAATATTTTCCAACAGACAAACAAGACGAACTCGAGATGCAGTTGATGCAATTGAAACAAGGAACTAAGACCGTTGATGAATATGAACATGAGTTCTCGAGACTTTGCGGCTACTCGTCATATCAAGTAGCAACAGAAGAGCGTAAGATAAACCGATTCAGACTGGGTCTGAATCCAACATATAGAAGACAAATGAGCAGCATCAAGTTTACGACGTATCTCAGCATAGTGGAAGCAGCAAGAATGGTGGAGCGGGAATTCACAGATTCGAGTTATGAACCCGTGATGATGGCTATAAGTCCTACATGTCCATCTCCACCTAAGAAACAGAAGTCTAGTAGATTCTTCGGTTCATCCAAGTCTAGTCAGCAGCAGTCACAAGCATCCTCTACACCTCAGAAGACTAAAGTCTATTCCCTACAGTCAGGAGCACGATCGTGTAAACGTTGTAACAAATTTCATAGCGGACGCTGCAACCCTAGAGATGTGACGTGTTATACCTGTAACCGGATTGGACATGGAAGCGATGAGTGCCCAGAAAGAAACGACGTATGCTACAGCTGTGGTGAGCGTGGACATTATGTCAAACATTGCCCAAATGCACGCATGTTTACTAATCCTGAACAACCAGTTGGCAGAGCAATTCAACAGAGTACTACAATGATACCTACAGCAAAGGCGCGAGCTTTCCATATTACTGCTGAGGATGCCGAGGAGACACCAGAGACGCCAAAAGACCACAATGGTAACTAATACTAAGTTCATTATATGCTAAAATGATTTAATTCCGTTACCATATGAATTTCAATTCTAAAATAAGTAGTGAGTTAACTGTACAACCCTGTCATCGATAATGAATAATGCGGATGACATATGGGTTGTATCACTTGAAGTTACGATATAAATACATATCCAATCAGAAGTTATACCTATAGACAATATAGGTATTGTAATCTGAATCATGTATGATTCAAAACCCGAAAGAAATCTAAATATAATCCTAAACACAAGCTACTTCTTAAATCCTTGTAATCTGAAAGATTACAGCGTGTCTTATAATGAGACAGAGGTAGAAGTTGCTAATTAAATAAAACCTATTAAGAAGAGAATTATTGAAACAAGTGATTAAGCACTCAATGACAACTTGAGTGAGAATCAAAGAAGTCAGAGGCACAAAGCGAGAGTAATAAAGAAATAGATTGAGATTTTTGTAAAACCAAGCGATTGGTCATGAGTGGCCAAGGAAATGCCCATATATATGCCAAAATAAATGTAAGAATGGATTCTCACTATGTTGACGCGAGACTAGTGAGATATCTAATATGGAATTCCTATTCCATCTAAATGCAAATAAAATGAAAAGCTTCTGTTAAAAGAATAAAGTAATTTTAAGTTCAGAAATTCACCAATGAAGAGTCAAACATAAGTCTTTACATATAATTAAACAGAACCAAAAGCTATTGCTTTGTCGAAGCTTGCACAGTGAACTAATAGAGGAAGGCGATGACGATGAAGTAGAAGATGATGTAAATAGTCGTGGAGACAGTTTTGGAACCCTGGTAACCCGGGATCTGACTTCAAAAAATAGGAATCTGTCGTTATGTCTCACGAATCAAATCAAGAAAACCTAAGTAAATTGTCGATTTCTATTAAATTGTTTCCCTGGAATTCGATTCTATATAGCATTAATTTTCATGTCATTAATATCCATAAACTGCTGAACCGTTGCGAAGAAGATGTGGACGATTGTAACTCCAAATTTTGATTCTTTGTTTGAACTCCTGTTTTGTTCGGCGAGTTTTAAATGCAACATTTCAACATTTTGCATCAAACTTTCATTCTCGGCTTCTAAACACTCGATCATCATGGAGGATTCTGCTTCTCGAAAGGCTACTTACATAAAAGATTTAGCGGATATGGCAGCGCAATTTGTGACCAAAGTAGTTGAGGTGGAGTAGTTACACGAAGAGTTGATTCCGGATATTGCGCCGGAAGATTGATTCCATTTGTTGTCAGAACAAAGAAAATCATAAGTCTGCATAGCAATTCAGCACAAGTCAGAAAATCAGCTAAGCGATTGATGAGTGAAACATCATCAATGAAAGAAACATAAAATACAGAAATATCAGATTCCCGAAAAGCTCTGTATCTATTTCAAGAGCAAATCAGAAGAGACATGAGTTAACTAAAATATAGAGATAATAGCTGAATTGAATAAAAATCTCAGAAGCCATAAAAATCTCTTATGAAATTGCATAAAGTTAGCCCATGAAGGTTTTGCAATAGTATAGAGGAGAGATTTAAAAAGCCATAACTGACTTAAGATCAAATGAAAGAGATATATGAGCTAACTCATGTATTGAGTTGCTATTTGGATTGATTATGGCGAAAAGCATAAAGCTCATATAATACGAGTATGAATAATAATTCAGAATTTCTAAAATGATCAAGCAAGTGAAATAATGAATCAAATATGAAACTCTGAAGAGAAATTTGAGTTTCCTGTGCTTGAGAATCTCAAAGAAATAAAAGATATGAAATACAGTTGGTGCTCGTTCAGTGGAAACACCACAAGGGTTCGTATCAGTTTTGGGAATCATGATATCATAAAAGCTATCTGTCCAAATCTGTTCGAACATATCTAACTTCGGGGACGAAGTTTGTGCGTGGTGGAGCCCATTCTGTAACAACCCAACTTTTAGCCCAAATAAATATCTGATTATCGAACCAAAAATGTAATTTTATTACATTACTTTGAATTATAATTTAATTAAGTCTTTGAAATATTTTAATTAAATTATATAAATATTTAAATTATGATTTATGATTTAATAAATTATTAAGATAATTAAATAAAAGATATATAAGATACGAAAGTAATAGTGGGTTAAGTAGCAAACATAACTAGTTAGAGTATATAAACGGAATTTAAGTTTAGAAAATCAGATTTCTCTCTCTCTCTAGACTCTCTCTCTAAGATTTTCTCTCTCTACTCTCTCTCTACATCTCTCTAAGATTTATACCAAACCGACCGTCGGATTTCCAAGATTTATACGTCATCGGGAAGATTACGAAGAATACTACGAGATTATGATGTTGCATGAATGATTACGCACGAATTTGAGGTAAGATTTACATATTAAGCTTTTATGTTTTCGGTTTTAAGATATAAATTCGGAATTAGTAATTTTCATGAGATTAGAACTAGTTTTAGCTAGAAATTGTTAGAATAAGTATAATATAAGTAAGCTTAGGAGTAATACTTAACATATTTTGTGATTTTAGGCTTAAAACGGGTGTTTTAAAATTATAAAGATGAACAAATTCAAAATAATAAGAACAAACTCGAGAAAACAAGAACAAACTCGATTCTTGATGATTAAACTCGAAATGAATATCGAATCTATCATTGGCATTCGATTCTAACCCCTAAACTCGAAGTATGAGTTCGAATCTAGCATAAGAATTCGAATCTATTCATAGATTCGAACAAGGACTTCGAATTTAATAGGCTTTGAGTATTGACCTTCGAATTTGATGTTAGATTCGAAGGGTATTTCGAATCTAACACATAGCCTTCGATTCTAGCTTATATTGTGACAAGGATTCGAGTTTAATTTCCTACATGCTTTGAATCTATTTCTTGGATTCGAATGTGTTCAAATCTAATACATAAAGGCTTCAATTTAATTGGTAAACTTGAAACCCACTCCTTAAGCTTGAATATATTAAATGAATTAGTATACAATACATAAAATATCAATGAATGCTTTTAGGATTAACTATATATATATATATATATATATATATATATATATATATATATATATATATATATATATATATATATATATATATATATATATATATATATATATATATATATATATATATATATATATATCCAAAGATCCATGAAGAATTTAAAGAAAGATTTTGATAAGATTGATGAGCATATAATCAAGATACGAAATGTTGAGATTAAAAGACCAAACTAACGAATCTTGAGCTTATTAAACGAATGAATATTGAATACATTATTCAAATGAATCAAAGAGCTAATAAATATCAGAAATGATATTAATAACAGATTGAGCAACGAGCAAGATGATGAGCAACTGAAAGTCTGACATAAGTCAGATTGTGAGCAAACTGAGCCAGAGCCAGAAAGTGCAGATAACCAGTTACAGTGAGTTGTAGATTTCACTTTAACTGCATATTATGTGAATTGAGACTTTTGTTGCATGATCCTGATTTTATTGACATTCTGATCTTGAGCTTATTGATTTATATTATCATAGTATATTTACTATGATTTGTTGAGCTGAGCATTTATTCTACCAGAATCTATTTCATTGATGAGTCATTTGATTGTTAAGCTTAACTCCATCACTATTGCTCAGTGTTGGGTTAATGTTAGGCTTATGATGTGCTGATTTACGTGATGAAAGCACAGAGGGTAGCTAGAGCTGAGCATTCCGATGATATCCATATAGAGCTTTTACTGGTAGCTAGCCCAGTACGTGGCTGATCCCCACTAATGATGCGTGTGTATGGATTTATCATCATCCGAGCATTCCTTATGAATTTGTCTAAAAGTCTCAAGAGCAACAACAGTTTTATAACTGGGAGCTGAGCAAAAGTCGCGCATCAAAAGAGCATTAATTGGCCAATGACCCTTCGAGATTGAGCTGTGCATGAGCCTAGTGCAGTGCATATAGAGCTGAGCCGTGCATGAGCCGAGTGCAGTGCATGTGCTTCCGCGTTCATAATTGCATGTTAAATGTGAAATTCTACATTCTCACTAAGCAATTAAGCTTACCCCGTTGTTGCATTATTTTTCAGGTAAAGGCAAAGGATTGGCTGGACCTAGTTCTTAGGTCGGGACTTGAAAGAGCTTGAAGTGCATTAGAACCTGTTTTCAACATCTTGGTATTTGGATGATAATAGAGCTTTGGGGTTCGGGTTTAGTTTATATTATGTGATTTGATGTAATAGTCTAGATGTTTGTACTTTTCTACTTAAAAATTCTGTCTCTGTTTGTAATTAACTTATTTCCGCACTGTTAATTTTATCTTAGTTTCATAATTGATATTGCGTTGCTACTGGGCCTTGACTTGAGACCTTTGAGAAATCTGAGGGTCTCACATCTACCATTTCCAGATAATTATTATATTTGATAGCGCTCATCGGATGCCTGTATCTTGGATTAAGTCCTACACGAAATCTATTCATCTTTCTCTCCTCGGTAGCTACTTGGTATGAGGAGTAACCGCATAGTCGTGAAAACTCGTGTTCGTATTCGTCAACTGTCTTCGTTCCCTGAGTCAGCTGCATTAACTGTACCTCCATCTTATCTCGCTGATCGACTGGACAGTACTTTGCGTTAAACATGTCAAGAAATTGGTTCCATTCTAGAGTCTGAATTATTTCTTCGCCGTAGATACTTCTCTGAGTTTTCCACCAGGCACGGGCAGCTCCCACAAATAGCGCAGACACATAACTCACTTTTTTAGAATCTAAACAGTCAGAAATTCTAAAGATTTCTTCTGTATGACTGATCCAATCCATCGCCTGAATTGGATTCACTGTACCCTCAAAGTTTAGGGCACCGCTCGCTTTAAAATCCTTAAATTTGCAGCCTTTTGGCTGAGCAGTTTGAGTTTCTGGATTAGATTTATCAGAATCAGATTCATTAGTCTGAACTTGCTTTTCTTTTCTCTTATTCTTTTTATCTTCACGTCTTTTAGCTTCGGCCTCATCTCTGGCCTGAAACTGTTCTTGCATTATTTTGTTCTGTTGTTCTGAGTGTTGGGCTAGAAGTTGTTGCATCATTTCAAACATTTGCTGTGGGTTCATGTTGCTGGGAATATCACCTGATCCTGATCCTGACATCTTCTACTGAAAATTAGGATAAATCAACTATCAGTTTATAGACTTAGATCTATGTACCCTTTTTCCCATCCTAATAGTCTGTACATCCTATCTCAGTTCAAACCACCTAAATGATTGATACATATGTATTGCTTCAGTTTGAGACCAAGTATACTCACGTAATACTTGATTCACTCAAACTAGTGCTCTGATACCATCCTGTGAAGACTTTCCCTTCCGGGTCAGTCCTCAGAGTCTAGGTCCCAATTCATGCAACACAATATCAATCATACTAAGATAGGGTAATTAATTGCGGAATTAAAAATTACAAGTACAAACATTTTAGGATTAAGTTCATTACAAATTACAGATTTTCAAATTAAAGTTATAAAAAGGGTAACATCTAATCTAGTCATAACATCATACATCACATCAAGTCTACCCAGAACCACCACATTTGCTGTCTTCCAATCAGTACCAGAAAGTTTGTTGAGTAGTGGTCAAGGAAAGCTTCAAAACTTGGATCTTGAACGACCTAAGTACTAGGTCCTGCAGGTGATTTTCCTTTGGCTTTTCCTGTAAAATATTAATGCAACATCTGTAAGCAATGCTTAGTGAGTTTATAGATTTTCAATATCAACATGCGTGTCAAGCGGAGTCATTAGTCTTAGCGTGATATGTCTCGGCTCCCGCTACAGCCCTCATGATTGAGATATAGTATCATAAGATCGGATGATGTTCAACCCACACTCACACTTAAATCGTGGGGATCAGCCACATACTGGGCTAGCTACCAGTAACTCAATATGGCGGAACATCAGAGGTCATTACCAATTCATAAGAACTGGTGAAATTGTCGGGTTAGAACAATAGACCATAAGGGCTAGTCAAGCTGAATCAATCTATCAAATGTCTGATCAATGATGGAAAGATATGTCTTAGAAGTCATGATAGCAATGAATCATAAAGCAAAGTCTGAAGCAATATTAAATGCAATATGAAAAATAATCAAATAGCTATCATGATCCACTGGGCAACACCCATCCATGGTGTTCACAGGTTTCAATCTAGCTGATAATATGAATGTCAATAAATCTATCAGCAGCAATATATCTCAACCGGAATCTATGCATGTTCAATCTAAATATCTATAACTCACAGATCTGGTCTTTGTCAAACAGATATAAAATCTGCCACCTGAGTTATCTCAGGATTTTGTCTTTGTCAATTCTGTTCTGTCAATCAAATCTCTGACCCTGCTTTTAAGTCTTTAAGTCTTAAATCTTTGTTCAGAAAATATTGAACCTGTTCAAAATTATCATGATAATATCATGTCAATTTCATCATCTTTATCATCATCATTTTAGTCTTTAATTTCTTGTATTCTATCTGATTCTGATAACCGATAATTCATCTTATTAATGCCATCATCTTTTATAAGTTCATATGCTTTTCAATTTTGATGCAATTCTATATATTTCAAAATACTTGAATTTCTATTTATTTGATAATTATATATATATATATATATATATATATATATATATATATATATATATATATATATATATTTATATGCATGCAAGATTGGTATATATATATATATTTGGTTTCTTTCACACACATTTGCACATGTAATTATATATATATATACCGAGAATTTATGAATTTAAACATAGTTTCAGTATATTTATGTAAAGGTTTCGGTATATATATATGTGCTTATAAGGTTTCGGGAGTTTTTGTATGGGTTTCGGTATGTATACCGAAACTTTTAGGGTTTCTGTATAGGTTTCAGTATTTCAAAAAGTCTCAGTATATAACAAAGGTTTCGGTAAATTTCTTGGTTTCGGTATGTATATCGAAACCTTGTAAGGTTTTGGTATCATCCTTGTGGGTTTCGGTACTTCATGGTTTCGGTATTATCCTTGTGGGTTTCGGTATCATACATAACACACTCAAACTCACACACAAATGGATTCAGTAATGTGGTAGTACCGAAACCTTAAGGTTTCGGTACCCACAACTTGGGTTTTGGTACTTTGCAAAAACACACACAGATCATTGTCAAGAACACGGGTTTTTCACCAAAATTCCAATTCCTTCCATATTTTTGATGATCTAACCCAAAATTTTTGTTTTTATAACATCTTTTAACTTAAATTCAACATAATTTACAAAACTTTAAACATGCAACCAAATTTTTCTTACGTTTTAAACATAGGTTTCGGTTTTTGATAAAACCGAACCAATCTCTCAAAATTTCAAATTTTAAACAATTGTTACCTCAAATTTCTTGTTGTTTGTTGTTGATTGTTGCTAATTGTAACTCTTTTGTCTTGAATCTTCAATTGATTGCAAGATTCATGAAATTTTTGATGAAAATGAAAGTAAACGTATGATTGTAGAGAGAGAGAGTAGAGAGAGAGTGAGTGTGTTTGTTAATGATATGTTAAATGTTCTTAACTGAGTTTTATATATATCTTTTAAATATATTTGTAATTTAACCCATTAAACTTTTGTATTTTACATATCTTATTTTAATCATCTCTAATAATTAATATCATATATATATATATAATTTAATTATATTATTTCATTCCTAATGAAATTACAAGATAATTAATGTAATAAAATTACATTACTTGATCAAAATACTGAAATTAAGACTGGACCAAATGTTAGGTTGTTACACACTAAGTATAAGAAGTCAAAGACAATGTTTAGTTATGTCAATGCACAAGGACAACCCAAAACCAACTTGGTTTGGGTTTACTCCACTACTAACTAAGCTTTTATTTGTGCAGGGCAACCACAGGTCACAACATAAAACAAGATGACATTTGGACAGTGGATGCTCTAGGCACATGACAGGCAATTCTGAATGCTTGTCAAATTTCAAAGGCTTTGAAGGAGGTTTTGTTGCATTTGGAGGAAATTCCAAGGGAGGTAAGGTCACAGGTAAAGTTACTGTCAAAGCAGTCAATATGCTTTTTAATGATGTTTTATATGTTGAACAGCTGAAGTACAATTTATTAAGTGTGTCTCAAATCTGTGATAAACAAAATATTGTTGTCTTCACAGATTCTGAGTGCATTGTTCTTTCAAAGGATTTTAAAATACCTGAAAATCTTGTTTTACTTAGAACACCAAGAAAGGACAATGTCTACTGCTTCGACACAGATCTTTTATCCAAATCAAGTACTTTAAGCTGTTTGATATCCAAAGCATCATCTAATGAGTCTGCTCTTTGGCACAGAAGAATATGTCACATGAACTTCAAATCCATGAATGTGCTGGTCAAAAAGAATTTGGTAAGAGGTTTACCACAAAAGGAGTTCATTTGTGATGATCATTGTGTAGCATGTCTTAAAGGCAAGCAACACAAATCTTCTCATAAGGCCAAAGAAGTAAATTCAATCTCATCTGCTCTTCATCTTATTCATATGGATCTCTTTGGTCCAACATCTGTTTTGAGTTTGAATAAAAGGGCTTACTATTTAGTCATTGTTGATGATTTCACCATATTCACATGGGTATACTTTCTTAGGACTAAAGATGAAACTGCTGAGCTAGTTAAATATTTTATTCTTAAGATAGAAAACCAATCAAACTTAACAGTTAAGGTGATTAGATCAGACAATGGGACTGAGTTTAAAAACCATATCCTAAATAGTTTCTGTGAGTCTAAAGACATTGCTAGGTAATATAGTGCACCATGAACACCACAGCAAAATGGTGTAGCTGAAAGAAAGAACAGAACTTTAATTGAGGCTGCTAGAACCATGCTAGCTGATTCCAAACTGCCAATGACCTTTTGGGCAGAAGCAGTTTATACAGCTTGTTATGTTCTGAATAGGGTTCAGGTTGTCCAATCACAAGGGAAAACTCCATATGAGTTATTCCATCATAGAGTCCCCTAAATAGCCTTCCTAAAGTCTTTTGGTTGTTCCTGCACCATTCTTCACACTAAGACTCACTTAGGAAAGTTTGAAAGCAAGGCTGAAGAAGGTTTCTTTGTAGGATACTCCACTCAAAGCAAAGCCTATAGGGTATATAACAGTGTGTCTAAAACCATTGAAGAAAGTGTCAATGTTGAATTTAATGAAAACACTACAAATGTCAAAGGCACTGGTCCTGATTGGTTGTTTGATTTAGATTCACTAACTAATTCTTTGAGCTTTGTTGAGTATAATGTAGAAACTGGTGAAAACAGGGTTGAAGCTGCCAACACAAATTCTCATGCTGGTAGCACAAATGATCAAGTTGTTGGTACAAAGATTCAGACTGTTGCAGATTCTGGTGAATGGGATAAGTATACGGTCATACCATTAATATCTTGTGACCCACCAGGGGTACTGGATGCACAACATGATTCAAATCCAAACTATGAAGTGTCAATCCCAAGTCCTGAGAAAACAGCTCCATCACAAAGGGAAACAGTCCCAGATTCAAGTCAAGCTGTTCCTGAAGCTGAACCATCAAGTTGTCCTGATGGAGATGATACAAATTTAGGAACCTCTTTTCAAACAGACAGAGAGCCAACACTCAGAGTTCACAAGTATCATCCTCTCAATTAGATAATGGGTGATCCACGCACTCCTGTGCAGACAAGGACAATGGTTCACAAAGAGTCTACTGATGGTGATTCAGCAGTTTCAGAATTCAGTCTAGCTGCCTTTGAACATGCCTGTTTCATGTCACAGCTAGAACCCAAAAAGGCATCAGAGGCTTCGAAAGATCCATCTTGGATTGAGGCAATGCAGGAAGAACTACTACAATTCAAGATTCAGAATGTATGGACTCTAGTTGATCTTCCTAAAGGAAAGAGAGCAATTGGTACAAGATGGGTTTTCAGAAACAAGAAGGATGAGAGAGGGATAGTCATTAAGAACAAAGCAAGATTGGTAGCACAGGGATACACTCAAGAAGAAGGAATAGACTATGATGATGTCTTTGCTCAAGTGGCAAGAATTGAAGCCATCAGACTGTTCCTAGCCTATGCAAGCTTTAAAGGATTTAAAGTGTATCAAATGGATGTGAAGTCTGCTTTCCTGTATGGCACAATTGAAGAAGAGGTCTATGTGTGTTAACCTCCTGGATTTGAGGACTATAAGTATCCAGACAGAGTCTACAAATTGGACAAAGTCCTATATGGACTCCACCAAGCCCCTAGAGCATGGTATGACACTCTGTCATCCTCTCTTCTACAGAATGGATTCAAGAGAGGTACACTGGACAAAACTTTGTTCACAAAGTCCATAAAATTTGAGATTCTGCTTGTTCAGATATACGTTGATGATATTATCTTTGGGTCTACCAATGACAGTCTATGCAAAGAGTTTGAGGCATTGATGCACAAAAAGTTTCAAATGAGTTCAATGGGGGAACTCACCTTCTTTCTAGGATTGCAGGTTAAGCAAAAGCCTACAGGGCTCTTTATAAGTCAATCAAAGTATGTTAAAGACACACTGGAAAAGTTTGGTTACAAAGATACCAAAGTTGCAAGTACTCCAATGGACACTCACAAGCAGCTTGATGCAGACAAAGATGGAGTAGATGTGGACATTCACCTATACAGATCCTTGATAGGATCACTTATGTATCTAAATCTTCTAGACCTGATATAATGTTTGCTGTTTGTGTTTGTGCCAGGTTTCAATGTGCTCCAAAGGACTCACATCTGTTTGCTGTTAAGAGAATCTTTAGATATCTCAAAGGCCAACCACATTTGGGCCTCTGGTATCCTAAAGACTCTCCTCTTTGAACTAACAGCCTATTCTGACAGTGATTATGGAGGCTGCAATATTGACAGAAAGTCCACAACTGGTGGATGTCAATATCTAGGAGCAAGATTGGTCTCTTGGCAGTGTAAAAAGCAAACAACTGTCTCCACCTCATCTACTGAAGCAGAATATGTAGCAGCTGCAAGCTGCTGTTCCCAAGTGATGTGGATTCAGAATCAACTGAGAGACTATGGTATGAATTTCCTATCCACTCCTATTTACATTGACAACTCAAGTGTAATAAGCATTGTACTAAATCCATTGAAATTTCCCAAAACCAAGCATATAGACATCAGATTTCATTTTATAAGGGACTGTAATGAGAAGAAATTAATCCAAGTTACCAAAATTCATACTGATGATCAGTTCGCTGATCTATTTACAAAACCATTTGATGTAGGAAGATTCACCTTCCTAGTTTCAAATATTGGCATGGTTAATATGGATTAATTTGTTTTTCATTATTCTTTCTTATTTTATGAAAAATGTATCTATTTCATATGCTTGTTTAAGGTGGAGACACTGTTTCATTCGGATATGCTTATTTTTCAACTAACAGCTTGAGTCTTTTCTCAAGCTGCTAGTTCTTTTTCTCGGACTGCTAGTTGTTTCACTTGATCTGTCAAAGTGTGCAGGGTAATTTGGTAACTTCCATAAGTGTGTGCGCGGGATTAGATATTTTCGAAACCTTTAAAGGTCCCAGTTTCGCTCAATTGTAACTACCAGTTGCAAAATATCTTCCACAACCTTTCTTTTCTCTCTGAGCGATTCCCACACACATATCTGTAACCCTAAATCACCGATTGATTGTCAATGGAGTTTGTCAATGAACATAACTGTCTTCCCTATTCTCTCAAACACGCTGACCTTCAACCATTCCACGACATGATGGACTTCCTTCGAAGTTCCCACATTCATCATGCTCTTACCATAAACCCCACAATATACATATCTCATATAGAGCAATTTTGGAAAAATGCCTCTGTTCAGACCATCAATGGAGTCACTTCTTTGACGTCCAAGATTGATGGAACCACTATCACCATCACTGAAGATCTTATACGCCAACGCTTGCATCTTCAAGATGCCACAGGTATAACCGACTTATCTCTTACTGCCTTACATGAAGGCCTTTTTGCTATAGGATATAGGGGCCCTACTGATTCTTATACGTTCTTTAAACCTCATTTTGCCCCTAAATGGAAAAATCTGGTACATATTATACAGCAATGCATAAGCCCTAAAAGAACTGGTTGGTCAGAATTTTCCTCAAACATAGCCACTGCCTTAGTGTGCTTATCTACAGGCCAACAGTTCAATTTTTCTAATATGATTTTTCAGGGTATGCTAAGGCATCATGCCCTAAAACATGGGAAATTTTTGATGTATCCTAGATTTTGGCTGAAATTATTGCAAGAACTTGCAGTAATTTCAATGTACATAAAAGGATTCATGTTTCCCATTGGCACTCTTTACCAACAATAAAACGTCTTCTAAAAACAAGTGCCTCTTTTTTAAGCGTTGATGTCCCATTGCCCTCTGCAATGTTGGGCATCAATACACTAAACAGAGGAGAGGGTCCTGAGCAGGCTAAGCTTAACATCACTGCTTCACCACTAGGACCCCAACCCACTCCTCATGATACAAATAATCCCTCTGATCCTTCTGTAAATTCCTCATCCCCACTTATATTATACAAAAGAAGAAGGTTTTCAGGAGCTCCTTCCTCCACAGCCCAATTACAAGAGCCAAAATATCCAAAGGGCACCCACTGAGGACTCTCCCATCCTCAATTTGGAGGTGGACATCTCAACAGAAGGTGTCCATATGGGTACTGTGGCTGACACTACTGTTGTTTCTGCACAAGAGGCACAGGACAGTGTCAACATAATTAAGACCACACCCATGGCAACAGAGGGTGTGCAAGCACCTTCTGGAAGTCCCCAGAACCAAGAAAAGAGGGGCCCAGAAGCTTCAACTTCTGGAATTCCTGAGAGTGATAGATCACAAACACCACACTCTTTTGCTGATCTTGAGGCTAGTCTGCAACTGATGATATTAACGGATCCTAAGCTGAAGCCTGTTGTGGCAGTATTTGAATATTATCAGTCTCTTATTGCTACACAGGGGGCACAAATCAGAGCTCTTCAACAGACAATATCAGCTCAGAATCAAAGAATGGATTACTTTCATAAAGGGTTCACCCTCTGTGGAAATAAGATCATTCAACTTGAGAAGGTGATTCGAACCCTAATGGCAAAGGTTGTAGGTCCTCCTGACCAAACCAATGCATCCAAAAAGGGGGAGAATCAGGAGATCCCTAAATCAGTACAAGCAGCTCCATCAGTCCAAGCAGCTCCAGCTCCTACTCCAACAGTCCAAGATTCTAGGCTAACAGTCCCAACAGCTACTCAAGCTATTAGCCTAGAAACTCAAGCTGCTACCACAATAACAACAGGAGTTGTTATTAGAGAAGGTAGTCAAGCTCCCATCAGTACAGTCCAAGCTACATCCTCTGCAACTAAGGATAAGGGCAAGGGCATTCTCATAGAATCTCTAAAGTATAAATTTTCATCCAGAGATGCCCAGGTTGCTCATGATGCTGAACTTGCTAGAAAGTTAGCAAAGGAACAAGATGAAATTCTGGACCAGCAAACCCATGCTCCAATGCAAGATGATGAAACCTTAGGTGACTACCTAAGAGGGTTTGTGGTTAAGCAGAATGAGAAGAAAAGGAAAATGCCAACAGCTGGAATTCCAAAGAAGATGGCTCAGTCCATGAATACAGAGAGGCTGCAAGATATTCATGATAAAGAAATGGAAAAACGAAAAACAGCTAAAGTCTCCCATCAAGTCCAAAGTCAACAAGAATCAAGTCAAGCTGGTGCCAGTAATCCAGATCCACCTGTTCAAGTTGTTGCTTCTAATCCTCAATCAGAAACAATCTCTCAAGCAAAGCTTGATCAGGTAAAAAGGGTGTTGTTTGAACATCAGCTTCAGAAAGTGATGGAGATTGAAAAGACCCTAGACCAGCATGATTTCTCAAAACCTCTTATTACATACTGGTATGCTAAGCCAATGGATAACATTGACTTAAGATATCATTTTGTAATAAGAAGAGAAACTGGTCCTGAGGAAGAATACAAGAGTATGATGCATATAGTGCAAGGGATGACCAGAGATGAGCTTACAAGAATGCATAATGTTGGATCTGTGACCCAAGTCAGATCCTCTCTTCCACAGGTCAAGCAGGCCATCAAAGATCTAAAAAGCATTTTTTATCCAGAGTCAATAAGAAAAGATATAGAAGATGCCAAGGAGATGAAGATTGCACAGGTTGATCTGTTTGTCAAATCAAAGACATACAGACTCAAATTTGCAAATGGATCCAGCATGTACTTCAATTTTGAATTTTATGATCTTCCAAAGGCATTGTTAGTACAGAGGATATCAGTGAGGATATATTGTGATAGAGAAGATATGAAGAGAGAATTTTTGAAGGCTGTTAAACAGAAACTTTCACAATTGTAAGTTTTTGGATGCATTAGTTTGTAGATAACAGTTTTACTTTGTTTTATTTCCTTATTTATATAGAAACTTAAAGTCTTGTGTAAAGAATTTAAGTTAGGGGGAGATTGTTGGGAAATATTCTAAGTATGTCAAGCTGTTAGTTAGATTTCTTAGACTGTTAGTAGACTTTCTGTATAAGTACAAAGTTCAAGCTGTTAGTTGAAGAAGTTCGAGCTGCTAGTTCAAAAGTTCAAGCTGCCAGTGTTAAAGCTCAAGCTGCTCAACAGATAAACTTCAAGCTGCTCAACAGCTCAATAAACAGAAAGTGCTGATATTCAGGAAAAGATATATTTTGAAGATTCAAGCATATCTACTATCAAAGAAATCAGAAAGCAATATATATACATAGATAGGTTTTTCTATTTTAAGTCTGCACGTACAAGTTTATTCAGTTGTAATTTGTCTTTCTGATTAAGTTTTCATAAGCCTCTAAGGTTGTAAAAGCCTAAGAACAATCTGTGTTCTTCGTCTAATCAAACAGATTAGAGGTGATTGTAATCATTGAGATTGGCAATACAAATGACTTTTGATTGTTGATTGTGTTTATGTGTTTATTTGTTCTGAAAGTTTTTCTTAAAACAGTTAAGTGTTATTCCGCAAACTTCTTAATTGGACTTTGATTCAATACAAGGTTATTGGTTTATACTCTGATTAATTCAAACCAGTTAATCTTAGGTAGTAATTTTGATCTTGACAATAAATTAATTAAAAAAAAATGATATTTAATATTTTTTTTAAATGATGTAATTAAATTTAAAATAGTCATTTGGATATATATGTAAGATTTAAAGGTTTAGGATGATATATATATGTAATAATGAAGTTTGTAAGGATATATGCGTAATATTAAAAGTTTATAAGGATATACATGAAATTCTCCCTAAAAATTTCTCATAAACATGTTTTAATTTAATATTTTAAAAATGATATGTAAATTTCACATACATTCACATCTCCTAACTCCTTAAAAATGATGTGAACATACACTTACATAAATTTACTTATATGTGAACGTACATTTATGTGCTGCATAATTTCATGCACTTAGAATGTGTGAATGTACGTGAAATTTATATATCATCTTTGTAATGTAAGTAAAACGTATTTATGAAAAAAATATTTAAAAAAATTAATTCTAATAGTGATACCTTCTCGTAACTCACCTGAACCTGAATACGTGTGTGTATGTGTGTGTATGATCAAATGAGAAGTTAAATATATATTGAGAAGTATTGTAATTCATTTTTTTATATATTGATTCATCAAATTTTGAATGAATCATCAATTCCGGATAAAGTGAATTAACAAGTCATTATTTTTTTTACATTGATTCATTAGTTTTCGATTATACATTGATTCACTATTTTTTTACATTGCTTCTCACTTTTCAAGATATATTTAGCTTCTCACGATAACATCTCTTCATATCTGTATAAATAACGACAACATATCAAATTAAAATCCAATGTATCTTTATTTAATATTTTTCAAGATTCCATAGACACCAAAATAAACCTAAGTTAAGTTTCAAAATGTGTTCAAATCTCACTTTGATGTTGTTCATCGTTTTAACTAAAACATGAAATTTTTTTTTTGATTTTCAATTTTATAACTACAAATTAGGATAGTTACATGATGTATAATTAGGTCTCCGTTCACTTTATCATCGTTAATTACTGACCGACTACTCATTAGTATCACTCATTTCATCTTATCCTCCTTCAACGAAGCCACCAACTACCCCTTCTTCATCTTCGGTGACCATTGTCACTCACTCCATCTCCATCTCCTTCATTGATATCTCCTTCTTCGATCAATGCTCAACAAGGCCACTCAACAGAATAGGGTTCCATTAATTGCGATGTAAGTGCTTCCTTTTGGATTTTGGCATCATTATCTGAAATTTACATTTTTTTTATTTGTTTTGGATTTGGACCGATGTTTCTGAAGTTCACATCACATAACCTATTGTTAACAGTTACACAGAAGTGAGAGCTTTGTTACGAAGAGAACAAATTCGGAAGGGTGGCAAATGCTAGAGGTTTGTTTGAATCAACTGGATAATCAAGATATTGTCTCTTGGAATTCCTTAGAATATGCTTAAGTTTTGATTGATAATGTTAGTGAAATCTCACAACTATTGTTTAGGATACTTTTTAATGGATTTTAGACTGATCACCAAACGTTTGGGTCATTGGTTTCAGCCACTACAAAATAAGGTAATCCAACCATCAGAAAATTGGTGCACGAGAAATTTGTCAGCGGTGGTTTTGAAATGGATAGTCAGGTTAAAACATTACTTGTAACAATGTATCTTAAGTTTAGAAACCTAATAGATGTCTAGTGAATATTTGAAACAACTCTATAAGGACAGTCCCGTCTTTTAGGGCGTGCGAGAAGGCCGACCGCACAGAGCCTCTGATTTTGTAGGGTCTCACAATCGTAAATATGATCGGAGTATCAAACGAAGTACTTTGAATATTAATTTTTCATTAATCATTATTTCGTTTTAAGCATATTATATACCAGTTTAGAAGTCTCATTGAATATACAAACACATAAAATTTGTCATTCACGACATCTAATTTATATATTAAAACACAGTTGCAAAATAAGTAATCTACTATTTGAATTTTTCGTAATTAAGGGCCTATGTCGTATGCATGTGTACAAGGCCACCAAAATCCATGGGACGGCCCTTGATAAGGTTGTGATCTTATGGAATACAATGGGCTTTTGTGAAATGAATGTCCAGATGAGGCATTGAAATTGTTCAATAGGATGTTAGTCTCGAGGGTGATGCCATCTACCACAACGATTGCTAATGCCCAATAATGCTTCTTTCTATTAGGAACCTCGCTTCATGGTTATATATTGAACACTCATATTCTCATTACACAATTAAACCATAAATTTATCAAATTATAATCCCAAATATTCACCAAAATACGAAATAATATAAAATTTTCATTTTAGTAACGATGTATAATTCCAACGTCATTAATAAACCAAAGATCAACCTAAACATACACTAGATATAGATACCGAGACATCTCCGGTACAATCATCCAAAATGGATTATGCGTTTGTATCTATCGAGGTCTACCATCTGCAACCTTATTAAAACAATGTTAAAGTACATTGCAAATGTCAAATCCTAATACAAGGCCCAAAATTGTACAATCATCCAAATGTAACTTAAAATTTATCTTAAGAAAAGAAACTCGTAGGCATGATAAGGATTACACCAGTCCACCCACACTTCCAAGGGGATCACCTCTCGAGTGGTGACGTACTCCCATTGGATCATACCCATCTCGTCAGTATAGCAACGAGGCCTATAGTGGAGCCTACCCTATTGAACCTTACAATGTACTAGACCATTTCTTTTAAAAATATAAGTCCTCGTGACATGGGATAAGAAATTGCCTAGCGAGTAATCTCGATACAACATAATTATCATACAGGCATACGATTATTCTGTAGCAAAGAAAGCATATATAAATCAATTAACAAGTGTCATATGAATGTATGACGTAAATTTAAGCCATCATGCATTCACTTATGGCGTCAAGCTTAATCACGCTCCGTGTCGTACGCAGCAACGCGCGGGTACCACAACTAGTATATATATATATATATATATATATATATATATATATATATATATATATATATATATATATATATATATATATATATATATATATATATATATATATATATATATATATATATATATCATGTACAGAGCCCGATCACTCCCTAGATATTTTCCTTGGCTAACCCAACACTTGATCACACCTCAATTAAATTTCAGAGTCAGGCGGGGGTTATAAGTAGTTGTGCTTGCATAAACTCCGACTGCCAAGCACAATGCACTTATCCGTCCTTATACCCACATAAACATATGTGTCTTATGAGTCGTATACATATCTTTTCAAGTTCCTCCCTTGTATCCTCAAGTTCTTCAATTTCACTTCTGATGGTCATAAACTTGGGATCTTCAAGTTCACCTCTTTCATACAGCCTCTGAGCTGATCCCAGACGGCTGCTCTCCACCTGCTTGACTGCCTGAATGATTTTGCAAGTCTGAAGGCTACAAGCTGTCTCAGATCCACCTTGTATAGATCTGATGCTCTCTGAAAGCATTTCTTCTGAGTTAAGGGATCTATAGAAAATGCCCCCAGCTCAGGCTCTTCAATGATCTTGCCATCTTCAAACTCTATTCCACTAGGCAGGCTGTGATCAACTCCTTTCATCTCAATAGCATAGTCACCTTGTTCTATCAAGATGAGGAGTTGTTCCATCTCAGTGTCCTTCCTTGTCCTCCTGGCCTTTATTTTTGGTTGTGTCACATAGACACCTTCACTAACTTCTTTGGAGATCAGGCCAAGATTCTTCACTCTCTCCATCAGCTTCTTGACATATGCCCTGATAGTCTTAGCAGTTTCCGACTTAGACTCGCTCAGGGCAACTGCCAGCTCAATCCATTCTCTGTACCCCATCTGTGCAACATCAGTGTAGTCATATGTTTCTAGTTCTGGGCCTGTTGCACCCATTCTGGTTATTTTCAACTTCCACTGACTGTCTTTTCTTGATATGGGCACAGCTTTGACAAATGTTTCCTTGGCAAGCCTTCTATCAGCAACATCCTGAAATTTTCTTCTTGCCAGGTTGTCAAAGTTGAACTGAGCTCTTGCAGAAGGCACTGGAGTTTTGGTCACTGAGACCAGAGCACCTTTTTCTTTTTCTGCTTCCTTCTCTCCTGCTGATCCCTTAGCAGCTTCCATTAATTTCTTTTGCACAACCAGAGAGGACATTTTAACTTTCCTTGCCTCTTGAAGTGCAAAAGACTTAGCAGCTTTGGCAGATTCTTCTTCTTTCCTTAGAGCTTCCAGGGCTTGAAGTTGTTCTTCTCTAAACTCAAAGTATATGTGCATAGGAAGACCCATTTCTTTGGCCCTGGCTTTGTGAAATTTAATCTCTGCTGCTTTCTGCTGTTGGGGATCAACTGCTGCTTTTTCTTTTCCTTTAGCTGCTGTAGTGACAGCAGCTTCAGTACTTTCCTCCTCCTCCTCTTCTTCTTCTTCTAGAATCAGATGCCTCCTTCTGCTGCTTGGCCTGCCCTCAGGGATAAATTCCTCCCCCTTTGTCTGAGCAGGGATTGGAGATTCAGCCTGAGTAGGCTGAGCAGCGTGGGAGGCACCCTCCATTGTACCTGTTGCAGATGCTCCTGCTGGGTGACCAGTGAGTATTGCAGGCACTGATTTCTCCTTAGGAGAAGAAGTTTTCTCCCCCTTAGACCTAGTCTTCGAGGCAGATGACTTCTCCCCCTCTGAAGGAGATGTACCAGCACCTTCAACACCTGGTCTGCCTGAAGACACGAAGTCATCAGGCTTGCCAGCAGTTTTGGCAGCAGGCCTGGGACCAACAAGGCTATTCACTAAGAATGCCAAGTTGTCCTTCACCTCTGCAAGCTGGGAAAGATAGGATTGAAGAGAAGAGGATTGGTTATCAGCAAGGGAGGTCATCTTAACAATATTTTCCCTATCAGAAGCTGTGAACAGCAAACTTTGAAGCTGTGCAAGATGTAGTTCTAGAGAATCTTGCACATCAGCAAGGTTTGATGACACAGAATTTGATAGGGAGCCAATGAGTGTGTTCAAGCTGGCCAGAGTGGCAGGAAGTGTAGAATTGCAAGAAGTTAGGAGAGATGACAGCTGTTGAGAAATAGCTGTCATTGAGGACACAGAGTCCTGTTGTAGTGAAAGAATGGAGGAGAGGGATGTGGATACATTTTGCAGCTGTGCAGTGAGTGCAAGCAGCTGGGGAGAATTATCAGGTTGTGGAGTGGCAGGGAAGGAATCCTTGAACAGATCAAAGAATCCCTTAAGCTGTTCAGACACAGAGTCTGAAATAAGAGAGGGTAGAGAGGACATAGAGGTTTCTAAAGAACCAACTTTGTTGGTCAGCAGGGAAAGCTGATCCTTCAAAGGCAGGTCTTTAGGAGATGGAGGTGTATGGGTGGACTGTTTAGATTGGGTTGATGGAGAGGAAGATGATGAGGCTGGTGTATGAGGATGTGATGGAGAGGGAAGAGGAACATTTGAGAGAAGCTCCATAGCCTGGGCAAAAGTAATGTGGCCCAGCTTGGAGGGGTCAAAGGGTCCCTCAACAGTGGCTGTAGCTGCATCATCTGGAGAAGGGGTTGATGTTGGGGGCCTTTCAGATGCTGCTTGTGTTGCAACACCTTCATGAAGGCCAGTGGGTGTTCCCTCTGCAGTGCCTTGGTGTAAAAGCACCTCATCATGGGAGATGGGATATGCATTTCAACATCAGCAGTGGTGAAACCTGCTGATGGAGTTTGCATAGAAGGAGCAGCCTCACCAAATGGATGGTATGTTCCCTGAGGTTCATCAACTTGGGTTGTTGGTCCCTCAGCAGCTGTTTGGTGTATAACAGTTGTATCATAGGGAGCAGAAATTTGAGGCTGAGCTGCTGATTGGTCTATACCAGCAGTGTGGACACCTCGTGCAGACTCAGGGTGTAAAGAAGTTTGAGGAGGGGACAGTGTGGACTCAGTATGGAGTGGAGAGGACTCCTGTCTTTCAATATTCTCAGCCTGTTGGGAGGCTGGAATAGTTGAGGTGGCTATCTCCGTTTGTACAACTGGCTCCTGTTAGGAGGAACCAGAGGGTCTAGGCTGACTCTGGGTGGACTCAGGTTGGAGTGAAGCAGACTCCAATTGTGCTGAACCTTCTCCCAAAATAGGAGAGGTAGCAGGGGTGGTTTCTCTTACAACTGAACCCTGTTGAGAGGGAACAGAGGAGCTGGTTGTTTGGGCTGATTTTCTTTTGGCTAGAGATTTGTGTTGGTATTGGATGGATGAAGTGGGTGATTGTGGAGAGGTGATAGGGTCTGTTTGGACAGGGTGTGAGACTGGGTCAGGAACAGTTGGGTTGGCATGTTCCATGGTCTCAGGTGCCACAGAGGCACCAGCCACAAAGGCTTCAGGTTCAACAGATAAACCAGGGTGAGGAGCCTGCTCCCCCTCAGCCACAGAGGCTAAGGAAGCAGGCTCAAACTGAGCTGTTTTGGCCTTCTTGTGGACAGGCCCAGCTTCAGTGGTTGCCATGGTCCGTTTAACAAGCTTGGACCTGGCTTTGGATTTTCTCTTGGGAGCAGCTTCTGGATCCACCCTCACATCAAAGGGTCCTTCCACCAATCCTAACAACCTCTTCATTGATGTTGACAGAAGAGGCTCATTTGGAAGAACAACAGTGTAGAAAACTCTATTCCCTATTACAGGGAAGGCAGCAGTATGAAGTAAAGGCTGAGAGTTGTACAAGTGCTCACCACAAATGTGCCTGAAGATGAGGCTCAGAAACCTTAGATACCGAACAGTAGCTGGACGGTTTTCTTGTTGTACCAGATTCCTCAAATTCAGAAAAATCCATTTGGCCATGTCTATTGTTGTCCCATCCACCAGTTGTAGAACAATGGGGACTTCATCACGGCTTAGTTGGTTGAAAGAACCAACTTTACTTCCGAAGCACATTACCACAAAGGCAAATAAAAAACTATAGGTCTGAGACAAGTCCTTCCTAAACAAAGTTGCTCTGATTTTGGGTTCTGCTACACCACAGAAACATAGCAGATTGCCCATTTGATCATCTTCAGGCTGAGGCATGTCATAGGGGTCAGCAGTTGGTAGATGAAGAACCTCCCTGAGAAGATCAGCTGTGATCTCAATGGTGTGAGTCCCATTGAGAATAGTCCCTTTGATGACTTTGGTGTTAGGGTTGTAGGCACAAGTGTACCAAAACGCGTACACCATCTCATGGTACAGGACACCAGGAGTGGCAGTCATAGCATAGTTCAACGGATGAACTGTGAGGAATTCCACCATCTGTTCATAACCCTTCCCAACATAGTTTTTGGGAATAGTGAGGTTAGCAATGTAGTTCGTGGGTTTGATGGTCAGCATTGTGGTTACTGAGGAGTGTTTAACTACATCATCACCAACAAACACTGGAAGAAAGGGATTGGTTCTTTGAGCCATTTGTGAAGGATTTGGGTTTAGAGAAGCAGAAGACACTTAGTCGATTTAGGGTTCTTAAGGGTTTCTGGAAATAGTGAGGAAGACGAAGATGAAACAGTAGGGGGTATTTATAGGATTTGAATGTGAGTGGGTATGAGAAAGAAACATTTGGGCGGTTGATTTGAAAAAGTCGTTAACGGAAAACGGAACGGTTATCCATGTCAAACCGTTTGTCAGACCACTTGAACCCTTTTTAGTCACTAACACACGTAACCCACATTATCCGCAGTAATTAAGTTAAATAAAAACAAAAATTAAGTAACTTAATTGTGAAGAAAGGTAGTTAAAACTGTTGGTCTAAGCTGTTGGTCAAACCTGTGATGAGTAGGGTCATCACAAGCTGTTCACTCTTCAAGCTGTTCCCTCAACCTGTTCAGCCATGTGGGAACAGGTTGTGTTCAATAGCTGATCAGGTTACAAGACAATGTCTTGTAAATCAGTGTGAAGGAATGAGCAGAGTGAAGAATGGACCATTAGAGTAGGCTGGACGAGTAAACTGTTTTTGTTCAGCCTGTTGTATGTTCAAGCCGTTCAAGGATTTCAGAAAAATGGCTAAGTACAGAATATGCATAACCTGTTCTGTCTAAGCTGTTCTGAGAAATTTGAGCAGTGTGAGACATACAAGGTCTTAGACCTTTGAGGACACTTAGTCACTTTTGTTTAACATGCCCAGCTTGCTGACAAGGTAATTAAACCTGGTTTCATCAAGAGGTTTGGTGAAAATGTCTGCAAGCTGTTCATTTGTGGAAATAAAACTTACCTCCACATTACCTTTCTGAATGTGATCCCTGATGAAGTGATGTCTGACTTCAATATGCTTTGTTCTTGAATGAAATACTGGATTGTTGGAAATGGCTATGGCACTTGTGTTGTCACACAGAATAGGAGTTTTCCTATACACAAGCCCATAGTCCTCAAGCTGATGCTGCATCCACAGAATCTGCCCACAGCAGCTTCCAGCAGCAATGTACTCAGCTTCAGCAGTAGAAGTAGACACTGAGTTCTGCTTCTTGCTACACCAACTTATCAACTTACCACCAAGGAGTTGACATCCACCTGTTGTGCTTTTCCTATCTAGCCTGCAGCCTGCAAAATCAGAATCTGAATAACCTGTTAGTTCAAGACTTGAGTCTTTGGGATACCAAAGACCCAAACCTGATGTGCCCTTCAGGTATCTGAAGATTCTTTTAACAGCAGCTAGATGAGATTCCTTTGGGTCAGCTTGGAACCTAGCACACAAACAGGTGGCAAACATAATATCAGGTCTACTAGCAGTTAAATATAGCAAGCTCCCAATCATACCTCTGTAAGCTGTTACTGAAACAGCTTTGCCACTGGCATCAGCATCCAATTTTACATTGGTTGCCATTGGGGTTTTAATAGGAGAACTTTGATCAAATTTAAACTTTTTCAAGAGATCTAAGGTATACTTTCTTTGATTTATAAAAATTCCAGTTGAGGTTTGTTTAACCTGTAATCCTAAAAAGAAATTAAGTTCTCCCATCATACTCATTTCATATTTGGATTTCATGAGTAATGAAAAATTCTTGCATAACTGCTCATTGGTAGAACCAAATATTATATCATCCACATAAATTTGAACAAGCATAATATCAGACTTCACCTTCTTTATGAACAGTGTGGTATCCACTTTACCTCTGGAATACCCATTGCTCATAAGGAATTCAGTAAGAGTGTCATACCAGGCTCTAGGGGCTTGTTTGAGACCATAGAGAGCTTTGTCCAACTTAAGACAAAACCTGGATGTTGTTCATTTTCAAAACCTGGAGGCTGCTTGACATAAACTTCTTCTTGCAGCTTCCCATTCAAAAATGCACTCTTCACATCCATTTGAAATACCTTAATGCTCTTATGAGCAGCGTAGGCTAGATACAAACGAATTGCTTCTAGCCTGGCCACAGGAGCAAATGTCTCATCATAGTCAATTCCTTCCTCCTGTCTATAACCCTGAGCAACCAGTCTTGCCTTATTTCTAATGACATGACCTTGCTCATCCATCTTATTCCTGAAAACCCATTTAGTGCCAATTATAGTTTTGCCTTTAGGAGCAGGGACCAGCTTCCATACCTTGTTTCTCTCAAACTGATTGAGTTCTTCTTGCATGGCAGTGATCCAATTGGCATCTTTTAGTGCTTCATCCACCTTCTTTGGCTCCATTAGTGAAACAAAACTAGAGAACATACAGAAGTTCCTTAAGCTGTCCCACCTTGTTTGTACCCCTTTGCTGATGTCACCAATTATTTGATCATTAGGGTGACATCTGATCCACTTAGGATAATTCTTCAATGAGGATTCTCCTGAGTTATTAGCAGCTTCAGCAGGTCCTGTTGAATAGCTCTCAAGATTTTCAGACACACTGTTGTCTTGAGCCTGCTCACTTGTTGAACATGACTGACCACTGTTGAACATATCAGCAGAGGAACCAGGAAAATCAGCATTGATAGGTTCAGGACATGTAGTTGTGATTAAGTCAGTACACTTATTCACACAGGGTGTATTGACATAATCATCATCATGCCCATCATGATTAACAGGTTCCACATTGGATGTAGTGGAAGCTTTTGAGTCCTCTTCACTGTTTGAATGCATGAGATCATCAAAGTTTAATTCTCCTGAAACTGATTCAGGAATAGCTTTGGTGGAAGCATTCTTAGACTCTTCAAAGGTGACATTGATAGATTCATCTATCACCTTTCTTTTGTTGTTGTACACTCTGTAGGCTTTGGAGATAGCAGAGTAGCCAACAAACACACCTTCATCAGCTTTTGGTTCAAACTTTGCCAGTTGGTCCCTTTGATTCAGAATGAAACAGGGACAACCAAACACATGGAAGTAACTGACATTTGGCTTCCTCCCTTTGAGTAGCTCATAGGGAGTCTTGTTGAACCTTTCACCACTAAGGATCTGTTTTGGGTGAAGCAAGCAGTGTTGACAGCTTCAGCCCAGAATGATGAAGGTAAACCAGATGCACACAGCATGGTTCTAACAGCTTCAATGAGAGTTCTGTTTCTCCTTTCAGCAACTCCATTTTGTTGTGGAGTTCTTACAGCTGAAAAGTTTTGAGTGATTCCTTTCTCTTCACAGAAGTCTTCAAGAGTACTGTTTCTGAATTCAGTATCATGATCAATTCTAAGCTGCTTCACTTGGGCAGAGTTCAGCATTTCCATCTTTTTCACAAATCCAATAATTTCTCTAGCAGCCTCTCCTTTGCTCTCCAAGAAGATAACCCATGTGTACCTGGAGAACTCATCAACCATTACTAGAGTGTATCTTCTTCCTCCTAGACTTGGGACATTAATAGGTCCAAACAAGTCCATATGGACTAAGAAGAGAGGAGTATCAATAGAAAAGTTATGTTTGGATTTAAATGATGATTTCCTCTGCTTGCCTTTCTCACAAGCTGTGCAGAGTTTATCCTTAACAAAGTTCATAGAAGGCAAACCTGTCACCAACTCTTTCTTACAGAGTTTGTTGATGTTCTTGAAGTTCAGGTGTGACAGCCTTTTGTTCCATAACCAGTTTAGGTCTGCATTTGTTCTTGTGAGAAAACAGGTTTCAGTTGTGGGATCAGCAGATTGCATGTCCACAACATATACTCCTTTCTTTCGTTAAGCACACAACACAACTTTGCCTTGGGGATCTAATATGTAACCCATGTGCTCATCAAAGTTAACCTTGTAGCCAGCATCACACAGTTGACTTATGCTAACAAGATTATGTTTTAGCCCAACCACATAGGCTACTCTTTTGAACACTGCAGCACCAGCTTTAAGAGTTCCATATCCCTCAGTGGATCCCTGTACATTGTCACCAAATGTGACTTTTGGCCCTTTTTTAGGCCTGAGATCACTCAGCAGGTCCTTACAACCTGTCATGTGCCCTGAGCAGCCACTGTCCAAGTACCAAACCTGGGATGGTTGTTTTTCCTGCAGAGTGACAAGAAGAATATTAGTCATTTTTAGGGGAACTCATCACAGAGATGAGTTCTCCTACTTCATCAACATTTGTTGATGGACTTGTGATATCAACACTAATATTTCCTATTTGAATGGTATCAGTTTGGATACCACTTTCATTGACTAAGATGTTTCCAACACTGTTTATGTTAGCTGTGAGGGAACCATCAGAGTCAGCAGGCCTCATGTCCTCAGTTTCAGGACAATCTTTGGCCAGATGTGTCTTCATTCCACATTTATAACATTTTCTCCTTTTAGCATTTTTGGAAGAAGACCTTTCAGAAACACATTCTGAGTTATTTCTGTTGATTTTACCAGTAGATTTAGCAAACTTATTACTATTTGATAAATCAACAGCTTGAGTGGAGAGTTCAATAGCAACAGCTTTGCCTGTCTCTTCTTTCCTCTTTTTAGGAGGACAGATGTCAAAGATAGGAACCTTAATTGGCTTTTGAATTTCCACAGATTTAGGAAACTTATTCCCAGATCTCTCAGGCTGAGCAATGGCTTTTCCTTTGTCCTTCCTGAGATGTGATTGACGTTGCCTATCAACATAATCATTATTTCTGGTTTTGAAAGACTTATTCTCATTTAAAACCAGTTTACCACTATGATTAGAAAACTTATTTGAAATCACAGCAGGTTTGCCTTCAACATGAGACTTACCCTTGTTAAAGACAGACTGCTTACCTTTTGAAAACTTATTTTCAAAATGTTCAGCATTAAAAGGATTAGTATGCCTTTTTACATCAGCTTTAGACCCAAAGCCTGTTTTGTCAACAGGTTTGGTGTCCACAGCTGCAGTTTGAACATGCTTTCCTTTCTTTTGCTTCTGTGAATCAGCAGAGCACTTAGCAAGCTTATTTGATGGAAAACTTATTTCATCAGCAGCTTTTGAGCTAGGTTCACACGAGCTGTCAGTGTTTTGAGGCCTGACAAACCTGTTTGTTGAGATTAATTTACCATTCACTTTTTGAATAAAAAGTGTTTGGAAGCTCACCAAGAGTGGACAAGTCTTCTTTTAAATTATTAACCTCAACAATAGAAGCTGTTGTGTCAAGATCCCCTCCAAGATAGGCTTGGATTTGTGCAGGAATCTGCTGACTTATGCAGTGGCTGACTTTTTGTGCAGATTGGCACCAAGAGTCAACTATCTTTTGAAGCTTAGCATGTTTTATATCTGTTTCTCTCTTCTCTTCCAGTAAAATGGAATTGATGTGTCTTAATTCATCAAGCTCGATTTTCAACTTATGGAAACTGTCCAGTTTACTGGATTTTGTTTCAAGATCAGTTTTAAGCTTAGAGATTTCAGATAATAAAACAGTATGCTTCTCAACAGCAGCTTTCAGATCAACAAGCATATATTCAAACATTTTAACTTTTTCTTCAGAACTGTAATCCATAAAATTTTGTACCTTACACATCATTGTAGGGTTCTAGTTCTCCAAGCTGCTAAAAGCTTCAGCTTCAGCCAGATCCTGTTTGAAGTTGTTTGTTGATGGGACATCAGTGTTGGCCATCAGACAGTGATTGTCTTCTTCATCAGATGATGAATCAGACTCCTCCGAGTCACAAGTCTTTGCCATAAGTCCCTTTTGCCGGTTGGAAACCACTGAGTTTTCCAACTTCCTCAGCTTAGCCATAGTCATAAGGTACTTAACCCTATAGCCATCAACCTTGTTTGTCTTGTGTGATTTGGATGACTGACCAATAGCTTTTGACATACAGTCAGCAGCTTTGTGGCCAGGTTTGCCACATTTAAAGCACTCAGCTTTGGTCTTATCAAATGCCTTCTTTTTAACAGCATTTGAGCTTCCCTGCAGCATGTTTCTTCCAAACCTTTTCTTGTTGAACCTTTTGACAAGCATGGCTATCATTTGCTCATCATCCAGTTCAGAAATATCTGCATTGTCTTCCTCATCAGACATTTCCTCCTTATCATCAGCATGTTGATCAGGTTGAGTGAACACATCACTCACTTGATTTACAGGTTGTCTCACACTGGCCACAAAGGCTGCACCTTTCTTAGATATTTCCAAGGCATTTCTCTTCTGTTGCCTTGACTACTCATCATTCAGTAAGGAACCATACAGGTTAACAAGATCCATACTTCTGATGGTACCTGAATTCCTTAAGATTGTAGAAAAATAATTCCATTCTTCAGGCAGGACGTCTAAGAATTTGTTTACCAAAGTCAAGTTGTCCTTGGTGATCCCAACAGCTTTGAGATCATTTACAAGGGCAGTAAACCTGGTGTAGGTTTCAGTGAGAGTCTCCTTTGGTTTTGCAAAGAAGAGTTCATACTGTCTAACAAGATTATTAATCATGTTGTCAAGTGTGATTGTGGGTCCATCATAGACGGTACACAAAGTATCCCACATCTCCTTTGCAGTCTTCATCTTCTTAACCTGTTTGAACACATCATCAGGTAGAGAGATGACCAGGTTGTTTCTGGCCTTTGCATCAAGAGCCACCAGTCTTTTTGTCTTCATCAGACCATTGAGCTTTTCTTTCTCAAATGTTCAGATTTCAGGAGCAGCTCCTTCAACAGCAGGAGTTATGGTTGTAACAGAGGTTGGCACATAGGGACCCTCCATTACAATCTCTGGTAGTTGCACATCCAGATTCTCTAAGTAGAGCATCATTCTGCACTTCCAACCAGAAAAGTTCTGATGATTGAACTTTGGAGGTTTGCCCATTGAGCCATTGTCATAGTATGAGGAACTTGCAGCACTGTTGTCCATGGAAACTTTGGGAGAATGAGAGATCTAGAACGACACACACTCTAAACTGCTCTGATACCAGTTGTAGGTCCGAAAAGATATCCCAAGTATACAGCTTTAAGCTATAGAGGGGGGGTGAATACAGCTATTTAAAAACTACACACAATTTTCTCAATGTTTGTATGTATTATCAACAAATATTAATTACAAACGAGCTTGAATGCAGAAAGGTTCAAGCTGAGATGACAGATACAACAATATGTTTAACTAGTCTAAGACAGACTTAAACTAGTTACAATGAATACACTCACTAAGAATCACTCACTGTGTTTACAAGACTCAGAGGAACAGCTTGAACAAGAACAGCTTCGACACCAAGCACTGTTTTATTCAAGCAGACTTGCATGCATGAAAGATAAACTTGAATGCACGTTCACTCTTGGTTTCAGCACTTAGCTTTTTGTCTTAATCTTTCAATCCTTGGAAGTTTCTTTTTATACTCACTCAGATGATCTAAGTGAAGCTTCTTCATTGGACGAAAGGAAAAAAGGGAAAGTCTTGTTGAAAAGACAACATAAACTTTTCTGCACATTCTGAAAAGCAGACTTGTCTTCATGTGGGCAGAACTTTTGTCTTTTCACTTTGTCTACTGTTGTATTGCCTTTAACTAAATAAGGAATGTCAACTTTGTGTCTTTCTTCCTTTGTTAAGGCCTATTTTGATATAAGAAAAGGTCTGTCACCCTTTTCAAATATCCTTTTGTCTTCATGTAACAGAACAGCGTGGGCAGGCTGAGCAGTTCTGATTTCCACTTTGTCTTCGACTTTGTAAACTGATCTTGTAGTCAAAAACAATACATGAGGACTTGGAAACATATTCCATAAAGTGTTTAACCTGTTCACAAAGAACAGGTTTTGTTCACAAAGAACAGACCACTTGTAAACTGCCCAAGCTGTTCACCAGTGTAGAGCAGCGTAGACAGTTTATGTCCAGCCTGTTCAGCAGACTGAACAGCTTGGACAAACTGTCTTTGTTGCAACACATGCAACATATAGAGCAGCTTTGGACTGATATTGCAAATCATTTTCAGGTTTCAATAAGGCATATAACAGGCCTTAAATTCAACCTTCAAATGCATCAACAGGTTTGATTAAGAATCTCCCCCTCAGATGCAGAACAGGTTTGACTGAGGCCTTTTTGTGCCTAACATAAAAATGTGTGTGTAACATGATAAAAAGCATAACAACAAATTAGAAAAGATTATACCTTAAAAGTTTTTTTGTTTGGTGAAAGTTAATTATTCACTTTGTTGAACTCTAATTGCTTTTATTTTCTCTTCTCTCACACATACACACTAAAAGAGAAAAATTGCAAAAATATAAAGGCTAAGAGAGATGTGAAGACGGAGTGATGGCCAAGAGGTAGTCTTCAGTTGTCTCATCGCTCATCGCTGATAAAACTATCATCATTTTTATAAACTAATGGTTACAATGGTGTAAAGAGAGGACTAGAAGGGAGGGGTACCTTTTAGGCCTACGAATCTTGGGTTGACCTTGCTTTTCTTTCAAATTGCATGACGCCTTTCCATGGTAATACTTTTTTAGCATTACCATCTCGCTCACAGCTAATTGGATCGGGTGATGTTTTTTTTTCTGTTCGAGTACAACTTTGTCTATCATGGGCGACCTTCAAATGTTCTCTGATCACTTGGATTTTCTCATGAGCAATCTAAAGTAATTCAAGTCCAGCAGTTGGTCTTTCATCGGCCTCTCGCCAACACGAAGCGGTGCGACGTGGGTGACTATACATGGCTTAGAACGGAGCCATTCCGATCCATGAGTGATACAAATTATTGGACAAGAATTCGATTAACGATAAATGGGAATTCCAATTCCCTCCAAATTCCAATACACATGCATGTATCATGTCTTCGAGGGTTTGGATCACTCATTCACTTTGACCGTCAGTTTGTGGATGAGAAGTAGTGTTTAAAGTGACATGTATATCCATTTCTTTTTGTAGACTTTGCTAGAATTGATATTTAAATTGAGAACCTCTATCCAATACTTTTTTAACTGGGACGCCATGTATGGCTAGTTGGCTACAATCTCATCAATATATATTTGAGTCCAACGATCTATCAACTAGTTCCCTTGAAAAATGAAGTGTGCACTTTTCGTGTGTCGATCTATAACAACCCAATCGAATCATGTTGTCACTGAGTTTTTGGAAGCTTAGTCACGAAATCCATGGCCATCAGTTCCCATTTCCATTGGGGAATACTTAAAGGCTGCAAACTACCATACGATACTAATGTTCAGCTTTTACTTGTAAACAAGTGATGTACTTTTCGATGTAGGCACCAACACCTTTCTTTAGTTCAGGTTACCAATAGCTTGCACCATGTCACGATACATCTTGGTGCTACTAAGATGTACTGACAAACGAGAATTATGAACTTCGGCCAAATATTCGTTGCACAGACCTCCATGCTTTGGAATCCAAATCCTATAATCAAATAAGCACACTCCCTTGACATTCCGGAGAAACACGATCCTTATAGTCCACCTTTTGTTCACGCTTAATAAATTTTTCGGCTAGACTCTTAATCGTTTTTGACTAATTCCTCAAATTTTGCATTTCTTACAGATAGTCGTGCATTCGCACAACATAAAACCCCTAAGCATGACTTACGACTAAGGCATCGACTACAACGTTGACTTTACCAAGATGGTAAGGGATTTAATAGTCGTAATTCTTAATGAACTCCATAGCTCGTTGTTGGCTCTTGTTCAACTCCTTTTGATCAAATTGGTACTTAAGACATTTATGATCCGTAAACAATCAGCACTTTAAATTTTTTTGTAGTTTTTAATAATAAGGGAGAATTTCGTATATATCCTTGTAAACATTCATTATTACTTATATATCCTTGTAAACTTCCTTATTACATATATATCCTTTTAAATCTTTAAAACTCACTATATATCCAAATATCTAATTTATAATTATTAAATACTTTAGAAAATATTAAATATCATTTTTTTATTTATTTAGATGTAAATCCCTAAATTACCCATTTGGGCAAAGCTTCATCAGCTTCATCATCTTCTTCCCACCACCATTTTCATTACTCACCTCAATTTAACAACGAAATTCCTAATAGTAATGGCCGCATTTGTCATCACACTCTTGCAATTTCAACTGGGTTAGCGACCAACATGCCTCTGCAGCTGCTTTTTTTTTCGAAAAAGAAAAAGGAGGAAATCGGAATAAGATTGTTTGTTTTTCTTATGTTGCTATTGCCATTAAGAGGGAATTGTTTCAAATTCGAACGGATTGATTTGTATAACGGTATTATTAACTCTCTGCAAAGATTTTTAATCTCACTTTTATGTTGGTATTTTGAATGAATCTAACTGTTAGCTTTAATTTAGTTTTTTTTTCCTAAAAAGATTTACGCTTTTTGGTAGCAAATTCCCCATTCTAGAAAGACGTTTCTTGATTTCTTTTTGTTTTTTGTTTTTGCTTTTTCTTTGAGGAGATTATGTTTAAGAAAATTAGCAAAATTTTGCTGTAAGTGACCCAGCAGTTTTAGCAAAATTCAAGTGCTTTTTCCCAATATTTTGAACACCGTTGAGGAGGAAAAAACTCTTCATATTTCTATTCAATTCTAGATTAATTTATGCAGCTCCATGCAAATAGATGTTAGGGGTAATTTAGGAAATTTTAAAAAATAAACTAAAAAATAAGTATTTAATATTTTCTAAATGATTTAATAATTATAAATTAGATATTTGGATATATTAGTGAGTTTTAAAGGTTTAGAAGGATATATACGTAATAAGGAAGTTTGTAAGGATATATAAGTAATAATGAATGTTTACAAGGATATATATGAAATTCTCCCTAATAATAATATAATATATGTTTGTTTATTTTTAAAAATTTTATAATTTTTTTGTAGTTCTTTTAAAAATAATAGATAATTATAGTTTCTTAACTTTATTAATTTAACCAAATTTAAAAATTAAACATTTTGAAAGATTAATTTGATTATTACGTATAACTTACGTTTTTCATGGTGTAAAGAGCTAGTAACATTTAAAAGTATTTTAAAAAATTAGTTAATTAATTGTAGCAAATTAAATTATAAATCTTAAGATTAATAATTAAAGTTTTTGGAAGCTCTATTTTATAATCTAATATTTTTTAGTTATTTATTTATAAATTTTTTTACCACAGTTATTACACATAAAAAGATTGTTATAGTATGATCTAAAGTAAATGAATGATCCTTTTTAATGTAATTTATTCTTGTTAAAGCACATGAACCATACATGCCTATTTGGTAATAAACATATTAGATATAATTTTAAAAGTTTCAACTCTTTTTTTATTTATAAGGTGCATTCGAGTGAATTTTTTGTAAGTTTGTTAAAAACATAAACTCTTAAATAATAAGCTACTTCAAGTAACTTGAGCTTATAAAGGTTAAAACTACCACAATAATCTTAATGGATTATGATTCAAATTTGGTTTATTTATTCATATTTACCTTTATATCAAATTTAAAATTTTCAGTTCTAACTCCAACTATATTATCAAACACATCTATTGATAAAAGTTTCAGCTACCATAAACTCCATCAATAGGCTCCAAGTACCAACTCAAGCTGATTTTGCCAAACACGTCAATTATATATGTATATTGGCATCATTAAATTTGTCCACTGGACTGGAATTGAACAGTGTAGATATGGAATTTCCAATTAGAAAATAAGGTTTATTACAAAAAAACCAAAATGTTTTTACGGTTTTTGCGTTTTCGTCTCTCAGTGGTATTTTTTTTTAAAATCTTTAAGTTAATTTTTGTTCTAAGTTTGTGAAATGACTATTAGAGCCCGGTTATAATTGGTAAACCTGGTTTTTTTAAAAAAAGTTTATTATGATAAAAATCAACATGTTTTCAGGTATTTGACATTTTGGTCCATTGATGTTATTTTTTCCCAGAAAAGTGCTCCAGTTAATTTTCTATTTATGGTATAATGAAATTAGAACCCGGTTTTTTCAGTTTTAGAAAACCTGGTCTACTAATTATAATTGGGTTCTAATAGTCAAATTTCATGAAATTATAAAAAAAATAACTTGAGAACTTTCCTGGAAAAAAAATTAACATTGAAGGACGAAAACACAAAAAATTCAAAAAGATGTTGGTTTTTTTCGTAATAAACTCTCTTTTCAATGATAAACTCTAAAAAAATATAATAGTGTATATCCAAACCACCCCAATCAAACCGATTAAATTGATTGGATTTTGACAAATTTATACTTTCAACCAAACAATACATATTCCTAATAAGAATGATAATAATCCATCAAGGAAAAATGAAATGAAAACATACCACGTATAATCAAGTTCGGTACTAAACCAAACAACACTCAAAACACATAAATCAAAATTTTAAGAAGAATATTTGTATAAATTTAAAATTATTTGAATATTAAAAAGATCCAAATTAAACAAAAGATCGATTTTTTCTTTGAAAATCTGATGATAAAAATAAAATCAAACAAACAAATAATTAGTGTTGTAAATGAGTAGAGATAATTAAGCTTGGCTAATTCATGATAAGCTCGATTGAATAGCTTGACAAACTTTTAAGATTCTGAAAATCCTTGAAAACTTAAATATATCTACATATAATATTGTATTTAATTGTAAAAAAGAAATGGTGAGAAACAGAGCACAAGGAGAATCTTCAGTCGATCAACACTTCCTTCTTTGTTTCAAATTTACCAGAGGGGACAGAGAAAAAAAAACTCTATGGGAGGCAGCTAAAAACATCGGGAGTGTCGTGGATATTTACATCGCCAACAAAAAAGGCAAAGATGGAACTATATTTGGCTTTGTAAGGTTTATTCATGTGCAAGATAAAGAGGAAATTGTGAGAAAGCTCATGGGGATAATCATAAAGGGTTATCAGTTACGGGCCAATGTATCAAGATTCGACAAAAAAGAAAAGAATTTAGAAGGAAAAAAAGAAGCAAGGTGGCTGCAAGAGCAAAAATTGGAACAGCATCCGCAACCTCAGTGGGGAAATGGGGGAAAATCTTATGTGGATGTTCTCTTGAACAAAACGAAGATGAGCTCGGAAAGGGATACAACTATAAAATGCATTCTTTTGCAAGACAAGATGGAAACAGACTTCCTCAAAAATACTTCAAATGTTTTGATGGGTGAAACGAAGAATTTGCAAATCTTAAATAATTTGGAGAAATTTTTAGAAGCAGAAGGGTTTACGGATTGCAATGTAAAATTTACCGGGGGATTATCGTTCTTCATCTTATTTGGATCTTCCTTTATGACTAAAAACTTCTTAGAAAACAATAAGCAAACGTGGTCGCATTGGTTTTTGTGGATTAGACAATATCACAAATATCCCAGAAAATTCAAGAAGGTGATTTGGGTAAATCTGTGGGGAGTACCCCCGCATCTTCGTAATAAGTCGGCACTTCTACGTATCCTTGGTAAATTTGGACGTGTACTCTTACCTATGTCTTTGGATAATGACAGTGAAGATTTATCTTGCGTTAAAGCATGTTTATTAGTTGAACTCAGAAAAAAGGTTGACGAAGAAGTTAGAATTGTATGGAGAAATAGATCATACTCGATTTGGATCACAGTAATGGATGAATATTGGTGTCCAGAAAATGCATCAAGTGAAAACTCAGATATGGATCCATTAGAAAAGGCGTTAGGATTCGAAAGTGACAACGAAATTTGGGATGATGATTCCATAAAAGATTTTCCGGCGGGAGTTATAGAATCTCGGATGAAAGAAGGATCACCGTCAGGAAATGTCGCAGACTCTCCGGTGAGGAAAGGTGATGGAACCAAAGAGTCACCGACTATCTCAAGAATCGAAGAGACTAAGTTAGAGGAGGGTGAAATTATCAAGGAAAATATTGTTGTGAATATTAATGATATCATTAATAATTCAGAAAAGGATTTGGATTTTGGTGTGAATGGGAATGTGGATAGAGACGTGGGCCATTTAGATAATGTGCTGGAATCAAATATGTGTCTTAGTGGTGATTTGGGCCATGGGTCAAAAAATGGATATAGTGGTGATTTGGGTCATGTGTCAAAAAATGGAGATAGTGGTGATTTGGGCCATGTGGCAAAAAATGAATATAGCAATACAAGTGGGCTGCCCAGAGATAATTTAAAAGTTGGGCCTATAATGGAGCATTAGAATACGTGTGGGGTGGATAAGTCATTCACTCAAAAGGAATTGCATACTCCAATAATTGACCTAAACTTTCCCTTTCCACCTGTTAAGTCCGATAACTTATCTAACTATGTAGAAAAACACTCAAGACTGCAAAGAAAGAGCTTAAAGGCGATGGTTCGTAGTAAGGCTTCCAGATGTGATATAAGGTGGATTATGGAACGAAGAAAAGTGATGCAATCGAAGAGGGATATGGTGGGTTCGGCGCTCTCTTCAACTGGTAAATCATTTGGATCCTCTGTCAATGATGATAATTCGAATAAAGTTGAAAACAACTCTCAGATTGTAGAGTCAGCAATAGAAAAGGAGGTGAAGGAAACTCCGGAGTTGGGGAACCAAATCGGGTTTCATATGGATGGCTTTGAAGCTGAAATTAGGAAGTTGGTTGATGATAGACAAGGAGTTGCTGCCGGTAATCAATGAATTATTTATCGCTAAACATAAGGGGGATTTGGGGAAAGATCAAGGCTGATTGGGTTCGCAGACTTCAAAAGGAAAATAATTGTAAATTCATCGCCATTCAGGAAACGCAATTCTCAAATCCTGAAAAAATCAATGTCCTTTCACTGTGGAGTGAATCATCTGTAAAATATGAGTCGATTGCTGCTCAAGGGAGATCAGGGGGATTAATCAGTCTATGGGACTCTTCAATTTTTAACAAGTGTGACTGCATCAGAGGTACGAATTTTATCATTATTTGTGGTAAGCTAAAAGGTGTGGACTCAATGATGTTTATTGCTAATGTGTATGCTCCTAGAAATGTTGTCGATAGATTCAAATTGTGGTTGGATTTGCTGTCAATTATCAATGATAATGTTGGTATTTGGGTTATAATGGGGGACTTTAACGAATTAAGAAACAGAAAGGAAAAAGGTGGGATCTTCGTTTTGTCAATCTGCTGTTGACAAATTTAACAATTTTATTGATGAGGCTGGAATTATTCAACTAAATTTAGGGGGCAGAAAATTCACTTTGATGAGCGAGGATGGTGCTTCTCTTGGTAAATTGGATAGATTCTTTGTTTCTCCAAACTTTGTTAATTTGTGGAATAATATGTGAGACCCTCTGATTTCTCTAAGGTCTCAAGTCAAGGCCCAGTAGCAACGCATTATCAATCATGAAACTAAGATAAAATTTACAATTTGCGGAAATAAAATTAATTACAAACAGAGACAGAATTTTAAGTAGCAAGGTACAAATATCTAGTCTATTACATCAAATCACATAATATAAACTAAACCCGAATCCCAAAGCTCTATTATCATCCAAATACCAAGATGTTGAAACAGGTTCTAATGCACTTCAAGCTCTTTCAAAGTCCTGACCTATGAACTAGGTCCAGCCAATCCTTTGCCTTTACCTGAAAAATAATGCAACAACGGGGTAAGCTTAATTGCTTAGTGAGAATGTAGAATTTCACATTTAACATGCAATTATGAACGCGGAAGCACATGCACTGCACTCGGCTCATGCACGGCTCAGCTCTATATGCACTGCACTAGGCTCATGCACAGCTCAATCTCGAAGGGTCATTGGCCAATTAATGCTCTTTTGATGCGCGACTTTGCTCAGCTCCCAGTTATAAAACTGTTGTTGCTCTTGAGACTTTTAGACAAATTCATAAGGAATGCTCGGATGATGATAAATCCATACACACGCATCATTAGTGGGGATCAGCCACGTACTGGGCTAGCTACCAGTAAAAGCTCTATATGGATATCATCGGAATGCTCAGCTCTAGCTACCCTCTGTGCTTTCATCACGTAAATCAGCACATCATAAGCCTAACATTAACCCAACACTGAGCAATAGTGATGGTGTTAAGCTTAACAATCAAGTGACTCATCAAAGAATCGAATCTAGAAGAAGAAATACTCAGCTCAACAAATCATAGTAAATATACTATGACAATATTTCAATAAGCTCAAGATCAGAATATCAATAAATCAGAATCATGCAACAAAAGTCTCAATTCACATAATATGCAGTTAAAATGAAATCTACAACTCACAGTTACTGGCTATTTGTGCTCTTTTAGTTTCTGGCTCTGGCTCTGTTGCTCTCAATCTGTTAATCATATCATTATTGATATTTATTAGCCTCAGAATCATTTGAATAATAAATTCAATGTTCATTCGTTGGTCTTTAATCTCAAAGTCTCATAAGATTGCATTTTCGGAAATCTGATCATATGTGATCGTGCATATATATATTCATATGATTTCTATTTGATGGTATTTCTTAATTTTATAGATCTTGATTTCAATATTTGATCATTCATATTTATATAAGGAATCTGTTGTATATATATTTTTTGAATTATAAATACTGCATTCAGATTAGGACCATCCGAATTCGGATTATCCAGATTCGGTTCTAAATCATCCGAAATGACACATCCGAAGTTGGTCCGAATTGAGTCATCCGAAATATGAACCGAGATGGGGCACCATCCGAAATTTTGACACTTCATTCGAATTGTACAAGAAGCGCAGAGAACTCGCCGAGTTGGCTTGGTGAACTCGCCGAGTTCACGTCCGAAGTACGGACCCAAAACCGGATTCCGGACACATCCGAGTTCGGTTCTATTTCAGGTCCAAAACTTATTTCGGTTCTCATCCGAATTCGGGTCCCAACCGAATTCGGATCCAATACTTATGAATTTTTGAAGAAATATTCAAGTGTTCTTGGGAACTCGCCGAGTTCCCCTATGAACTCGCCGAGTTCACATGCAGATATGCAGGTCGCAACTTACGGATTTTTATTAAAATTGCCCAAAAACACTTTTTAGTAACATGCAATGAAATATAAAGTGGTGTTATCATTAATTAAGTGTTTTTATACAATTTTCCTTATCCATAACATCATAATTCATTCAAAATCATTCAAAATAGATTATTTTTTTGTCAAAACACATTTTTACTTAAAATTTCAGATTTTGAACTTATTTGAATGAATTAATCCGTAGATTTTGTTTCTGATACTTCTGTTAACTTAAATTTACCATAATCTTCAGAAATTTTAAACATGCAACCTAAATTTCTTACTATTTAATCCTAGGTTTCGGTTTCTAATAAAAATCGAACCAAACTCTTGAAATTAGGAAGTTTAGTCAATAATTACCTCAAATTCGTGTGTAATCCTACATGCAACCGTATATTCTTGTAGTATTCTTCGAGATCTTCCCGATGACGTATAAATCTTGATGATCCGACGGTCGGTTTAGAAGAAATCTTAGAGAGATGTAGAGAGAGAGTAGAGAGAGAAAATCTTAGAGAGAGAGTCTAGAGAGAGAGAGAAATCTGATTTTCTAAACTTAAATTCCGTTTATATACTCTAACTAGTTATGTTTGCTACTTAACCCACTATTACTTTCGTATCTTATATATCTTTTATTTAATTATCTTAATAATTTATTAAATCATAAATCATAATTTAAATATTTATATAATTTAATTAAAATATTTCAAAGACTTAATTAAATTATAATTCAAAGTAATGTAATAAAATTACATTTTTGGTTCGATAATCAGATATTTATTTGGGCTAAAAGTTGGGTTGTTACAGAATGGGCTCCACCACGCACAAACTTCGTCCCCGAAGTTAGATATGTTCGAACAGACTTGGGCAGATAGCTTTTATGATATCCTGATTCCCAAGACTGATACGAACCTTTGTGGTGTTTCCACTGAATGAGCACCATCTGTATTTCACATCTTATGTTTCTTTGAGATTCTCAAGTACAAAACTTAAATTTCTCTTTTCAGAGTTCATATTTGATTCCATGTTTCGCTGTTTGATCATTTTAGAAATTCTGACTTATTATTCATACTCGTATTATATGAGCTTCATGCTTTTCGCCATAATCAATCCAGATAGCAACTCAATACATGAGTTAGCTCATATATCTCTTTCATTCGATCTTGAGTCAGTTATGGCTTTTAAATCTCTCCTCTATACTATTGCAAAACCTTCATGGGCTAACTTTATGCAATTTCATAAGAGATTTGTAGAAATTCTGATTATCAGTGATATAGTCACTTTGTGGGCTTTTGAGATTTAACTTTATATCTCTTTCAATTTAACTATCATCTCTATATTTTAGTTAGCTCATATCTCTTTTCATTTGCTCTTGTATTAGATACAGAGCTTTTCGGGAGTCTGATATCTGTACTTTAAGGAGTACATCTTTTATTGATGATGTTATCACCATCAATCGTTTAGCTTATTTCTGATTTGTGATGTCTTGTTATGAAGACTTATAATTTTCTTCGCTCTATCAAACAAATGGAATCAATCTTCCGGCACAACAATCGGAGTCAACTCTTCGTGTAACGACTCCATCTTACCTACCTTGGTCTCCAATTATACTGCTATATCTGCCACATCCTTTACATAAGCAGTCTCTCAAGAAGCAAAATCTTCCAAGAAGATCGAGTGTTTAGAAGTTAAGAATAAAAGATTGAGGCAAAATGTTGAAATGCTGCATTTAAAACTCGCCGAACAAAACATGAGTTCGAACAAAGAATCAAAATTTGGAGTTACAATCGTCCACATCTTCTTCGCAACGGTTCAGCAGTTTATGGATATTAATGACATGAAAATTAATGCTATATAGAATCGAATTCCAGGGAAACAACTTAATAGAAATCGACAATTTGCTTAGGTTTTCTCGATGTGATTCGTTAGACACGACGACAGATTCTGTTATTGAAGTCAGGTCTCGAGTTACCAGGGTTCCAAAACCGTCTCCACGACCATTTAGATCATCTTCTACTTTATCGTCATCGCCTTCCTCTATTAGTTCATTGTGTAATTCGGTCAAGAGGCTTCGACAAAACAATAATCTTTGATTCTGTTTAATTATATGTATAGACTTAGGCTTGAATCTTCATTGATGAATTTCTGAATTTGAAATTACTTTACTCTTTTGGCGGAAGCTTCTCATTTATATACAAATAGGTGGAATAAGAATCCCATAGGGACTATCTCACTAGTCTCGCATCGACATAATGAGAATCCAACACTTACATCTATATTGACATATAACAGACTTTTCATTGGCCATTTATGACCAATTGCTTGACTATACAAAGCTCTCAATCTATTTCTTTATCACTCTCGCTTTGTTCCTCTGACTTCTTTGATTCTCGTTCAAGTTGTCATTAGGTGCTTAATTACTTGATTTAGATACTCTTCTCATTAATATTTATTGGATCAGCAACTTCTACCTCTGTCTCATTATAAGACACGCTGTAATCATTTAGATTACATGGATTTACGAAGTAGCTGGTGTTTAGGATTATATTTTGATTTCTCTCGGGTTTTGAATCATACATGATTCAGATTACAACACCTATATTGCCTATAGGTATAATTTCTTATTGGACATGTATTTATATCGTAACTTCAACTGATACGACCCATATGTCATCCGCATTATTCACTATCGATGACAGGGTTGTACAGTTAACTCACTACTTGCTTTGGAATTGAAATTCAGATGGTAACGGAATTAAATCATTTATCATATAATAAACTTATTGTTAGTTACCATTGTGGTCTTTTGGCATCTCTGGTGTCTCCTCGGCATCCTCAGCAGTAATATGGAAAGCTCGCGCCTTTGCTGTAGGTATCATTGTAGTACTCTGTTGGATTGCTCTGCCAACTGGTTGTTCCTGATTAGTAAGCACGCGTGTAATATATGTAATTCACAATATTATTTTATGTTTCGACTAAATAATACTGATAAAACAATTTTTATATCCATCTCTGATATCTGACTTACTCAACGAGCTCGAGTTACATCGTAAAATTAGGTTTGATATGCATATAGAATTACTAATTATTAGTCTCTTCACATTCATTAATTTCACTAATCATTTGTTGATATCATTACTAATTTGTTGATTATGTTGGGTTGAACACCTCCCCCTCAAATTTTTACCTTTCTTTTTTTATTATAAAAATCTTGCAAATTTTGTCCCACCGACAAATAATAAATGTTAACCGGTAAAAAAAGTTATACATGTGGTTTATTGTCTGAAATAACATAATGCAGCAGCTCTAATTATTATCAATTAACATATTGTTTGAAATAACAGTCTACTTGTTATTTACTCCGGTTAAATGCTATAATCACGATTAAACTAGAGTACAAATGCTATAATCAGAATTAACCTAGAGTTAATTCCGTTACTTAGACACAAAATTTACGAGATAACTGTGTACAAAAAATGAAAAGTCAAATTCCCCTTAAATCGTTGTCCACAATCCGATTACAGCCATTATCCGAATCGCTTGAAGAATTCAAGATTAACCATTACGACAATCGAGTGCAAGTACCCAGAAAAGAATCATGATCGTATGTGCTGCAAAATTGATTTAGGCAATCAGATGTGCAGAGAAAGGCTGGGGGTTTGCAGGTGATGTTCTTTGCACTCTGTAACTTGATTCATTTACTCCGGTTTTCTTCAGAAATATGAGACTTAAAGTAGTAATTTGAGGTGCATGTATTATTGCTTAATAATGGCTGTTGATCGGCTCTTGAAGCGCCTTGAACGTCTACGTGCTAAAGCCGATCACATGCTAATGAATCGTTCAGTAGGCTATGAATATACTCCTTTTGTTGCATCTTCATCCTTCAAAAATCTCTGTAAGAAAGCAATGTCAGTGTGTGTAATTGATCCTCTATGGAGAATTGTACACCTTTCAGCTCCTGAATTGATTAATTTTCTTCTTGAAGAAGAAGAAGAGGGATATGCATCATTAGATGTTTATTGGTTGAAGTCTTTACCTACTATTCTTTATGAGCTTCAAACTGTTTTAGATGGTATAGGAGATGGCGAAAATTGGGGTTATCTTGATAGTTATATGCAGGATGAGGTGAATAATGATGGAGAAGTGAAGTGTATGTTAGAAAAGATTAAAGTTACATTAGCTGATTACTTTCCTTTTCTCATTGATGAACGTCCAAGGGTCAGAGGTGTTATAGAAGAATTGAAGACTGTGATTGATGTTATGTTAATACTTTGTTGTGAGCTTATGGACTCAAATGAGGAATTTGGTGTGTTTGATGTTCAATCGAGAAGACTACTTGAGTGTGGATTTACACAGAGGCAGCTTGAACTCGTATCAATGGCAGGAAATTTACCATGGAAACGGAATGTAGACGAGGAAGAAACTGTGGTAGGGTTTGAGGATGATACGATAAAGCTACTTGAGAGGCTTACGGGATTCTCAAAGAAGCTGGAGGTTATCCCAATGGTAGGAATGGCAGGGCTGGGTAAAACTACGTTGGCGAAAAGAGTATATAGAGATCCTTTTGTCGTGTATTTCTTTGATATACGTGCCTGGTTTTGTGTTTCTCAAGAATATGTGAAGAGGGATCTTTTACTTGGTATTTTGAGTTCTTTTGTCCAGCTAACAAACAGAATTTATAGCATGAGTGATGAGCAATTAGGGGAGCAAATATATAGAGGATTGAAAGGTCTAAGATATCTGGTGGTCTTGGATGATATTTGGGATAACAGAGCTTGGAATGATTTGAAAATATATTTTCCGGATGACAGAATTGGAAGCAGGATACTGGTAACCACGCGAAACACAGACCTAAATTTGGAGGCAACTACGTCGATGGCTGTACCGCCTCATATGTTGCGCCTACGAACAGCACGTGAGAGCTGGCGTATATTACAAATGATGGTTTTTAAAAATGGAAAATGTCCTTGGAGATTATTTGATGTTGGAAAACAAATATGTAGAAAATGTTGGGGCTTGCCACTTGCAATTTCTATAACTGCAGGACTTCTCAGAAGTAGGTGGAGGAGAGCCTCTTGGAAAGAAGTTGCTGAAAGTCTAAGCAATTACATTGTCCGTGACCCAAACCAGTATATGGATACTTTAGCTTTAAGTTACAATCATTTGCCTCCACACTTAAGACCGTGCTTTCTCTACTTAGGAGCATTTCCTGGAGATTGTGATATTCCTGTGCACAAACTGATTTGGTTATGGGTTGCTCAGGGTTTCATAGATCAAAACGGGAGTAAAACATTGGAGGATGTGGCAGAGGATTACTTAACGGATTTACTCGGTAGGAGTCTGGTAATAGTTTCCAAAAAAAGGGCTGACGGACAAATAAAAGCATGCCATGTTCACGATCTATTGCGCAGTTTGTGCTTGTGGAAAGCTAAGGAAGAGGGGTTTTCGCCTATAATGTATAGGTATTGGCTATATTTCAACTTTGTACATCTTTTTCATCTTGAAATAATTTTTTACATTACCACATGATTATGATGAAGTTGGGTTGTAATCGAGTCAGTCAGTCAGGCAACCTGCTAGCTACTCCAAACTCAAAATATTTAATATTGGCACGATTTAAGTCCAGCCGAGCACTTGAGTTTGGACTCTAACTAGTGAGGTAGGAACTGGGCTGATGAGGCGAGCTTGATAATTAAAAAACTCGACCTGTGAAGCTTGCGAGCTTTAGCGAGCTTATAGTAAATTTCATTATTACCTTTTGTGTATATATTTACATAGTCACCCCTTTACCATATTTAAAATGACTATGGGGTTGAGTAAATTATTTTCAAATTTTAAACCAGTTGGGAACAAAACAACAAGAATAATGCTAAAGTATAAGGTTGTGAATTGGAAGTCGTTTAGTAGTTAGAGTATCAAAGAAGCAAAGTTAAAAATTCCAGACACGTCATGGTTGAAACTTGAAACTTCCCTAGTTGAAATGGGTAACGTGTTTTGCTGCTTGGGCCCTTCCTTCCGTTTGAAAGCGTTGTGCGATCTCCACGCTCTCATAAAAATATAACCACTTGTTCTTTAATCAAATCACAGTCCAATGTTTTTTACTTAAAAACGCTGAAATAAAGCTTCATCAAATGTTCCATTTTGACCTTACCAACTTAGTAAAGAATTTAAACATTTTATGCAAGCTGGTAATTCGAGAAGAAAAGTAAGGTGATGCTTTCTGAAGTTGTTTGAAGCTTAATCCATTTTTGTGTGAGATGTGCTTGACAATATGGGATCATGTTGAGTTTTTCCCCCATATATAGAAGATCATAAATCTAATTTTCTTGTTTGACTAAACTCTTATAAAGAGTTGTTATTGTATAAAACTTCTTTAATTGTTTATAACTGTGATAACTTTTGCAAAAGTATTTTTAAAAGATCTTTTAAGTGAGTATAAGCACAAATCATTTACCCTTGATTAACTTGATTGAGTTGATTCTTGGATCAATGCTCGAGTTTAACTTAAATCTTCAAAAACATGAAACACGAAAATTCCCACAGGACACACAGTTGCACCATGGTTGTGTCATGCCCACCAACTCAACTTTTGTCAGATTATGGTCGTGCCGTGCACACCACAGTCGATGTATGGTTAGACCACAACTCGACTTTTTCCTCTTTCCTTTTTGTTTGGTCTATTGGGTATTGATATTGGTTAGTACCTTTGATTTGACTGGATGTAGAATATGAAAATATGAATATTATATCCACCAATTGTGTTACCTGTTGCTAAATTTTATTATTATTAAAATGGTGTATATGCTAATGAATATCACATTAGCACTAACACTATACAAATTAGAAACCCTACAACTTTTTAGTACACAATCGAGTTAAGCCGAGCTTGAAAATATTCATTATTTCATTGAGCTTGAGTTTCAAACATCAGGTTTTATTGTCGAGCTTGAGCTTGGCCTGGTATTGATTCGACTTGGTTCTTACACCCCTGTTAAGTACCTGAGGAAGAAAACTTTAATCCATAATTGACAGGTACGGACGTGTCTCTTCAGCACTTTCTCCAGTTGCAGCTCCAGAAAGTAAAACAAATTCGTCACATGAGTATTCTACCCAACGTGCTAACTTTGTTTTCTGCTGTCCAGTAGAATTGGGTGAATGTTTTCAAGTGGGTAGGCCTGTTGATGATGATGAGACCTACAAATTTCTTAGGATATTAGATATTGAATCCACTTCAATTGTCTCATTTCCTAGGGAAGTACTACAGCTAGTTAATTTGAGATATCTCGCGTTTCAAGCTGAAGATGGTAATCCGCCGACATCAATTTCCAACCTTGTACACCTACAAATCCTCATCATATCATCAAGGAGAAATGTTAATATACCTAGAAGTACATGGGATATAAAATGTCTGAGACATCTTTATATTAAGCGAGGGGAAAATCTTATTGAAGATGTTTCTTCTGACAAATTCCTAGAAAATCTGCAAACTATTTCGGGTGTTTGCCCCTCTCCCTCTTGCATCAGCATTTTATCCAGAACTCCAAACCTTAGGAAGCTTGGTCTTTGTGGACCTTTAGTATCAAATTTAGGGGTATTTGAGTTTCCAGATATACGCTCTTTGAACCGCCTTCAAATGTTGAAGTTATCAAATACAAAGATCTATCATGCAGCAGTGAAGTCATGCAGCCCCCTTATGTTTCCCGAAAAACTTACGAGATTAACTTTATCAGATACTGCTCTGGATTGGAACGAGATTCAGAAAGTTGGGTTGCTACAGAACCTAGAAGTTTTAAAATTGAATGTTAATGCCTGCGTCGGAGATAGATGGGAAACAAGTGATACGGGATTTGTAAATCTCAAGTTCTTGAAATTACAAGACTTGGATATTGTAGCATGGGAAGCTTCAAATTTTCACTTTCCAAAGCTTCAACGGCTAGTTGTCCGCCGTTGTTCACGGCTTCAAGAAATTCCAGCTAGTATCGGTGAAATCTTACCATTAGAATTGATCGAGGTTAGTTGGTGTGGCGAGTCTACTGCTCACTCTGCAAGAAATATACAGAAAGAACAGGAGAAAAACGGAAACGATTTCCTAAAAGTCTCTATTGCGGTGCACAGAGAATTGCAAGGAAAGAGGAAAAGACCAAGTTATGATTGATCATCTTATATATCCTCTTCACTATCAGTTGCTGGATATTGCATCATGAGTTGTGATCTCATGGTTAGTATTTTCTTTTCTTTAACAAAGCAATTAAAGTTTATTCTTTGATTATTGCTTATAAGTTTATTTGCATCGAAATTAAGGAATTGTATCACCCATATAATTTAATACTATTTTCTTGATTCTCATGTTGATAGCAAAGAGAACTAAATAAATACGAAAAGTTCATTTCTCTTGTTTTTCTCTAGCAAAGGTAGTGAATTGAGTAAACACTAGAAATTGAAAAAGATAATGGAATTTGATTATATTTGGTTAGTGTATTTTAGAGTTCCTCATTTCCATTCCTTGACATTCCATTCTACCAAACACGCCTCGAGTTTCTTATGGATTAAATATCTTTAAAACCTGCTGGTGTCATAAATAAATTGCCATGGATTTCAAAACTTCATTTATAAAATCAAGATGATCTTACTTTTAGGAAACACTAGTTGGGCCTGTATATTTTGATGAGAATTTTAGGTTTAGAACTTAACTATGTGTTTATAAGTTTTGAGCATCTTTGGTTTGGGATATTGGAGGTCGTGTTTGACAAGAAGATTATAAGAGTCTCAGCTTTTGATTTTTGAAAGCTCAAAAGCTTTTGATTTTTGAAAGCTCAAAAGCTTTTGATTTTTGAAAGCTCAAGCTCAAAAGCTCCGTTTGGTTGATAGGAGCTTGAACTTTTGATTTGAAGAAGAAAGCTCTCAAAAGCTCTTCCATGAGAAGCTACTTGAATTAGCTTTCAAAAGGAGCTTGAACTTTTGGTCGAACAAAAATTTCAAAATAGCCATGTTAACCTTTACAAATTTTTGGATGTGCTGCAAACTAGAAGTCCTTATAATAACTTAATAAGTTTGGCAAATCTGATTGTGATTATGATTTTTGTAGAGCCAACATATCTTTGAGATGGAGGTAGAAAGTTGCTGCAACAAGACTACTTTTTTATGATTTATATATTTTACTAGTTATTTGCCCACGTATTACATGGGATATATTAATAAAATAATTTATTTTTTGAAATTACATATAAAACTAAATTAGTTAATGACAATTATTAATTTTAAATAATGCTAACATTAGAATTCAAAATAATTTATCTCAACGATATAAACTATAAAAATTAAAATACTTAATATACGGATAAATAAAAATTTTACTGACTGTATTAGAATGTTGATCCATAGATTTTTAACTATATATGTAAATTTATTAAATGTTTTAGTTAATATGAAAATATAATATCATAAATAGTTTATAAAAGATAATTAGAGTTATTAATTTACTTTCCTTAACATTAGAATAGAAATTATGGTAATAAAATTGCGGAAAAATGAAATTGAGATGTCACGAAAGAGTGACATGTGGCAAAATCATTTTGCTTTATTAATAGATATAGATTTGAAAGGCTAACCTACACTACCACCTAATCCTACACTACCACCAATGTCTCAAATGAGACTTGAACCCACAACCACTCGGTTGGGACAACACCTAGGATACCGCCAAGCTATAAGCCTTTTGGTTTTATGGTTTATATATTACCAAAATGATCCCCGATTTCAATCAAATATTTTTCAAACTTCATTGGTTCATCCTCTCACCGCACTGACCATGCTCTATCCCAGGCCGGCGACTTTGGCTACCTCGTGATTCTGTCCATCATTAGTCGGGAATATTCAGCTTGGTCAGGCATATTTTTCAGCACTAATGTTAAACAATCTCTGTTCGCTATCCAATTTTCTAGGTAAGTTACATACTTTACTTTGTATGTAAGGGTATCACTACAATTATTGTGAGATAATTATGTTTATGCATGAGTTTGATTGTATTGGAGCTATTGATGCTTCACGCATGGCATCTATTTGTGAGCTTACTGTCGATTTTAACATGTGCGTTATAACAGATTTGAAAATGACAGAAAATAAGGCCCTGTTTTGCTTATGAAATGGAATTTGAAGGAATCAGAATTTATTTATTGTGTGTTTCAACTCTTGGATTACAAACATAGTAAATGACATATTGTTTACATTCCATCAAATTTTATGGATCAAGGAATTTACCATTTTCCAACTATTTGTGATGGAATTCAGAATCCTAACATTGCACAAAACATACCTTTTGTCATCCTTAAACATTATTCCATATCTTAACCCATAAAAATACTATATACTATAATTTAAATTTCATTCATTCAAATTCCATTTCGCGAGACAAACGGGGCCTAATTTGAATCCTGTCAAGTGTTTGGTTTGTAGGATTCAAATTCAATTATTTGTAAAATATTGTTTGTATGTAAATGTGTCAAATGCTTTGGGCAAGAAGTAGGTGTACGAGAGATAAGGAATGGTAAGGTGTACTTTTTATGTAAATGTGTCAAATGGTACGTAGTGAATGGTAGGTTTGGCTGGTAAATTTGAAATCAAGTTTTGTTGAGCTTTTTTTGTTATATGAGATTGTTGATGGTCGTAGCATAACGAATAAAGTGCTTTTTGTCGGTAGGTGTTCTTCAAGTCGGTGAATTAAAAAAGATATCTGATGAAAGAATCAACATTGCAAGAAAATTAGCTCACTTAGGTGGACTACAGAGCTCAATCATGTAAGTCATATCCTTCATGAGTACTCATCTTTGTTTGGTATTATGGTAAAGTCATCTGTGGAATAGATGAATCATCCGTTGGAGGAAGGAATTTGGATTCTGCTGTAACAAATAAACATGTCTAGATAATCACTCGTATCGTGTATAGCTGTATAGCCTCACATTCTCAATTTCCGTGATAAGTATTTCAACCCTTAAACAGCCTAGGGTTACACGAAATCCTATCCGATACTTTTGAATTATGTTGTATTCAAAAGTAACACTTAGAGTGTTCATATATGTTTTGTATATCAGAATGAAACCAATCATTTGTTATTTATAACATATTTTTCCATAACTGTTAAAGTTAACGGTACCTTTAAAAGTGACATTGAAAAGGGGTCACAATCATTGGTAAATGGTTCTAGCAATATCATCCTTCTTGAACTTACCAATGAAACAATGGGCTTTATTGTCTTTTTGTTGTGTAGTACACACTGCTTCCATATCCTAAAGTACATCTTAACATTGTGTTAATGTGCTTGTCTTACCATGTTATCAGAAGGGCAAAATTCAATAAAACCCAATGAAGTATGAGTTTTGGAATAACTAAGGCGGCGTTTGGTTCGCAGAATGTTTATACTTGGAATGCAATCTGTCAAGGAATGGAATCTGTCGGAATAGAAATGAAGGCGGGCGAAGATGAAGTCTAGGGTTTGGTTTTAGAACTGTCAAAATCTTTGAAATGGAATTTGAATTCCATGACACTAACCCAAGGAAAATAGATTCCTTCAAAAGTGGTGTTTTTTCTTAAAAAAGGAATCTTCATTCCATTCCTTTTTACTGCCAAACAGCACACTGGAATGGAATTTTCATTCCAATTCCATCAAATTCCATCAGATTCTGTGAACCAAACACCCCCTAAGTCCCTAAACTAACAAATAAAACCTTAGGTGGCGTTTGGTTTGGGGAATAGAATTCGAAGTACTCGAATTTAAATCTAGCTTGTTTTGAACTTTTGGTACCAAAGGTGAAGAGTTAAATTGTAATTATTTGCCATAAATTTTTTTTTTTTTTTTTTTTATAGAAATTTGACATTTCTACCGACTCACAAGAGTTGGATTCCAACCCATATATGAATTAATTTACAACCTTCATCATTGACCAATACTAAAAAGTAGTAAAAACTATCTTTTATTCCTCATCACCAAACATATTTTAACTAAATTAAATTCCAATACTTTCGAATTTCATATTTCACATTAAATTTACGGTAATCCTTTAGGCAAAAAAGTTGACTGGTAATCTGTTTAAGTCAATTTTTAACCTTATGTTTTCACCTTTTTAGTCAATTTTGAACTTTAATTTTAACCTAAAAATTTACAGAGAGATAGAAAACACAGACTGAAGAAGATCATCGGTGTCATTAACATCATCATACCTTCCTCAGTTTTCGGTCATCATAGGTACATTTTTGTTTTCCTTCATCGATTTTTCAGTCTATGTAACGATAGAGGCTGTGTAATCGATTTTCATGGGATCATTTTCAGTTCCTGGGATCAATTTATCGATTTTCAGTTATGGAATCGATAGAGGGCCGCCTTGTAATCGATTTAAAGTTCATGGAATCAATGAAGGGCTGCTTTGAAATTGATTTTTAGTTCATGGAGTTAATTTAATCGATTTTTATCATGGAATCGAACTAGATTGCTTTTTAACCGATTTCGAAATCTGCTGTGTATATTTTTCACCAGAATCCACATTCCATTCCATAGTTCACTAAGATGTTGGTATGCTATTGATTTATGAGTGGTAAACTGTAAATTATGAGGAATGTGGGTTAGTTGTAAGGCCTTGTGAAATTTACATTCAATAGTTAATAGTAATTGAATTCTTTTAGTACGACTAATTATTAAATTAATTATTTAATATTATTGTATTTGTTTTAAATTATTGAATAGAATTTTTATATGCTTGTTATCATCTTGTTCATGATAGTTTAGTAAACAATCAATTCTTTGTTACATGAACTAGTCATGTATTTTCTTTTTGTATTATCTTCTATTTTGTTTTATATGTTAAGATTTATATAATATTTAGTTAATGTTATTGTTTAGAGGGTGTTTGAATTTGCGATTGAAAAAATGCTGTAGTGTTTTGGAAACTAATAATCAGATAATAGCTGTAACAAAAAGTAGGGGTGAGCATGAGACGGTTCGGTTCGGTTTTTGGCCGAAACCGAACCCAAACCGAAAATTCCGGTTTTTGGAATGGAGAAACCGTTCAGTTTCGGTTTGGATTATCGGTATTTCGGTTTACACCCGTTGGTTTTTTGGTTTTTCAGAATCGGTTTGGTTTTTGGGGTTTAAACCCAAAAAATCTTAGACATTTTTTTACTAAAATTGAGTTTTTGTTTACTAAACTTGAGCTTTTCTTTACTAAAGTTAAACACTATTCGATAAATCGTTAAAAAATAGTTGCTTACGTTTGGATTTTTAATCGACTTATGTGTTAGTTTGATACTTTGATTTAATAAAATTGGATATTAAATATTAATTTAGTTAGTTTGATACTTTAATTTATTAAACTTACTGGTTGTTTGTTTAGTTCTTAATGGAATCACTAAGAAGTCATTCGAAGGTAATATGACCTCTTAATGATTGCATTAAGAGGTAAACAAACATGACTTAACTTAGGCTTTGAATTAATTTAAATAATTTCATCATGTAGAAATATAATAATAATGTTTATACCAATTAATTAGCATTCTCTACTTCACATATAATTAAAATAAACATAACTATTATCAATGTCAATTAATTAGCATTTTAATATCGTAAATATCAATTATATATATTACTGAAAAATGATTCGTGTAATATAGGAGTAGGACATAACATTAATTATGAGTGAAAGTAGAAATAACTCAATAAATATATAAAATATTTATAAAATTTAAATTAATTTTAAAAACCAGTTCGGTTCGGTTTTGAGAAGGAATCCGAAACCAAACCATTTACTCCGGTTTTTTGGTTTCGGTTTTGGTTTTTGCTCACCCTAACAAAAAATGTTGTCGGAAATGTAGTGTTTGGTTTAACTTCTGCTGTTTGCTATCATAATTATCAAATAATCAGTTTTTAAAGTGTTTAAATTTGCGTTTTAACTTTTTAAATGACCAAATAATCACTTATTAAGCAAATAAGCTACATTTTTTAACTTATGAAAAAGTGTGATGTGATTACCTCTAAACGCAAATAATCACTTATTAACGTATGCAATCCATACACTTTAAACCAATTATTTGCGTTATTGTAACGTAATAAGCTAATAATCTCGTTTATAACACAAAACCAAACACCCTCTTAGTTGTTTCATGATATCGCCAAATTTACATATACTTTCTGGTGATATTTTCCCTCCATTTTACCTATTTTTATTGTTCCCTATTGTCATTTTTGGTCATTTACGAAAATTGTTTTGATTTCAGCCTTTATTGTTGAAAAGATGAAAATTTGGGCTCCAACAGTTTTCGACTCGCCGAGTCACAAGGCCCACTCGCCGAGTCGAATTTAATTTCAGCAATTCCAGATTTCAGAAAGTTTTGACTCGCCGAGTCATATGGTTCGACTCACCGAGTCGGCTGTTGATTGTATGTGCGGGTAGTTACTGGCGGTCCAATGGGCATTCGACACGCAATCGACTCGCCGAGTCGACAGCAGTTATAAAAACTTTTCACTCTCATTTCAGAGAGGAGAGACGAACTTTTGACACTTTTTAGCATATTTGCTCTGCTCGTTTTGAGAAGAAAAGAAGGATTTTGACTGATTTCAAAGGCTTCATCAAGAGGGAACAACATTACTACATCAAGAATCATCATTTGGGGAGTTTACTCATTTCTCAATCTTTTGATTATGTGTAAACTTGTGATTTTCTTTGTGTTCTTGATGGTTTTGCTCCAAAATATGGAGTAGTGTATTGTTGTAATCATTTGGGGTTAAAAACCCTAAACATTGGATGATGTTATTTTTGTGGTTAGAATGAATATACATACCGTTGATCTTTTCATGAAATAGATTTTTATATAATGTTTGAGATGAATGTATGATCTTGGATGATGCATTTAAGTGATGTGAGTCAATATTTAGTCAATTATTATTAACAAAGATGATTATCATTACTTTGTTGGTAGTTTTGATATTGTGAGATTCAAAAAGAGATTGCATTCATTATTTTGATCAAACATTGTATTAAGGTTTGTGATTTGGATGTGAGTCTAATTATAAACCACTTTGAGATCGTTACATTTGATTATTTTCATGATTAGATCATGTTTGCAAGTAAGTTGATAATATTTGAATATTTAACTTTAATATGGTTGAGTGATCTACGCATTTAGTTAACTTATCTTTTGAGGTTATAACATTATATTTGAGTGATCTTGGTAATGTTATGATTATTGCTTGTTAAATGAGTTTTTGATAAATGTGTGGTTGAGTGATCTTTGCACATTTAAAATTAATTCTAGGATTAATATTTATTCATTTTATTGAGTGATTTTTATATGAATAATATTTAATCCTTGTTATATTCATTTTATCCTTATGCTTATTGTCATTATCCGATGTTTAGGGAAAAAAATTCCAAATGATTACACCTTTTGATATAAGTTTTATTCAGTGATAAATTTCCTTGTGTGCTATTTAAGTTGTAGAATTTTCAGTTCAATTCATTTTTAAAACCCAATCGATTTTAACTAATCTTTAGCTATCATCTGTTTTTCTTATTTCATCTCTGTCCCTGTGTTCGATATCCGGACTTACCTAAACTATATTAGTAAACGATAGGTGATACTTGCCTATTTGTCCGCTAGTTTAACTTAGTTATTTCCCATTTTTATTAAAACAAAAAGGTGTGCTAGCGGCACATCATTTCATATTGGTTGTTTGGTCGCCTCCAGTTTTATTGTTCGATCATTTTTCTTTATTTATTGTTAACTGTTAGACAATTATTGTAGGCAGACTTCTATCATATACGTAATATTGTCGACTTGAGTATACGAATCTTGTTACTAACTAAAAGGCTATCGTATAACTCTTTTTTTTTTTTTTTTTATAGAAGGTTACCTATATCTATTGTTGAATAAATAAATATATAGTTACCTAATAATAGGGAAGGTCCCAAAATAAAAGTTCGCTTTAGGCCCTCAAAAAGTTTGAGACTTTTGAGCACACACACTTGTGGAGTTGTTCTATTTCATATGAAGATATATTGGTTTCTGTTTGGAATTAGTCGTATGAGGGCATACGAAGTGGGAGAATGATGAAAAGCGGTACCGAGATAGATGGTATGGAATGCTTGGGAACACCAACCCATCTTTTTGTGTCGGTACAGGACCATGATGCTGAGAGAAACAAGTTTTTATGTGTGTGTTTTTGTGTGTGATAGAATGATGATCATTTCCATGGTTTGGGTGGTATAAAAAGATGAAAGAAGTGGAGAAAGAAAATCTGATGTGATGCTGACATGTAGAGTGAGATGGTGGTATAGAAAGATCAGCATTCCCACCATCCTGATGATACAAATATTTTATTGATTGGTTTTCCGATTTTTTTGTTTTCCATATGTGTACATATATTTGTTAGATATTAGGGTTTAGTAGTTCAATAGTATAAATGGCAATAGGTTTATTTTAATGGTGTGGAGAATTCTACAACCAATGCAAAATCGTAAAGGTGCAATATTATAAAGAGAGATTTGCGCAACAAACCCTAAAGTTGGATATTTTTGTGATTAAAACCTCTAACCATTTTTTATTACACAAAAAACCTTCAACCGGTAAGGGTGCGTTTAGTTTATGAAAATTTCCAAAATTTCCATCTCACTTTTCAATGAAAATGAAAACTTGTTTACTTAACAACAATTTCATAAATTTTCATTTCACTTTTTTAAATACCACTTTTCATATTCTCTCTCTTACTTTTCTAATATTTACCCTATATTTTTTATAATACTCTCTTTCTCTCTCTTACTTTTCTATCACCTATCCTATTTTTCTTATTTTATAATCACTCATCTTATTTTTCTTAAAACTAAAACTTTATCATCTAAACAAGTTTTCACTTTTCATAGAAACCCTTGTTTTTTTCTAAAAACTATAACTTGAAAACTGAAATTGAAAAATGACTAGTTTTCGTTAACTAAACGCAACCTAAAATTTTATGAAATTAGGGCGTTAACAGTTATAATGGGTTGATATGCTTATATGGCACACCTGTGGCATTCAGGTGGCGTCCACATGGCAAACCCGACTTATGTGGTGCTTACATGACATTATATGTATAATTGTTAAACTGAATTTTTGCATAAAAAAAACCTTGAAGTTGATGACTTTTTCAATTAAAACCCTAGACTATTTTTTTTCCTCGTCTCTAACCAACGGTCAAATTCACCTCCTCTTTTCTCCGGAAATTCCGATTACTCCATCCCATCTTTGTGTTCAAGATTGTTTATTTTTATGTATGTATGTTCGACTAACTTTTGCTCCTAATCTTGAATTTCAACTTCATTTGTGCCGATGGAATCGATTTCGTTTGTGTTCAAGAGTTGCATTTTTTGGTTCAGTTTTATGTTCGATTTCGTTTATTTCCATTTTAACTTCTGAATATGATCAGTCAGGGCAGTGAGATTTGCTAAAGGGCAGACGTTTCATCGAGAAACAGGTTCTTTGTTTGATAATAAAATTTTAATAAATTTCTATGTCATCAAAATGCAATCAGTGAAGAAAACTCAAATTTTAATGATTTTTGTTGGTTGGAGGTTTTTTGTGAAATGAAAAATGATTTTGGGTTTTAATTGCAAAAACAAAACAAGTTGAAAGTTTTTTACGCAAAAATCTATTTAAAAAAAATTTACATGTCATCAAGTTGCAACCGGCTAAATGAGTTGCAAGTCATATTTTTTTAAAGAAACCTAAATTTAAAGAGTTTTAGTCGATGGAAGGTATTTTGTACGATGAAAAATGGTTGAAGGGTTTTAATTGTAAAAGTTATATAACTTAATAATTTCTTTTGCGCAAATTCCCGTGTTATAAATAGCACTTGAAACTATTTTATATGAGTGGATACACATTTGAAATTAGTTTATTGAGAGGGCTCACTAATCATCACTTTAAAAGGACACATGAACATTCTTGTAGTTATCCATACTCGTAAGTAATAAATACATAGAGGTAAATTTTGTTGGAGTTATCCATACTTAGGAAGTGATGTAATAACCTTCTTTTTGCAAAGAATTTACGCTTGGTAGATAGAATCAAAGAGAACTGAGATGCAAGTAATTTAAAAATACAATAATCATATGATTGTTGTAATTCTTTTTTTTTTTTTTTTTTTTTCAATTTTAGCTTCTACATAATCCTCCACTATTTCAAGAAACATGAAAAAAAAAAACTGAATTTTAACATATATATTGAAACAACTTGAGAATTCACAGAGAATTTATATATACAATTCAAGTTTACTAACTAATAATTTGTCTTCATTTTCCTTCTCTTTGGTTCTCTTTACCAAACGCAACCTAACACTCATGCATATAATCTCATACAAAAGTCACTTCAGGACTAATTACCGTCACACAACAACTATAATAATCATACATACTACCATTTAAAGAAATCCAAATACATCATAATCATTTCCCCAACACACTAACAGAGGTTACAATCTACTTGACTAATACATCCATTACTATTACAACATTTATTAGCAAACAAACCTCCCATACAAGTTTTTATCCCATAAAAATTACCACAAGAACTGGAATTCAGTCTCTAATATTCTAGCTCGAAACCTAGCTCGAAGGTCATGCAGTGCTCTTGCCTTTGCCTGAAAACTGAAACAACTAAAAAAAATAAGTGGATGCTTAGTGAGTTCGTAATAGTCCATGGAATATATATATATATATATATATATATATATATATATATATATATATATATATGTATATATATATATATAGGGTTGGGTTCCGGTAAGAACCCTCGTTACCGTAAGAACCACTCCAAAATGCACAAATTTAAAAATTAAAAGTTTTACTTAAAACCATTATTAGTCTTAAATATTAATAAATATCATAATCTAACACTAAAATTACATTCAAAAATTATATTTATTAAATTTTAAACTAAATGCACAAATTTGAACATGAAATGCACAAATTTTTTTAAATGCACAATCCGTACATAAAATGGATAAATTATAGCATGAGATGCGTAAATTTTTACATGAAATGTATAAATTTATCAAAAACATTTAATTTTAGTCTCAAATGCACAATTTTATATAGTGGATGCACAAATTTTAGAGTGGTTCTCACGTTCTCACGAAATAGAGAGGTTCTCATGTGAACCCAATCATATATATATATATATATATATATATATATATATATATATATATATATATATATATATATATATATATATATATATATAGGGGTGGGTTCAATGGAAAACCACTATGCACCTGAAAACTATGAAAACCTATGCATACCGTCTGATTTGGTGCATTTCATGAAAAACGCGGTGACATGAGCGTAAATAAGGTGATGCATCGCGCGGGATTTTGATGCATCACGCGGGAAATTTGGTGCATCACGCGGGATTTTGATGCATCACGCGGGGAATTTGATGCATTTGTGGTGGTGCAGTGCGGTTTTCACAAGTGTGGTGGTGCAGTACGGTATGCATCACGCGGGGAATTTGATGCATTTGATGCATATGTGGTGGTGCAGTACGGTATGCGTAGGTTTCCACAGTTTTCCGGTGCATAGTGGTTTTCCATAGTGGGTTCAATGGAAAACCACCATGCATCTGAAAACTTGTGAAAACCGCACTGCACCACCACAAATGCATCAAATTCCCCGCGTGATGCATCAAAATCCCGCGTGATGCACCAAATTTCCCGCGTGATGCATATATATATAGAGGTGGGTTCAATGGAAAACCACCATGCACCTGAAAACTTGTGAAAACCGCACTGCACCACCACAAATGCATCAAATTCCCCGCGTGATGCATCAAAATCCCGCGTGATGCACCAAATTTCCCGCGTGATGCATCAAAATCCCGCGCGATGCATCACCTTATTTACGATCATGCCATCGCGTTTTTCATGTAATGCATCAAATCGGACGGTATGCATAAGTTTCCATAGTTTTCAGGTGCATAGTGGTTTTCCATTGAACCCACCCCTATATATATATATATATATATATATATATATATATATATATATATATATATATATATATATATATATATATATATATATATGTTGCTGCTTAAAAGCTCAATGCTTAGCCTATGCAATGCTCATGTTCGGGGTAACCGATACTCTGAATTTGGGACACAAGCTCAAGAATAGGAAACGTCAACCACGTCAGCACGCGCAAACGGGGATCAGTCGCATACAAGACTAGCTACATGTACTCGTGGTTGCGTGTCAGAGTAGCTCAATTATCAAGGAGGACACAAAAAAAGCTAATGTGTGATAGCAGGTAATGTTTATGCACCCGATACTACATACGAATCAAAGGACGGTTATTCTGCACCCGATACTAAGGTAAGTCTTCTTCCTAAAGAAGTTTTAGCTGAACTAGATATGCTAAGAAAGGAAGCTTAGAAGTTAGATGTCTGTCAAACTGCCCTTCGGGATGCTCGAAATGAAACATCTGATTTGAAAACAAATATTTTAGGGTTACGGGCTGATCTATCTAAGACTAATACTGTAACGATGGAAGTAACTACTAAATTGGCCAAATTAGAATACGATCATCAAGTCCTTAAGTCTGAAAAATCCAACAGTGATTATAACTATCGCTGTGTCCTGGCTGAGAAAACAGAATTAGACAAAAAACTCAAAGACATGGAAGATAGGTTTTACAAACGTGGTCAAACTGATCAAACTATAAATATGTATAAACCTAGAAAATTGAAGTCAAAAGATGTTTTAGGATATAACAGTCATGGGGTCATGCACGAAATGGTCAACATACAACATGATCCTATGTATGATGTTGAGACCATGGGTTACGGTTTTAAAATGCCTTATCACAAAACCCTGCCAGAAGTGTTAACCGAAGAAGAAGAAAAACGAGCCAGACCTGATAGAAAATAAATTAAATTTGTTTATAACTGTTAAAACGATTCTCTTCAAGGTAAATTAGATAAAACATTTCGAGAAGATGAATTTGTTGAACCAAAAGAGATCACACTTAATCATAACTTCCAAAACCTCGTGAATATGTACCATATTCTGCTCTAAAACATTATGCTTCAGATCTAAAACAGAAATTGGAAAATGCAACACGAGATTTTGAGCAAGAACGGATAGATTTTACAAATAAAATATCAGATCTAGAAGCCGAAATTGCTCGCATAAATTCTTCTATGGCTGACACTTCATTGCAAAATGATAAATTCCATGAACTTGAGTTAACGTTAAAAGAAACCAAAGAGTTTTTTGATTCAGACAGAAACAATTTTTTAAGAAAAGAGAATGAGTTTAATGAGGCAAGACGACAGTTCTCAGTTCGAGAATAGAATTTCAAAATCGATGCTAACTCATTTTACAAGGAACGAGATCTGCTTCTAGCCACCATTAAGGGGTTAGAATCTCAACTTGTTTCTACTCAACGTAATTTAGAAAAACCAGCCTCTATGATTCACAACTCTAAGGTTACAAATCTATCTCAAGCCAGTAAGTCAAACTCGGATTTGCAAAAGCAACATCTTTTGGATATCAAGAAAGGCAAAGAAAAGTTGGAAGTTCCGATCAAGATTTGCACCGGTGAATCTTCTAAATCCTCTTTCAAAAGAGCCGTAAGGAATTCTATATACTCTTACTTTAAGAGTACTGGGAATTCCCGAAAGCCACAAAAGGTCAGAAAATCCAACAACATGCATAACTGGTTCTCTACTAAGAATGACTTAGGCTTCTCTTCTACTCAAGTGAAAAATCATTTCGATAATCCTAAAGACTCACAACCGTTCATATCTAACTCTCATGTTATCAAGAATAACAATGTTTGGTTTGCCGTTAATCAAAGGACTACTTCGTGTGATGATTCTGTATCACATAAACCTTGTTTGAAATATTCTTTTAAGTAGTTACTTGATTTACGTCCTGCTAAACTTTGTAATTCAGCTCATGTTATGAATGGTCGTGTATCCCAAGTTAGGCATAAATCTGTTAACTATCACGTAAATAAACACAAAGGGCTCACATTCACCCTCCGCTGGGTACCTAAGACTACCATGAAGGAACCTAATTCGAAATGGTAACTTAAGAAGGTCATTACTCAGAGATGGGTACCCAAAGCTAACCTGACTGGACCCAAACTTCAATGAGTACCAAAAGTTACGTGATTGTTTTGTAGATAGATGGTTTCTGCTCATTCAGTTCAGGACCCGGGCCTCAATGATATGGCTCCTGTTCATTTCAGTTCAGGACCCGAGCCTCAATGATATGGCTCCTGCTCATTTGAGTTTAGGACCCGAGCCTAAATGAAATGGCTTCTATGCATATCTATACAGAACCCGTGCCTCAAAGAGATGGCTTCTAAACACCTCTGTTTACAACCTGTGCTACAATGATTCTGAAACTTCCACCCTGGCGTGCATATCTAAGTGTCAGTTCAACATCAAAGACGAAACGACTACAGGGAGCATGAATTTATTTCTTATATTATGTTTCTATATTCTGTTAGGGGAAGTTTTCAACTAAACATTAACGACGACGTGTTTTTCACTCTTCTAGTATGCAGAACTTTTTAAAAGAAATATTTTTAGTGCATACTTGTAGGGGGAGTGGTTTTATTTTTTAAAAAAAAGTTTTTCTTTCGTAGTTAAAGTTTTTTTTAAACCCTTAATGATGCAATCTATTTTGGATTTTATTCGATCATCACTTAAGGGGAAGAAAATTTTATTTTGTTTCATATGAGAAGATCAGTCCAATTTTCATGTCAATCAGGATACATTCTTTCATTCTGATTCACTAATTCTGATTCATTTGACTGATCAGATCTCATGATCACAATTCTCTGAGAATCTCTCCGCACCCTATGAATTTGTTCACTACTGAATTCGTTCATATCTGAATTGTGTTTCATTCTTATTCATTCATTTAGATATTTCTCTCCATATTCCAGTATCTCATCTCAATATGAATCCGAATCTCATTCAAATCAGAATCATTCATTCATTATGAATTATCTCATTCTGATTATATCTGATTCATTCACTCATCTCCATACTCATTTGATTCATTTCATCGAGTTCACTCTCATATCGCTAAAGCAGTTCTTCCGAGCATACTCTGTTTTCTGTTATAACTGCTAGTTCAGATTTCAAAGTTCATCACATTTTGATGACATGTGCTGACTCTAATGCACCTCATGAGTGAAATAGGCATATATATATATATATAGAGGGAGGTTCAATGGAAAACCAACATGCATCGGAAAACCTTGGAAAACCTCCATGCACCACTACAAATGCACCACAATTCCCGCGTGATGCATCGAATTCCCCGCGTGATGCACCAAATTCCCGCGCGATGCACCAAATTCACGCGTGATGCATCAACTTTCTGCGTGATGCATCACCTGATCCAATGACTATAAAGTGGTTCCCGGGTTTTCCGATGCATATAGGTTTTCCATTGAACCCACCCCTATATATATATATATATATATATATATATATATATATATATATATATATATATATATATATATATATATATATATATCACTCCTATGGTCTACCCAGAATCGGATGACCTACCCACAGAGTAATCCTTCCAATAGATGAGAGGTAAGGGTCTTCTAGATTTAGTTGAGGAGGATCAAACACAATGGGGTGTTGATCGGGTCGAGCAGAGATAAAAATGAAAATGAGAGGGTATTTAAATGAAAGGAGATGAGGGTGCATCAAATCTTTCTTTGTTGATATAAGTGAGTCGGAGGGAGCTTTAGTTGAAAAATGATAATTGAGAGCTTGAGGGGAGGGAAAGGATTAAAAGAAAAGAAAATTCCTATCCACACCTACAAATAGCTGGGTTTCCTACATATGCTATCGAATCTTATTCGTTGAGAATTGGTATTGAAAAAGACGTCATGGACCCAGTGACACAAGCACTTAACCCCATTAGCTACTCAGTTGCTTCTCAAAAAGCTACTGTTTCATTTCTCACGGAGGTATATCACATATGCTATTGATTTCTCATTCAGAGTTAATTGATATTGAAATAGGAAGACATCTGCTCCGGTCTCCAAACTTTATTTGATTCCAGAGTGTGTCTAGAGCTTATTGATTATACACTATTTAGGACACTTATTGAGTCATGTCTGTGTGACAATTAATGCTTGTCTAATGTGACAAAGCCAGAACAACTATAGTGGTGCTTAATATAAGTATTTCATAATGATTAGTTGGAAATCCTACCAGTGTTAACATTAAGCCAGCGATGAACGTAAGTCACATAGTTCATAACTATGGTGTTAACTGGAAACCTAAGTGGTCCTGGTTGTTATGTTTCCCTTTAATTATTATTTCAATGTCACAGGTTGCAAAGCCTAATGACTATTTGTGATGACTATTCCGAGGGGGAGTAAGCATCTTGCCAAGGATATCTGAGAAGCTTACATGATAATCAAGATTCTCTTAATCATCATGAGGGGGAGAATATTCAACAAAGGGGGAGAATACTAAAGGAAAGAGATAACTGAAGAATTCAAGGATAAAGATAGTTTCAACTAGAAAGAAAGCTCATCTGAAGAAAGTGTAGGTTTGGTTGAATTATCAAGGGGGAGAGAACAGAGCTCAAAGTGTCAAAGATCAGAGAAAGTCAAAGTTTAAAAGTTCAAAAGCTTCAAGTAATTTCAAGACTAAAGTTGAAAGAAGAAGTCCTTTAGCGATCTATGTGAAGCATGTTTCAAAGTGAAGTTATCTTCTGATTCTCAAAGTGACAAATTTCATTGGCAAGTTTGACTGAGGATTATTATCAAAGTTGAAGATCATGTTCACATCAGTTGAAAGTTTTCACTGCTATTGAGAAATACTCAGAGAAAGCATGTTTCAAATTTGAAGCGAAGATCTGAAAGCTAATCACAAAGGGGGAGAATGTTAGATCCAAAGTTGTGATAGTTTCAGGGTTTATATTGTAATAAATGAAACTTATCTTTGTGTTCATTTTGTAAGGTTTCAAAGTTCTATGTAAATGGGTTAAAAGACCAAAAGGTCAACCCATGGGTATGGATAGTTTGGATCCATTTACTATCTTATAAATAGTTTGTTTAGGTTTTCATTTGTAGTTGTTCAAGTTGTTGAAGGCTTTTGTACGTACGTGGAATTGGAAAGCATTTAAGGTTTATCTAAACTTGAATATTCATATTGTTCTTCATTATATTCATAATGTTCTTCATGCTTATTATGTTATTGATCTTATGAATGTATGATTGAATGAATGCTTCTATATGGGAATTACACTCGATTATTTTCGACTTCATCAAACTCAAGCTCGAGTCTAAACGACTCGAGTTCGACTCTTCTCAAGATTTATATTTTAATTTGATTGAACAAAACTTCAAATCACTTAAACTCCACTTCAAATATTTTAATTCGAGACTGCCACGCATTGAACACGAACTCGAGTCTAAAGGACTCGAGCTCGACTCCGAAGGACACAAAATATCGAGTCTAAAGGACTCGAAGTCTAACAGCTTTATAGAAAAAATTGCCAAGAAATGTAACATAAACTACATATTTTGACAATAAATGTTATGTGAAATGTTTTAGGTCAAGAAAAGGTAACATAAAATCTAATTTAGGGATGATTGCGAGAAAAACCCCAAACTTGTCAGTTTTTTGTGATTAAAACCCCAAACCATTTTTTATTGTATTAAAAAACCCCGAACTAACTAAAATCAGTAAATCAAGGTTTTATCAATGGGTAACCGGTTGAATCCGGTTATTAATCCTACGTGGACCGTTAAATAACCTACGTGGAATAAATTTTAATTGTTGAAACTGGTTGCCAAGTATTACAAATCATTTAAACCCCTCGTTGATGATGTAATCCCGTTTAAAAAGTACTATTAAAAATTATCAATGGGGTTTAAATGATGTGTCATACATGATAACCGGTTTTCAACAATTAATATTTATTCCACGTAGGTTATTTACCGGTCCACGTAGGATTAATAACCGGTTTCAACCGGCTACCCGTTGATAAAACCTTGATTTACTGATTTTTAGTTAGTTCGGGGTTTTCTATGCAATAAAAAATGGTTTGAGGTTTTAATCACAAAAAACTGACAAGTTTGGGGTTTTTTGCACAATTATCTCTTAATCTTTATGGTATCTTTTTCGATAAAAATATCGTTTGATTGTTTTTTCTTAGCCTAAAAAATGAAATTCATTTCCTTTCTGGAAAAATTAGAATTTTTTGTTACCTATCTTGGCCTAAAAAATTTCACAACACCTTTATTATTAAAATTTGTATATATTTCTCGGAAATTTACCCTTATTTAAAATAAAATCTTACACTTGTTTCATTCTCTTCCCCTTTGTAGCTTTTATTTGACTTCTCTTCATTTGCTAGAGAAAATGAGAGAATTAAATTTTAAAATCTAATTGATTCAAGTTAAGAATCCACGAATAACTTATATATAATAATTCAAGTTTCTAACTAATTGTTACCTTCATTACCATTCATTTACATCCACCATCCACTCTATACGAATCAAACAATTTTGATTTTTCCGGTCTCGGATCAAAATTTTTAAGCAGTTTTGTTCGGTTTCTCGGTTTAGTTTGAACACCCTACCACCATCCACTCTCCACGTTGACGCCACATCAATTTTCATCTTTTTATTTCACTCAAACCATAAAATTAGTCATCTTTCTATTCCACTAAAAACCACATACACATAGAAACACCTCTCTCTCTCTCTCTCTCTCTCTCTCTCTCTCTCTCTGTGTGTGTGTGTGTGTGTGTGTGTGTGTGTGTGTCCGTCCTTCTCTTCATCTCTCTCGACACCATGATATTGAACCAGCACCATTTTCACGATACTGCATAGGGGCGCGGTATACTAATGCCATGTCGCATCCTGTAACAACCTGAACTTTAATTAACTTCAATTAGAAATAATTAACAAGTTTAGAGTTAATTAATATGTTAAATGTAATTTTAAATTACGTTCATTAGCTATGAATTTTCTTTATTAAGTTAATAAAAGTGATAAAATGAAATAAATGAAATTTGTACAAATTAAGTAATTTTGATTACTTAAATAGCAATGTGATTTTAGTTTAAAATAATAAAAGTTATATGTGCCAAATTATGATATTTTGAAGATTAAGTCAAAAAGGGATATAAGAAAAATAAGTTTGGTGGCCAAAATTTATATTTATGAAGCTTGATATTTTATATAAATACCCAAAATTCTTTTCCTTGTCTGCTCATTTTTCAACAACACAGAAGAAAGAAACTCTCTCAACTCTCTCAAAATAAAGCATACGGTTCATCAAAGAACCTCACAAGTTCATCACCAATTTGAACCAAAATCAAGGAAGATCATCAAGCATCAAAATTACAAAGACTAAAGGTAAATTTACAAGTTAAATTTTGTTTCTGGTTGTTGTTTTTGAAACCCACGGTTCCTTTGGGTTTATAAAAGTAAATTCATCTTCAAATCATCAAATTCTAATCTTTAATACAAGTACATGCATGTGTTTGTTATGACTTTAACTGATGATATTATTAATTTGAGAGTCTAATTCCAAACTTGGCACAAGAATTCTGACATTTGTATATAAATTGATGTCCCTATGATTTCATTCTGTTTTGATCGAGAAAGAGAGCCAAGAAATTCATTTGGCCATCGGCTATAAGTTAGCTACAAGAGTGTAAGTTAATTACCAATTAGAAGCATCAACCATCCTTTAGAGTTACCTTGAATTACTGCTGAAACAAAAAGAAAACAAAATAAGAAAAGAAAAGAAATAAATGTGCAAGTGTGCGTGTGAGACTGCATGTGAAGGTTTCGGTATTGAGGACTACCGAAACAACCAAAACAATGTCTACCGAAACCTAGGTATTACCCACCTGCAGAAACATACTGAGAAGTACAGAAACCTACTGAGACTACACGAAACTACTGAGACCTACCTAATTGTATCGAGACCCACTGAAACTAATACCGAAACCTCATGATTTCGGTAATCCTAATCTACTGGAACAACAACTGTCCAGCAGCCTTTTCCCCTTTTCATTTTTTTGTTTCATAAAGGAGGTATGTGGGTGTAGAGTACTCGATAGAAACAAAACCTAATATATATCCATTTGCAGCTTGTGTGTGTGATAGAATACTGAAAGCAACATATTTCAGCAACCCCTATATTCTTTTCTTTTGTCTCGGATGTCATCTGCACAAAACAGGAATAGAGAGCAGTAACTTTTCAGTTCTTTTTATTCAAAATAGTACGTGTATGTGTATTGTGTGTATTACAGTCCAGCAACAGTCCTTTTATTTCTTTGTTTCCAATGATGATGTCCAAACTGAACAGCGAAAAGGCTGCCGATTCAAAGATTTCAAGTCTAGTGGTGCCTTGACATTTGAGGATACTGTAGACCCTATCCAGGCATTGGACTGGATTTGTCACACAGAAGAGATTTTCAGTATCTCTGAGTGTTTAGATTCCCAAAGAGTCAAGTATGCTACTGCTCTGTTTGTCGGAGCTGCCTGCGCATGGTGGAAGACACAGAAGAGTATCTACGGAGAGGACGTCATCCAAACACCGGAATGGGAGCAATTCCTCAACATGTTCAACGCTAAGTACTGTCCCATGTATTAGCAAGATAAAATGGAAGTTCAACTGATGCAATTGACTCAAGGCGACAAGACGGTCGATGAATACAAGCACGAGTTCTCACGACTGTGTGGTTATTCATCTTTTCAAGTAGCCACAGAAGAAATAAAAATGAATCATTTTCGTAGAGGATTAAACCCAAAGTATCTTCAGCCGATGAGTGGTAACAAATACAAGACGTACTTGGAGATGGTGGAAGCAGCCATATAAATTGAAAGCGAATACCTGGAGTATGGTGAACAACTAAGCGCAATTCAAATCAATCCTATGTGTCCTTCTCCCCCCAAGAAACAACGATTTAGCAGATTCTTCAAGACAGGAAAGACCCAATCTCAACAGACTGATCAGTATAGCTCTCCTCAAAAGGCTAAGTCTTATGTGATTCAATCAGAACAACGAGTGTGAAAAAGGTGTAGGAAATCACATACTGGGTTATTTAATCCAATTGATGTGATATGTCATGTCTGTAGCAAAATCGGTCATAGTAGCGATGAATGCCCAACGAAGGGTCTTGGTTGTTCCACGTGTGGAAAACCAGGACACTTTAATCATCAATGTCCCATGAGAATCAACAGTCAATCTCAGTCATATGTTGGAGGTTCAACAATGAAGAGCACTACTGCGACTCCGTCAGCTAGAGCCCGTGCTTATCATATCACAGCCGAGGAAACAGAGGAGATGTCAGATGCGGTCATGAGTACGTTTGCTAAATTAAATATGTGTATCATTTGATCCTATGATAAACTGTTCATTCATCTCTACAACACTTTCATGTCAATCAACCAAGTCACTTGCCTAGCCTTCTGCTGTCCTTGATATTGAAACGACTACTAATAACCATGCCTTGTTCATTAATAACACTGTCTTCAATCTCGACCTCATTCCGATTCCATAAGGAAACAATTTAAAAATAGGATCGCTAAGGAAATTAAAACTGATTTTTAAACACAAGCTTCTTCGTAAATCCTGGTAATCGGAGTGATTAGAGTGTGTCTCTTAATGAGGCAGAGGTGGAAGTTGCTGATCCAATGAAAATAAATGAGAAGATGGTCTTTGTACCAGATGGTCAAGCACCCAATGTCAAATTTGATTGAAATGAAAGAAGACAGAGACACAAAGCTAGAGTCAAACGACAAATAAAGAGAATTTCTTATAAGAATTAAGCGATTGGTCTTGAATGACCAATGAAAGTCAATTAAAAGTCTATACGCATGTATATATGGAATTCTTAATATATTGGCTTGTCTATGAAAGTCTTGGCTGAAGCAAATAAAGTAACCATGGACTCAGGGATTACAAATGAAAAGTCATCTTAAGTCCTGATACCAGTCAGCGCAATCCAAAAGTCTGCGAAACGATTGATGATAATAACATCATCGATGAGTAAAAAAATGTTCAATAGAACAGATGTGAGATTCAAAAAGCCACAACTGGTTTAAGATCAAAAGAAAAGAGATATAAGTTGTATTAATAACTAAATTGATATCTGAATTAAATTGAAAGTCATATTGAATCTCGAAGAGTAAGTCAATACAGAAAAGTATAAGCGATAAGCAAAAATCCTAAAAAAATTTATATTAATTGCATAAGTCAACTGATAAACTGGTAATATTGAGAAATCAGTACATGTACTGATTATAAAAGCCAAAGAAAAATAAATTTATGAAATACAGATGGTGCTCATTCCATAACCACCAAAATATTTATGTCAGATTATGGGAATTCATAGCTACCTTGTAATTCCTAAGTTGTAATTATCTGACCATAGACAACTTTGGGGACGAAGTTATGCGTGGTGGAGCCCATTCTGTAACAACCTGAACTTTAATTAACTTCAATCACCAACGATAAACATGATTTGCAATAATTGACAAGTTTAGAGTTAATTAATACGTTAGATGTAAATTTTAATTACATTCATTAGCTATGAATTTTCTTTATTAAGTTAATAAAAGTGATAAAATGAAATAAATGAAATTTGTACAAATTAAGTAATTTTAATTACTTAAATAGCAATGTGATTTTAGTTTAAAATTAATAAAAGTTATATGTGCCAAATTATGATATTTTGAAGATTAAGTCAAAAAGGGATATAAGAAAAATAAGTTTGGTGGCCAAAATTTATATTTATGAAGCTTGATATTCTATATAAATACCCAAAATTCTTTTTCTTGTCTGCTCATTTTTCAACAACACAGAAGAAAGAAACTCTCTCAACTCTCTCAAAATAAAGCATACGGTTCATCAAAGAACCTCACAAGTTGATCACCAATTTGAACCAAAATCAAGCAATATCATCAAGCATCAAAATTACAAAGACTAAATGTAAATCTACAAGTTAAATTTTATTTCTGGTTGTTTTTTTGAAACCCACGGTTCCTTTGGGTTTATAAAAGTAAATTCATCTTCAAATCATCAATTCGAATCTTTGATACAAGTACATGCATGTGTTTGTTATGACTTTAATTGATGATATTATTAATTTGAGAGTCTAATTCCAAACTTGGAACAAGAATTCTGAAATTTGTATATAAATTGCTGTCCCTATGATTTCATTCTGTTTTGATCGAGAAAGAGAGCCAAGAAAATTCATTTGGCCATCGGCCATGAGTTAGCTACAAAAGTGTAAGTTAATTACCAATTAGAAGCATCAACCATCCTTTTTAGTTACCTTGAATTACTGCTGAAACAAAAAAGAAAACAAAATAGGAAAAGAAAAGAATAAATGTGCAGGTGTGCGTGTGAGACTGCATGTGAAGGTTTCGGTATTGAGGACTACCGAAACAACCCAAAACAATGTCTACCGAAACCTAGGTATTACCCACCTGCATAAACATACTGAGAAGTACAGAAACCTACTGAGACTACACGAAACTACCGACACCTACCTAATTGTATTGAGACCCACTGAAACTAATACCGAAACCTCATGGTTTCGGTAATGCTAATCTACTGAAACAACAACTGTTCAACAGCCTTTTCCCCTTTTCATTTTTTTGTTTCATAAAGGAGGTATGTGGGTGTAGAGTACTCGATAGAAACAACACCTAATATATATATCCATTTGCAGCTTGTGTGTGTGACAGAATACTGAAAGCAACATATTTCAGCAACCCCTTTATTCTTTTCTTTTGTCTCGGATGTATTCTGCACAAAACAGGAATAGAGAGCAGCAACTTTTCAATTCTTTTTATTCAAAATAGTACGTGTATGTGTACTGTGTGTATTACAGTCCAGCAACAGTCCTTTTATTTCTATCTTTTGGATATATATGTTGTGATGTATGTGCAGCGTGTACATATATGTGCAGTCTGTGTGTGTGTCGAATTTGAATAGAAACACAATCAGCAGCCTATTAATCCTTTTTAGTATATATGTTAAATGTGAGTGCTGCCTTAATAAAGCAACCTGCAGCCCATTCCTTTTGTATTTTGTTGCAATGTAAATCTGGAAAACAGAATTCAAAAAGAAACAAACCTTCCCTTTTTATGCATGCATGGTTGTGTGTAGAATGCATAAAACAAAAACAAAAACAGCAACCGAATAATATATATATATATATATATATATATATATATATATATATATATATATATATATATATATATATATATATATATGTGTGTGTGTGTGTGTGTGTGTGTGTGTGTGTGTGAGTGTGTAGTTCATACTCGTTAACAGGCATTCCATGAAATATATTATAGATATATATATATAATTATATATATAGATATGTAATATAATGCTATATATTATTAATATATGTGTGTGTATATCTATATATACATATAACATATCATATATAATGTTGATATATATAGACTATTATATATATATACATATCGTAATAGATCCATATCTCTATTATATATATATATATATATATATATATATATATATATATATATATATATATAGATTCAGGTTCAAAAAAGTACCTCTCGAAATCAAGTGCACCCGAAGGTACCAACCTTAATAAACTTTTTTAAATTTTTTTTTCTCATAATCATGTTTAATTAAATGTTATACACATGATATATGAATTTCACATACATTCACACTTTCTGTGTCCTTAAAAATTATGTGAATGCTCAATGCATATTTATGTGAATGGTCATCCATGTGAATGGTCATTTGACACCATGTGAATGGTGTGAATGACCATTCACATGATCTTTTTTTACCATTCACAAGATTTATGATGTTGCTCCTTTTGAAAAAAAGTCTTATAATGTTGTCTTATACATGTCTATTTAAAAAAAATATATGTGAATGATCATTCACATTAGGGTACGCTGGGTACGCTGGAATCTTATAGGTACGCTGATGAACCTGATTCTATATATATATATATATATATATATATATATATATATATATATATATATATATATATATATATATATATATATATATATGTATGTATATATATATAGGGGTGGGTTCAATGGAAAACCTATATACATCGGAAAACCCGGGAACCACTTTATAGCCATTGGATCAGGTGATGCATCACGCAGAAAGTCGATGCATCACACAGGAATTTGGTGCATCACGCGAGAATTTGGTGCATCAAGCGGGGAATTTGATGCATCACGCGGGAATTGTGATGCATTTATGGTGGTGCATGGTGGTTTTCCAAAGTTTTCCGATGCATGTTGGTTTTCCATTGAACCTCCCTCTATATATATATATATATATATATATATATATATATATATATATATATATATATATATATATATATATATATATATATATATATATATATATATAAACACAGATGTGGGATTTGTGATATAAATAAACATCAAAGCACACACTTAAAGATTAAATCATAGATATATATTTTGTAGTCATAAACAATTGGATTATTTAATAAAAGAGATTACGATATAAATATATCATCATAACATGTGTTTATGTTCAATGGATACAAGATTATTACAATTATGCTTGTGTATGTGTGATTGATGTTGTATTGCTCCTTGGGACTTAGGCATTCAGGACTGCCCCGTAAGAGACAATTAGAGTGATGGGTATGGGTATCTTTCCCTTATCCATCTTTGTGTACACGTCAGCACCACATCAAATTTTCTCTCTCTACCTTTTCCCATCTTTCTAAGGTGGAAATACCAATCTTTCTATACCTTTCCATCTTTCTTAATTTTTTTAAAATAAATTCATTTTAATTAAGAAAACAATTATTAAAACTAAAATATTTAATTTCATAAATATTTAAAAGCTTACATAAGAAAATTACAAAACTAAAAAATAAAAACTTACAAAACTAAAAATTAAAAAAATTACATAACTAAAAAAATTACGAAACTAAAAACTAAAAACTAAAAAAATTACATAACTAAAAAATTACGAAACTATAGTTGCCATCCCCAACGCTCCGCAATTCTTTGTTTGCGTTGTAATACGACCTACAAAACGTTACCTTCCAAATGGTTGTGTGGCCGAATGAAAAACTCCAAGTCTCATTCTTGTTGTTGTTCATTCAGTGACGCAATGTACGCCTGATATTTTTTCTCTTTCAAATCCTTTTCGTAGTCCATTATTATTTGTCTCATTTCTTCAAGTCGTTTTCGATGACGTTTCTTATCTTCAACATCGTTGACGTGAGAAGTTGAAATCCTTTCGATTTGTGTGCGCATCTCTGGGTTGTCTGATGTTGATGCTGGTTTTTTCCCCTTGTGGCGTGGTCGTTCAAGCTCCTGAATATCCTCGTCGCCCTCGTCATCTTCCTCATCGTGAACACCTAAAAATGCCGCATCCAAAGACGGTGTTCCGATCGTGTTAGAATCCGAAGTTTTGGACCGCTTTCCTTGCGGCTCAACAAAATCATCCATTTGTGGAACGGGGTTCCACTTTGGATGACGTCGAAGCACCTCCCAAGTCGATTGGTGTGGAAACGGCTTATTTTTATTGAGGGCCTTGTATTGTTCTTGGGTGGAGTTGAAAACGTCGAAATCGTTTTCGCCGCTCCGTCGATTCGTCATGTTGTTGTTAAACATGCCGCCAAATTTTGTCTAATTGCGGTTCATGTCTTTCCACTTTGAATTAAGTTGGTGGGTGGTGCGACTAGTTCCACCAACTCAGCTATCAAAATTTTCGAGGATTCGTCCCCAAAAGTTTGAACGTTATTTTATTGTTTCCGGTAGTTGGATCTTTGGAAATATCAATCCAGGCTTCCGCCAAAGCCTTTTCTTCGATGGAGGTCCACAATTTTGGTTTCATTAGACCCTTTCGTGTAGACCCGCTTGCCACGGTGTTTACGGGAATCGTCTCGTCGTCGTCGTCGGGTTGAGTTTCGGGTACCGATTCTAGTTCGTCCTCGTCGACGGATACGGGGTCCCGATAAGTAGAAAATGGTTCGGAACCTTCGTTAAATTCTTGCGAGAAATATTGTGGATTGGGTGGATTTTGCGACGAATATTGTGGATTGGGTGGTGATTGATGGTAAAATTGCTGAGGAATGGGTGGTGATAATTTCCCCTATATATTACCCAAGAAGGAGAGAGTGTTCTCCTCTTAGGTTAATATGCACCGTCGGATCATCTGACGTGCAATCTGAGCCGTAATCAGTCGGTTACTTCTGTAGTTGCGTAATGTACAAGTTGTTCCTGCACAAAGTAACCGACCAAATACATCATGGGTCCGAAATTCATGCCTTATTTCTGCTAACCGTTTTTCATGTAGCATGTATTTAATGTATGTTTTTCAGTCCATCCGTATTTTACTTCATTGTGTTTGGATGCAAAAAAAATTAATCGCATGCTCTCTCTGTTTCCACAGCCGTGTGATACAATGAAACGCCAGGTATTCTATACAGTTTTCTCCCTTGTACACATGAATGTATGACTATTTATCTGATAAACGAACCTGTTGTGTCTGCCATTCTCAAGCATCGCCAAGCATGCAGCGCCACATTTGGTGAAGTTGATTCTGAGCACAGTCAGGTAATTTTGCCTCAGCTATTTCCGCCAAATGTAATCGGATATCTTTACATATTCATACAGCCTTCTGAATTTACCACTTTCCTGTGTATTCTTTGTGCAGGAAGATTCAAATAAGTTAAATACTGTGACCTCGACCGAAAGCAGGGCTTCAGGTTCAACTGAAAATGAGGATAACTCAAAGCCGTCACCATGTTCATCGGTATGCAATAGACAATATAAAGCTTTTTCGTATTGACACTATGAAGAGTATAACGTCACCGGTATGTGCTTTTGCAGACTGTCAACATAAGAGGCACATTTATTTCCTTCTTTGATGAGGTAAATGCATCGATTTGCTACGTTATTTGCGGTGTTCTTTTTATTTTCGTTGTGTAACAAAACCCTTACGCAAGTTGACATCGAATGGGAGCAAGAAGCTATACGTTATGCAGAAATGATTGAACGACAATACGAGGAAAAAAATTGGCAGAACAGGTGGCCAATGTAACTGATCAATAACGTAATGTATTTGTAAATATTCGTTTTAAATTTTTTTTTTTGTAGAAAGGGGAGAATGATAAGGAAGCTATCGACGTTCAGCCTCGTACAACCATTCCAGAGGTTAATGCATATATATGTAACACTACAGCCGTTCGTTAATTTTCATGTAGAAATTTTATTATATTTTTTTGTCCAGGATGCATGCAATGAAATTGATCACAATGCAAAAGCAGTTACAATTACTTATGGAATAGAGAGTGAGGTATGTTTTTTTTTTTGAATCCCTTCCATAGTATGCATATTACTAAGCAAAAAAAAATGAATTTTCTATGCTACAGAACGAGTGTATGCCAAAAATCAAGAGGCGAAAAAGTCAACGTGCCAGAAAGAAAACGTACAAAGTGATTGAAGATACTGATGAGGATGACTTACGTATGGATACATAATTCTTTTTTGGATATAAATACCCTACTTCCACGGAATGGTCTTTTTAGTGATGTGTAGTTACGTTAAAAAATGTATGACCTTTAATTTGTTATATGTTTCTTGTAATACATTATATTTATGCATGTGCTTGAATCCGTATTTAATGCAAAATTTATATCATCATTAAAACTTCACAAGTGTATGTATCAAGTAAATGTTGTTGTACGAATCAAATAGATTGATAATTAAATTTCAGAGTGACAAAAAATAGTAGGTTATTTAATATGAATACATGCCCTCATCTTGTATTCCCACTCCACTTCAATCGATAAAAATTTACAAAGCCAAAGAAATCCATTGAAAGTGTTTTATGTTAAAACAATTAAAGAGAGTTGTCACACCCTGCTACCCCGGTTGGCAGCGAGGCGTGACGAGTGCGGAAGCGTGACCATAATCATAATGAACGACCACTATATGGACGTTTTCAAAGAAATACATCGATATAACTTTAAAAGGTAGAAATGTTTTACATAACCCGTAAATAATAAAGAGTAGTTCGCAAGGTACAGAGATTTGAATACATAATTAAATTATCCAAAATAATGCAAATAAATCTCCGACGGTTTGAAAAAGAATGCGACTCCTTAAGTGCGGAAGCTTGAAAGTGGTTACTTCTGAAGGCATACTTGCCTTAATTACCTGAAAATACATGCTAAAATACGTCAACAAAAATTGTTGGTGAGCTCATAGGTTTACGCGAAAAGACCAGTTGTATGGACATTATCAGATGAGTTGAATTTATAAAATCATAAATTCCGTGTATGTATTACATAAACCATCATGCAACCGAAGCTTAATTAGAATGAGTTTGCCCTGTGCAGTATTCCCATACGTAATACCGTGTGTTGAATATATATGCACTCGCTGTTAGCCGAACCGAGCTAACACGAATGGGGGACATGACTCCCAATAGATCTATCCACAATATACTCGCGCTTACAAATAAATGCAATTAACGGTTCATGATATAAGGGCTGATGGAATCCGAACATGTAATACATATAAGAAATAAACAGTTTTGATGTCCATATGAAAAACAGTGCATGTATTTCCACCCCAATAGATAGTGAAAAATAGGGGCTATGAGACTCACCGAACTTGTGATGGAGAAATATGCGCAAAATGCAAGTTTGCGTAGTTTGATGGGTGATGAAACCGGAGATGGTTAACCGAGTCCTAAATGATAATAAGGACTTAATGTTACTAATATATGATAATATGTATATTTATAGATTTTTATGTCTTAAATCACCCAACATTACAAGTTTAAAAATAAGATTTGCTTAAAACGTCAAGTTTATATATATATAATTTTCCAGCTTTTTCGGAGGTTTTTCGGCCTACTTTGAGGCTGTTTTGACCAAGCTCCAAAATGTTTTAGACTTTGGTTTTCTAGGACATTAAACTACTATATACAAAGGATTTTTAGAATCAAGAACGGCCATTTTTCGAGTTGTTTAGGTTGGTGAAAAATCTCGTTAAAAACGCTATGTTGGCCATTTTTGAGCTGTCAAACTTTCGGTTTCTCAAATAATTTCTGGAGGTCTTAAACTTCAAAATAAATTATGAAAAATTGCAGATCTATAGTTAAGACATAGATCTAACTTTTGAGACAAGAATCAACTCATTTCGTTGAGTTATGAATTAGTTATGATTTTTCAAAGTCGATATAAATTTTCTGCCGAAAATCCGTAGTTTATAAACTTGAAACAACTTATGATTCTTGTTGTTTATTCAAAGACTACTTGTATAAAAGTCATAATAGTTATAAAAACACATATATATCACATGTTTTCATAATATTAACACTTTTATAATGTGTTCATATATTCATAAACACATTTAAAGAAACAACTTAAAAATAAAACTAGAAACTTATAAACTTGAGTTTTTATGAAACTTGTTGTTGTTGGTGATTATATATATTATGCAAGACTTATATAAACATAAATATATGATGAAATAAGTTAGTATTTACTTACTTTGATGTATTTGGAGTATGAAATTGAGAAGAAGTTGGAACTCTTGCAAGATTTGAACCAAGAACACTTGAAGTTCACCAAGAACACTTGAATTTCACCAAGAACACTTGAATGAAAATGTTTGTAGTGTGTGTGTGTGTGGGATCCGGTTTTGAGAGGAGAGAAAGAGATATTTTGGTGTGAAAATAATGAAAAGGAAGCCCTCTATTTATAGGCAAAGTCTTGGTCTTTCAAATGGAGGTGGAGTGTAAGATCATGTTGAAATGAAAGGAGAATGGGGTGTGAAAGATTTGATTATGAAAGGTTATGGAGTTGGGAAATAAAAAATTGAAATCAAATCTTGGGTAGTACTACCCTATGACCAGATTTTTATGGATTATTTTCATGTATTTATATATATTTTTTTTGTATAAAAGTATTTAGAATGTATTCTTGTATTTCCCTTTTCTTGTAAATTCAAAAATACTTTTGAATGCATTGTTTTAATGAATTGTTTTAGTCTTGCATAATTAATGTTAAGTAATTGTATTAGTGTATGATTAGTGTCACTAATCATAATTTAATTATGTACTTAGTTGAATTAATCCCTCATATCGTAAATCGATCGGATTAATTGATTTTCCGATTCATCGCACTGATGAATTTGATTCTAATTGAGTTGAATTTTCTAATAAACCTTGTTAATCACTTGATTAATTTCTAATGACCACTGATTAGACTATAATTGACTATTAAATGTGGATTAGGGTTTTGTTGCTAACCTGGTTCAGTGCCGGATGTTACAAGAGTGGTTGAGGGACATAAAAAAAAAAGAGTAGCATATTTAATATGAATACATGTATGTATTAAATGGCCTAATAAACCATTCGTATTATAATAAGAAAATGTTGGTAATCATCCCGTAGATATTATACTATAAGAATTTTTTCAAAAAATATAAACCAACGATATAAATTACAAACCAAGTAATGCGATATTTTATAGGCATATATAGTAAAAATGAGTCATGTCACACCATTCATAGACAAATAGTCAATTTAGAAAGAAGGCGTATCATTGTATGTTATATAATGTATTTAAACAGTAACGAAATAAAATATAATAATGGTAACATCGCTCACATGTTAATTAAGCAATTGAAAGTTGTTTATTTATGTAAAGGAATTATATAGTTTAATTGGAAGGTGGAACGTCTTTGTGTAGCAATTTTACCAAAACAGTTGCATTCAAAAAAAAGAAATGGGTAAATTTCAAGTAAGGTAAAAATAAAAAACGTCTTTCACCAACAAATTCAGTTATGAAATATTAAAAAATAATTTGCACAGTTTACTGCAACTGCTAAAACGTGTCCCACTCCCCCACTACAGAACATGGCCTGTTAAAATTCCTAATATGCCATAACAACCCACCGGTTTTGTCAGTTCCTTCAGGGGCAGTTTAGGAAACTCACCCGCCCCACTAACCTATATAATCGCCCTTGGCAATTATAAGTACCAGGTTCAGATAATATTTTGTAAACGCTTGATTGCTAATATAGAAAACGTAAATCACAATTTATTTCATATGGCCACAAACGACCTCCCAAATGACGGTCAGTCGTCTCCTAATGACTGTCCTATTGACGGTCAGTCGTCTCCCAATGGACCAATTAATACGTCTGATGACCCACCCACCGATGAAACTAAGAACCAAGTACCAGCACCAGCTGCTCCTACTGTAAGTATCATGTTTTTGCTTAAATTTATGAAAATTGTTTTTGCACTTCTACTGTTTCTCATCGTTCCTATTATCCCGTTTTGCACATTTTCCACCGCCTGCGTAAATATAGAAAAGAGTCCCTCTCCAACTACAAGTGCAGCACTTGAGTTTATCGACCAACATTGTAATATCTTTTCTGATTCGGATGATGCTGAGACTGAACACGATGTCCATGCAAGTGAGGTAAACATAAATGCGCGAGTACAAACTTATTATGGTTTCTTTCTAGCAGAAGTTATGCACTAACAAATTCATTTACAGGGTGCAAATGACTCAGAAACCTTTGCCGCTATTGACGCTCGCGCCTGGCAGGTTCGTATAGGGATTGTATTTATTAAATTACATAATTATATTTGTCCTACCATTGCGTGTTTCTTGTAGATCGCTGAGGACATAGAGGAAACCCTACTTGCAGCCATCATGTACATCGAGAAACGCAATAAAAGGAGACGAAATTGTAGTCAGCTGTCAAGTATGGATCGATCTGAGATAGTGATACTCTCTAGCGATGATGAAGCCGTCGACAGTCCAGCCACGGGTGAGCCATCAACTGACCTACCCATTGACGGAAACGGGTCCAAACGTCCTCGGGTTTCAGTATTTAACGGTACAAAGGTTTATGAAGTTGGAAACAAAGCTGAGGACAACACGTTTCTTTCTGTGTAACCGTATTTTTATTTGTCGTTAATTTCAGTGTGCCGAACCATGTTCGCTTCCATTCTATGTTATATATGTATTTTCTTTCGTCTCCTTAAATACATTACACGTATGATAAACTAGAGTGTACGTACTAAACGCTATTAATACGGGTACGTAAGTTACCATACTAACTGCTGTACAGTCAGGTGACATGATCAAACTGGCACCTACGTAACAACGAGGGCCAGCTAACTACGAGTCCTATCGCAGAAAAATTACTAATAAATATCGATATGTGTGCACAAACAAATCACATCGAGTGGTGTCTGCGGCATGCCAACTTTCGGATTTGTTTTCCATCACAATTACTGCAACTTGGCAATCAGAAAATATTGCCAAATACGATTTGCGAACACAAATGCCTTTCTTTTCTTTCATATGAATACAAGTGCAGACATTATTTCGTTCACTGTGATGTGACTTTACCCTTCTACTTTGTACTGATCTAATTTACCGTATGATATAATATTTCACATTTTAACATTACGTTTAAATAATTATTACAAATGTTTTCAGTTGTCATTTTTTTAGTTTGCAGAACACATATTTATTAATGTAAAAATCTAAACCATTTACGTATAATACCTACAATTTAAATTAATTTATCCTGTTGTAGTTTTATTAACCCACTGTCAGGTGTTCCAATTGTAAAAATGGGCCACGTTACCATGATGCTGAAAAAACGGCCCGTTCAAATTGTGCAACATGTCCACTACCTTCCTATAAACCGGGTGCCATTAACACACTATTTGTTGTGTAACTGCTTCGTCAACTATATAAATATGCGATGGGCTGTATAACGCCATTGCATAACATATTTATCTCACATTTAGAAAAATGTCTGCAAATATAGGATTCAACGGAGAGAATTCTTTTGATGACCAGTCGGAGGTAAACCCATTTATTTAATTTGTGCTTATATTCATACTGTTTGTACTTTGATATTGTATTCATTTGGCACAGCAAGTCCCAAATTCTACAAATTGGGGTAGTCTAATCATATCAGCATACATCTTCCATCTGGAACAGGAGCTGCAGTTTTGGGTATGTTATTGTATTATGTTTGTTATTATACATGCTGGTCATGTAACAACCGGGGTGTATGGCAAATAGGAAAACCGGTGTTTGAAGCTCCAAAAAAGAATTGATAATCTTCTCAAATGGAAGTGGAATGAAGTCATTGAAATCACTTCGGATGAAGAATCAGACGAGATCCATGGATCCGACTCAACAGTCTCCACGGCTAGGAATGCTTAGATGACATAGTTGCACGTTTTTTTTGGTTGTCTAATAAACATTGTCATCTTTTGATTTGCTTCAGGCCTTCTAATGGTATGACTTTCTTACTTTGTTGTATTCACCTACTTTACGCTTTGTAAATTTATTTCATTTTGTTGGTCAAAATATTATTCCCACTTTTACTTTCTGAAACATTGTTATTAATATATATGCATGATAAAAAAATTCTTTTTGTTAACTTGAAATAAAACACGTATGCACTTTCTGTTTAAACCCAGTAAATGTTTATGTGATATATGAAAGTAAAAGTTGTTGGAAATTTGGTTTCGGATTCTTAAGTAAATGCATTTTTTAAATGTTACCAGCTCAACATGCGATTATGAATTTTATGTTACATAAGAAAGAATATTCAAATAATTTTTTTTTTTGGGCAATCATACACACACTGGAACATGTGTGTATGATGCCATATTGAATCTTTATTTTTCGAGTGTATCTGAATATTAGATTATGGATTTTCATAATAAATGATATAATTTTAAAAATTATCATTTTAGAATTTTATAAATGCAGCATTCGGTTGATGCCACTAACTGTGTTAGTGCACAATGTGGTATCATCCATTTACGAGCAGTTTAAAAGTAACTGCTTTAAATGTTTGCTATATATACACATTTTCCCAAATAAAACACTTATAAATGCTCTCTAAAAAACTCTTCTTTTCTTGGGTCTATTAGCATGCATTGGTTGGTTTCAAACTCTTCATATATAAGGTATCATAAATTCTCAGAGGCTGCAACTTATACTTTGCTAATTTTGTATTCGAGTTTATCAATATTTGATTATGTTACTTGTGCAGCTACATTTTCTGGACGCACATCAACTGACCTTACCAATTCTATCGTCATATGTTTGAAATTACTTATCATCTGCTAAAGGTATTTTGTTCTTATGTTACTGCGATAGTCTATCAAATACATTTTTTCTTCATGTAATTAGTCTGGACGGACTATCTACTATCGGTCCTATGAATTTTAATGGGTTTCACTGTCTATCTTTATATAAATGTATATGTATGTGTGTGTGTGTGTGTGTATATATATATATATATATATATATATATATATATATATATATATATACACACACACACACACACACAAAAACATTTATATATTTTGTGTATATAACGATGGATTAAATTCAAAGTTGTCATTTATGTGTATCCAAAGTTTCACCTTAACTACTTTTTTTACCATTCTGAAACAGATATTTAATCATACATGGTATAATTTAATTTTATTTTACATTGTAAATTTGGTTTTATTTTTAAAAGAGTAACGTATTTGTACATTCTTTAACGTTAATTATATTTATTCATTACAAATTTATTGTCAAAAGTTGGATTGGCACGTGACACCATTCATTTAGCCGACAAGACAGTAGTTACATAGGAGTTTTTCATTATTTAGTAATTATTATTATCATAATTTTAATGAATTTTTTCTTTAATAAATTTATTAGATGTTTTCATTAGGGGTAAATATTTTGTATGTTACATTATATTGTCATTTAATTTATTAAATATTCACGTATTTCTACATTTCATGTTAATTGTGTTTATTCAACACAAGTTTATGGTCAAAAGTTGGATTGGACTTTTTTATTATCTTGTAAATTTTATTCTCTTAATTTTAACGAATTTTTTATTCAGTAAATTTATTAGATGTTAACATTAACTGGAAAGATTGTGTATTTTAATTTGGAAATTAAATTTAAAAGCAATAATGGTGCTTTGTTGTTTTTGAATCGTAATACATAAAAGTTTTAAAGGTTGTTTGCAACACAATTTATTTTACATTATAAATTTCATTTAATTTCCTAAAGATTAACGTTTGTACATTTCATGTTAATTGTATTTATCCAATACAAATTTATGGTCAAAAGTTGGATTGGAGTTTTTTTTTATTATAAACAGAATTTTATTTTATTCATTTTAACAAAAAAAATTTCTGTAAATTTATTAGATGTTATCATTAACTGCAAAGATTGAGAATTTTTATTTGAAAATTAAATTTATAAGCATTAATGGTGGTTTGTTGTTTTTAAGTCTAATAATAATTAACGTACATAATCTACCACATGCAAACTGATCAATGTACTCTGAGGTAAAACCTTTCGTGCATAAATGCATTACAAAATCATTAAAAATGTTCGTTTCTCTTATATCAATATATTGTGTTCTAGATATTTGATTTTTCAATCAATTATAAGGAAAGGACGGCTTCGCTAGACGGTCGCAGCGATCTAAGTTTTTAACTACCAAGTATGTTTTCCTTACAATTGTTATTACATTGCAGAATTATTTTTTTGATTGGATAAAATATATGAAATGCCAAAAATGAGGTTTCTCTTTCTTATGTGTTATATTTGCATTTTCAATGTGTAGTTTTCCCATCCCGTCCCCACACTGAGTAGTTTTAATTTAACCCGCACAGTAATTAAATTGTAACATCAGCAACAAAATGGACCAGGATTCCAACACTGCCTAGGCAGTGCGGTCAAGGCCAATCGTAAATGAACAAGATAAAAACGTATTAAATGTAAGTTATGTAGGATGTTGTAGGAACTTACCAAGCACCACACGTCCATGTGATGAGATGCCAGGAGGCATTTTTCTTCGACAACGATTACAAAAAATAAAATTTTTACAGCCCATAAAACAAGTTGAATACAGATACTAAACTACATACACCATATAAGTTACAACTAATTATTTTCTATGCCAGTACCCTGCAAATTTATAACCAAGATTAGTACAACGATTTTTCATACATAAGTGTAGTGATATATATACACGAAAATATGGATATGTCATACCTTTTAATGTGCATACACTTTGGGGACTGCTTAGAATAGAAGTCTGTCACATATTTGAATTTTAAACAACAAATGCCTGTACGTATCAATAACTTAAAAGTACATGATCATATGGGCTGCTATGTATCAATGAAACCATGTTTGAATATCAATCGATACCGGCTAGACATTGAGGGAACATTTTCATTTATGCTACCACGATGGTTGCATAAACATCGTCATCATTGCCAGTGATAAAAAAAGATGCGTTAAATGCCGTCCACCGGCAGCATTTTTTAACTTTAGCAGCCATTGTTTACCTCTGTTGCAACATCTATGTACACAAAGTAATAGTAATTTCCTTGTAAACTTTAAAGTGGTGTATGAACAATCATGTAGAGTTTGCATTTTCCTTTACTGATTTCAGTGATTCTGTTACGTACACCGGCTAGACTTCTGCAACATACGCTGTCATCATCGCCGTCACTCAGTACTCAAACAATAGGTTTACACTGTCACTTGCACGCACACCGACTGCCATGAAACGACAACGGTGTTTGCATGTGTTGAATTAGGTTTTAAAAACATGTAAAACGTATTTTTCGAAACATTAGACATAAAAACCATTTCCGTTCGGCCGACACCATCGACGGCCATTAAACGGCTGCCATGGTTACCGGTTACAACGGAGATCCGTCATCGTAAAGTATATATATGAGATCCGTTTGAGGATTCGTTGTTTGCGTAAATCAGTACACAAAAGTGTGTGATTAACAGCATTGCACCACTGACTGGTGGTCAATGTTGCCGGCCACCACAGACAGCCATTATCAGGCAGCCGTGGCTAAGATTTGTGCAAAATGTTAGATGTTAAACACAGATCTGAAATAAGATTAACTATGTATGTGATAAACTCGTACCGTCGGCCGTTTGTTTGCCTTGACAGTAACCTAACGGAACCTCTTTAGCCTCGTCGCACACCCCACCGTCGGTTGGACCGCGGTTTTGGGCGGCTACAGTCATCGGCGTAAGCGCACACATTTCGACCAACAAATGACGCTCCTCCGCCGCCATGAGCTTCAACTCATGGTTCGATACCGATAGACCGTGCCAATCGACTAGGTCGATGGCGGTCTCAAACGGCCCGTCGGCGGCATCGGCGTATGTATCGCGGCCAACCGGGATGCAGAGGACGTCGACCGGATTTCGCAAACCCTAGCTACAGAGGGAGGTAGAGATAAGATAGAGAGGTAAATAGAAAGTCATGGTATACATTAGGAGTAAACACGGCTGCGAAAACCCTAATGAAGGGAGCTACACATATTCGGTTATATAGAGGAATTCTCATGGGTTTGCTTTGTTTTAGGCCCACCCACCCGATACTAACTAAGGCCCGCCTAAGTCTATATGTACATGGACATATGTATGTAATATATACATGTGCATTTGTTGGTTGTTTATTTTGTTCCCATTATATGTGCCTTGGATTTTTTTTTTCATTACCCATGTCAGACATTTATTTTTTGCAAAATAACTTACATTAGTTACCAAATCAACTGCATCATTTACACCTTTGAATTATTAAATATTTGGTTATGTATTACAAATCTGTGTAATTGTTATGTTACGAGGTAGGTTTACCTGCACGTTGTAGCGGGATTCTAACTAAAGAATAAAAAATATTGTAATTTTAACAATACTTTCGCCAAAAAAAATTATAGTAGAATATAGAAAAAAACAACCATAACGATATATTCATTTTCTTATAACATATAATATCAAATATTATAACAGAAAAGTAAAACACTTATGTAATATATATATATATATATGTATGTGTGTGTGTGTGTGTATATATATATATATATATGTATATATATATATATATATGTATATATATATATATATATATATATATATATATATATATATATATATATATATATATATATATATATATATATATATATATATATATATATATATATATATATATATATATATATATATATATATATATATATATATATATAAAACAAAACAATAGTCAGATGCATACGTGTTTTGCTTACTAAAATAGCTTATAAAATAATAATTTTAATATTGAAATCTAACGAAAATAAAGCAATCAAAATGATATATTTGAATTTTTATAAGACATAGTATATTCAAAGTTATTATTAAAAAACAAATAATGTTATCGATTATTATATTAAAGTAATTAAGTGGATCAGTTGCTTATTAGTCTATTTAAGTTGTTTGGTTGCGAGATTTATTGTTCGTTGAACATTTCATAGTCTTCGTTAGAAAAAATACTTTGTATTGTACTTTAGATAAAAATAATATGATCACAATGATATATTTGAATGATTTATATAATATATTATCACATGGTATACCATATAAATAAGACTGTTATGTATTATATATATATACATATAACATGTCATATGTTGCAATGTAGATAAATACCAATGCGATCATAATGATATATGTATATACAAATTTTTATTACATACAATATATTAAAAGTTATTATAGAAAAATACAAAGTAATAAAATAATTCAGATGCTGACAGTTAATAAAAATATTTCCAACGCGAATAAATTTTATATCGAAATGTACGTAAAAACAATGAGATCATAACAATATATTCAAATTTTAATAAAATGTAATATATCAAAAGTTATTATAGAAAAAACAAAAACGATATGTATTATATATAAAGTTATTACATAAGTCAGTTGGTTACTTGACTGCTTGAGTTATCTGACAATTCGTTAATCGTTCATTGAATGGTAACAACTTCATCCATACTATATATGATAATATCATACAATCAATTAATATAGTGAAATCGATCACACCGTGTCACATGACATCATCAAGTATAATGTAAAAGGGTAGGTATATATTTATATTTTGTTATTTTTCAAACAAAATAACGGGTGCATTGTCGAAATGGTCTCTGTGGTTCATCATTAATTAAATTATTATTATTATTCTCATTATTTTTATTACTATTATTGTTATTATTATTAGTAATTATACTTCTTTATTTTGTAAAATAAATCTATATTTCTTTACTAAAAATTATTTTTATTTATATACTTACTTAGTTAAGGTATCCATCTTTTTATGTATTCATTTTAGTTAGTAAAGTTTTCTTTATTTATATTTTATTCGTTAAAGTAACCATCTACTTTTATTATTTATACTTTTTCAGCAGACTATTTCATTATGTTAATAACTTTTTAGTTTATGTGAATTTTCATTTAAATTTACTAATTCATTACGTTTTCATTTGAGTTTACAAATATTTGTAACGCTAATATGTTATTATTTAAATGTATTATTTTATTTGTTTGGATTCAAAAATTTTGTTAAGCCAGTACGTTTAGATTAAAATATATTATTTTATTTGTTTGGTTTTAAAAAAAGCGCCTTAAAAGTGATAAACTACTAATATATATATTAAAAAGAGTTAATTACAAAAATGGTCCCTGTGGTTTGTATCAAATTTTGAATTTGGTCCCTGAACTTTTAATTTTGCAAAATTGGTCATTATCATCAAGGTTTACTTTCAAGATTGGTCCCTTATCCATTAACTTTAATTTAAATACCCATTTTGCCCTTGCTTATATTTATGCTTTTGAGCCTTTTAGTTTCAATTTATTAACAACTCTTTTTTTTATATAAAACAAATGGATATAAAATATAATAAAAGTATTAATATCATTAATCAATTAGAAACAAAAAAACAAATACAATAAATAATATCTACACTTATATATATATATATATATATATATATATATATATATATATATATATATATATATATATATAATTTTAATTTCGTTTCGCATAATTTTATACTTTATACTATATATTTTTTTATGGTATATATATATATAAATATACCATTTGTTTGAACGAAAACATTTTGAATTAAATTGGTTGATCATTTTCCTTTTCATTAAATTGGAAATCGGAACTGCTAGTCATAAAATAGAAAAAACAACCACTAAATCTAGTTTTAATGTTTTTTTTATCAGTTAAAACAATTAAAATTTTCAATTTTTAATTTAACCAAACGAAAAAATGGCCAACCAGTTTAGTTTTAAATATTTTCGCTCGGAAAAAACAACGAAAAATTTCGATATTAAATTTAACCATTGAAAATGACGTCAACTGATTTAATTTTAAATGTTTTCGCTCTGAAAAAACAATCAATCAATCTATAAAGTTTTTAAATTAAAAAAATGACGAATTATTTCATTTTTTAATTTTTCTTTAACGGATAGAATAACAAATCATTTAGATTTTCAATTTAACTTAATATATATATAACTACGCAAACCAAATAATAATTTATTTTTCGGAACGAAAAACAAAAAATTATAGAATTGCAAATGCATACTAAAATTATAAAATTTATTAAAACTATATATAATATAAACAAAATGACGCAAACCGATTAAAAGATATATAAAATAATATATATATATATATATATATATATATATATATATATATATATATATATATATATATATATATATATATATATATATATATATATATATAAAACATAAAAATAACTATAACTAAAAATAAAAACTGGAAAAAATAATACTTTTTTTGTTGTATTTGTTTCCAATTAATTAATACTAATATTTTTATTTTTCTAATGATTTGTTTTATTAAAATAAAAGGTTGGTAATGATTTGTAATTATAAAATCAAAAGTGTAAATATAAGCAATGGCAAAATGGGTATTTAAATTAAAGTTAATGGATAATGAACCAATCTTGAAAGTAAACTTGATAATAATGACCAATTTTGAAAAATTGAAAGTTTAGGGACCAAATCCAAACTTTGATACAAACCACAAGGACCATTTTTGTAATTAACTCTATTAAAAATAAATAATTTTGCAAATACTTTTACAAATAAACAAGTAATAGGTTTTTTAACTAGATTTATATATAAGTATATATACCATATAATTTCAATTCAAATTTAAATCTTATCTATTTATTAATATTTATAGATATAAGAAATAATATATTGTATTTATATTTTATACTTATAAATGTTTATACATTTTAGAAATAATAAATTATAGTTATCTTTTTAATTTATTTTATTTTAAAATAAAAAATTTTGTTACTTTAATACGTTTTGATTTAAATTTAGTATTTTATTATTATAATGTTAATACGTTGTTATGCCAATATGTTTTGATTTTGATATATTATTATAATATTTTGGATTTACAACTTTATACATTAATATGTTTTATTCGTTTTCAGTTAATAATTTTAATTTTCACTTAACTATTAACGTACTAAAATTTTAAATCAAAAATAAATAAAATAATAATTGCTATCAAGACGTAGTATCATTACAAAAGATTTAAACTTAAACAAATGAAATAATAATTATAAATAAAAATATATTACCGTAACAAATTATTTACCTCAAAAATAATAAATTAGCAAACTGAAATCAAAACGTAATGAATTAGTAAATATAAATCAAACCTTACACAAATTCAACATTTATTAAAGTAATGAAATGGTTTGATGGAAAAGTATAAATACTAAAATTTTATAAATAGTTTAACAAATAAAATATAAACCAATCAAAGTTACATAAATAAATTGAATACATAAAAAGATGCATAATTCACTAATTAAGTATATCAATAATAATAACTTTTAGTAACGAAATAGATATTTATTTTACAAAGGGCATACTTGTAATTAAAATAATAATAATGATGATGAGAATACTAAAATAATTAATAATGAATGAAATTATAATTTATTAATTTTATCTTTCAAATTTAAAACCAAAAATGAAAAATTTTAAAAATGGAGCAAAACTGAAATTACGAAACTTGCAATCGGAAGAAAGGCAATATCGTAATATTTAAAAATTTTAGAAAGAATAGGATCACTTCTGCAAGTAAAAACTGGTTTGAAGGACCATCACTGCAAGTTTGAAAGTTCACGGACCATTTCCATACTTCTAAACAAACCACAAGAACCATTTCTGTAAGTTGCTCCATAATTTATTAAATTAATATTTCAAATTTAAAACCAAAAAATGAAAAACTTAGAAACGGACCTAAATTGAAATTACCAAACTTGTAATTGAAAGAAGAACAACATCGTCATGTTTTAAAATTTTAGAAATAGAAGGAGCAGTTCTGCAAATAAAAAGTGGTGGGAGGGACCGCCACTACAACTTTCAAAGTTCAGTGATCATATCCATAATTTTTAAGAAACCACAGGGATCATTTTTGTAATTATGTCGTCTTTACGTAAATTTAATAATGTGTACGTTTGTCTGTAGTTGTTTCACTTTGCAACATTCATCCCATTTATGCATGTCTATTACTAATCTTTATTTCTTGTAGTTTTGTATATAATGTTGTTATATGTTGGATCCATATGCTTTATTTTGTTATTTGTCCATTATGTCGTTCATAATATGTGTTCTCATTTCCGCATATGTTAATTTGTTTGACTAATTTCTTAATTTATGCCTTTTTTGATGTAGTTTGTTAAAATGTCCACTGATTGTAATCAAAATGCAAACGTAATGAACAATATGAATATCGTTTCGCCAAGAACTTTGACAGCTGGTACACCTCAGTTGGTTACATGTACGTTAACTTCTGTCAACCAACCTCCAATTGCATCCCATCAAAACCGTGTACCGTTGGCTGACATGACGAACAATGTTGATTGTCTGGGTCCCATGAATGATTCAATTCCGTCTATTGGTGGAGGTCGAATGATCTCGAGTAATTTGATAGCTCACGATAGAAGACGATTCAGACCGTGTTTACGAACACGGTGGGCTAATACTGGTCCTCGCGAAATGGGTAATCATCAACGCTGTTCGGATACTGTGTCTTTGAATGCATCGATCCAAAGGACCCGCCGTCCTCGTCGACCTCGACGTAGACAGCCCAATTCTAATGGTTCTCGTGATGTTGTGTCACAAGTACATCCGACTAATTCGTTACATATAGATGCTTCCATACAAAATAATCATGATACGATTCCATCAAGTTAGCCTTTCTACCTTAAAGATAACCTCTGTATTCTATGTTAATGTTTTCCTTTATTCATTTTGTTTGTTTTGTCTCGATAATGTTTACTGCTAGATGTGGGTTGTCATATTGGTCAACAGAGAATATCAACTTTCTCCGCGCCTCATGTGGTACTTTCTTCTCGGGCCGTTGTCGATGTCGACGGTACCCCGGTGACTGTTACAAGTTCACACCGTCGTGGTCATACATTATCCAATATGTTTGTTTCTTCCGATGTTTCTCACCTAGATGGGAGTACAATATTAGAAGAAGATGATAATATTGTTGATTTGCATAACGCAATCAATACTACTTTTTCTCACAGCGGTGTTATAGGGTCTTCGTGTCCGCAGCGTAAGTGCCTTCAACCATGGTTACTGTAGACCTTACTATATTGTTTTGCATTCTGATCTCGTACATGCCTTATACTCTTATTCATTCGTATAGGTCGTACATTTGCGTAGTAGGATTCTGGGGATGCATCGTACATGTGTATGTACTGTAACGCTATGTTATGGTATGGTGAACGCACACTTAAGAGTGTTAACCCAAGAAACCCAAAATTTTCTTTATGTTGTAGTGAAGGGAAGGTTCAATTGTCGTATTTGTTTGTGGGTTCACCTTTGTTAGAAGAGTTAATGGACTATAATGGTGGTCATCGTGCAAATGTCTTTCGTACTAATATAAAAGTATTAAATGCAATGTTTGCGTTCACATCAACTGGTGGGTTTATAGATAGGGATATCAATGATGGTAGGGCCCCTTATACGTTTAGGTTGAACAGTCATAACCATCATCGAATAGGGTCTTTGTTGCCAACTCATCTAGATGGTCGACCTCGGTTTGCACAGTTGTATATATACGATACAGTTAATGAGGTTGATAATCGCTTATATGCATTGAATCAACGTTTATCTACAAGTGTTGATGATACTGTGTTGTGTGAGTTGGTTCATGATCTAATGTTGATGCTCAATGGGTGTAATGTGCTGGTTCATGCATTTAGAATGGTAAAGGAGAGGTTTGATGATACGATGATGCGTCCGGTTAGTCTTTGTTTGATCGGGACTCGCCAGAGGGATAGAAAACAATATAATTTACCGACTGCCTCCGAAGTGGCTGCCTTGCTCCCCGGTGACGGTAACCCTACTGACCAACGTGATGTAATTGTTGAGGAACGTAGCGGTGTTGTCAAGCGAATCTCAGAGTTGCACCTAAGCTTTATGGCCATGCAATATCCTTTGCTTCTCCCATACGGTGAAGATGGCATTAGCATTGATATACCTCTAAATGTTTCTCAAACGTCGAAACGACAATTTGTGAGTTTGAGAGAAAATTATTGTTTTCGATTACAACATAGAGCTAACGAAGGAAAGACGTTACATAAAGGTGGTCGCTTATTTCATACATTCGTAGTTGATGCATATGCTGCAGTTCTTGAGCAAGAGTTGGATTGGTACAAGCGAAACCAAAATACAATTCGATCTGAGCTTTACAATGGCTTGCATGACCATGTTATTAGTGGTGAAACAAATTGTGAGTTTGTCGGAAGAAGGGTTATTTTGTCGTCGTCATTCACTGGGGGGCCTAGACATATGGTGCAACAATACCAGGATGCTATGGCCATCTGTCGATGGGCTGGACCTCCTGATTTACTTGTCACGATAACATGTAACCCACAATGGCCTGAAATCAAAAGGCATGTTGACTTAGCAATCCCTAGCCAACCGGCTTGTGATCGACCAGACATCATTGCATGTATGTTTAAAATCAAGCTTGATGAGTTGATGCGAGATATTAAAAAAAAACCATCCTTTTGGTCGGGCCAAAGCAGGTATTCATATTGTTGTGTTCCTATATTTGTTAGCATATTATGTTCCTTACATGACAGTGGTTGTTATTTTTTCACTTGTAGTTATGTATACTATTGAGTTTCAGAAACGAGGTTTGCCGCATTGTCATTGTCTGATATTCTTACATTCGGATGATAAGATAATGTCAACTCAAAAGATCGATGAATTAATATCCGCGGAACTACCGTCGGAAATGGATGACCCGGTCGCATTTGACGCTGTGCGTACCCATATGATGCATGGGCCCTGTGGTTTGTTACACCCATCAAACCCATGTATGTCGAATGGTCATTGTACGAAAAGCTACGAAAAATCTTTTTTGCACAGAAACAATTATTCAACGAGATGGTTGGCTGCGATACAAACGATCGGATGGTGTCGTGATGCACAGGTTGGTCGACATGAAATTAGGCTTGATTATCGATGGGTTGTGCCACACAATGTTGACTTGCTTGTGAAATATGGGTGTCACATCAATGTTGAGTGGTGTAGCCAGGACACGTTACTTAAGTATCTTTTTTAATTATCTTAATAATGGACCTGATCATGCCACCGTGTAACAACCTAACTTTGATCAATTTTGTAATATGTGATTTTGAGATAATAATATAGTTTGTTATATTAATTATGTTACAAATATTAATTAAGAAAGAAAATTTTATTAAATAAATATAATTTTAAATTATATTTATGATATAATTATTAAAGATGATTAAATTAAAAGATATGTAAAATACAAAAGTTTAGTGGGTTAAATTCAAATATGATAAAAGAGATATATAAAAACAAAATTTTATGATCAAATAAGACCATTAACACCTAAACCACTCTCTCTCTCTAATCTCTCACTAAACTTACGGTTTCATCACAAATCCATCAAGAAATTTCATCAACTTGCAATTAAATGAAGAATTAATTCAAGAGAAGTTACAACATCATCAAAGCATCATCAATCTACAAAGAATTTAAGGTAATAACTCTTTTAAATTCTTATTTGTAGAGGTTTGGTTCGGTTCATATGAAAAACCGAAACCTATGCTTAAAATGTAAGAAAAATTAGGTTGCATGTTTAAAGTTTTTGTAGATTATGGTGAATTTAAGGTAATTGATGTTAAAGAAAGAAAGATTTTAGTTTGGATCATCCAAAATATGATGGAATCGGAATTTTTGATAAAAATAGTGTTATTGACAAAAAAGTGTAACCGTGTGTGTTATGTGTGTTTTTCTGATACCGAAAGCCAAAAGTGGGTTACCGAAACCATAAGGTTTCGGTAAAACCACATTACCGAAACATGTATGTATGTGTTGAGGTTGAATACTGAAACTTTTTAAGGATACTGAAACTCTTGAAAGGTTTCGGTATTATACCGAAACCCATCTAAGTGAAGTACCGAAACTTCTTTGAATACTGAAACTCACATAATTTTACCAGAAACGTTTTGGAATACTGAAACTTATACCGAAACCTTAAAGGTTTCGGTAATGTACCGAAACTCTCCTAAAGTACCGAAACATATATATAATGTATACAGAAACCATAATGTACCGAGACCCATACACTCTACTGAAACCTATACCGAAACTATGAAAGTTTCGGTAATATACCGAAACAATAAAGAATACCGAAACTATTTTTGGGTTTCGGATCCTTGGTTTCTTTGGTGAGCATACATATATATATATTTACGTTTACAGTGGTGGGTTTTACATATATATACACATACAAAGACACATAAAAGAATGTGAGTGCATGTGTGTAAGTGATATACGGATAAGTATCCATATCTTCTGTGTGTGTATATATAAGACATATATATATATATATATATATATATATATATATATATATATATATATATATATATATAGGTACCAAAGTATATATATATTGGTACTAAATTTAAATTATACGTATAAATAGTGATCATTTTTATAAAAATAAATGTCCATGAAAAAGACTTAAAAGTTTATGAGTTATCAAGAATCAGATCAATTAAAGTTTAAAACTGACGTTCTTGCAAAATGATAAAATGTTGGACAGGTTCAGTGAAATTCTGAACATACTTACAAAGATTTAAAGATTTAAAAGCGGGTCAAAGACTTGATTTGACGGAGAACAGATTGACAAAGATAAAATCCTGAGATAACTCAGGTGGCAGATTTTTATATCTGTTTGACAAAGACCAGATCAGTGAGTTATAGATATTCAGATTTAACATGTTGATTTTCCGGTTGAGATATATTGTTGTTGTTAGATTTATTGACATTCATTTTATCAGCTGGATTGAGACCTGTGCACACCATGGTTCGGTTTTGCCCAGTGGATCATGATAGTTATTTGATTATCATTTCATATTGCATATAAGACTTCTTCAGACATTGCTTTATGATTCATTGCTATCATGACTTCTATGACTTAGGCTTTCACTATTGATCAGACACTTGATAGATTTATTCAGCTTGATTAAGCCTTGATGGTCTATTGTTCTAGACCTGGCTATTTCATCAGTTCTTATGGACTTGGTAATGACTTCCGATGTTCCGCCACGTTGATTTACTGGTAGCTAGCCCAGTATGTGGCTGATCCCCACAATTTAAGCGTGAGCGTGGCTTGAGCATCATCCGATTCTAAGAATTCTATATCTCAATCATGAGGGCTGTAGCGGCAGCCAAGATATATCACGCTAGACTAAAGATCCGCTTGACAATGCATGTTGATTTGAAAATCTATATACTCACTAAGCATTGCTTACAGATGTTGCATTAATATTTTACAGGAAAAGCCAAAGGAAAATCACCTGCAGGACCTAGTACTTAGGTCGTTCAAGATCCAAGTTTTGAAGCTTTCCTTGACCACTACTCAACAAACTTTCTGGTACTGATTGGAAGACAGCAAATGTGGTGGTTCTGGGTAGACTTGATGTGATGTATGATGTTATGACTAGATTAGATGTTACCCTTTTTATAACTTTAATTTGAAAATCTGTAATTTGTAATGAACTTAATCCTAAAATGTTTGTACTTGTAATTTTTAATTCCGCAATTAATTACCCTATCTTAGTATGATTGATATTGTGTTGCATGAATTGGGACCTAGACTCTGAGGACTGACCCGGAAGGGAAAGTCTTCACACACCGTAGTTGTTCAAAGTGGGAATAGTAGAACTCCCTACGAGTCACTTGTCCGTTCTGATAATGAAATTGATGTGTATCTCAGTTGCCGTTACATTTCGGCTTCCGAAGCATGTTTGAAGTTGTTGGGGTTTGAAATGCATTATCGTTCTGTTGCTGTTGTCAGGTTGCCTTTCCATGAGGAGGGTTGTAACAGGGTATTCTTTGGTGATGGAGATAATGTGAGTGACGTTGCTCAACGGGATAGCTCAGTGAAATCAAAATTTATAGAATGGATGACAGCCAACCGGATTTATCCTGATGCATGTGATCTTACATATGCAGAGTTTCCTAGCTATTTCACCTGGCATGAAAATGATAAATCATGGTCACCACGTAAAAGCAGTACAACAATTGGTCGCATATATATTGTGTTAGTCCTTCAATGGGGCAGAGGTATTATTTGCGCATGCTATTGAATGTTGTACGTGGCCCCACATCTTTCAAGGACATACGAACTGTCAATGGTGTTGAGTACCCAAATTACATGTCTGCCTGTCGGGCGTTGAATTTGTTAGGGGATGATACTGAATGGGTCGAGTCAATACGACAGGCTTCGCAGTGGCAGCTAGGTTATCAACTTCGCGAATTGTTTGTCACAATATTGTTGTCTTGTGAGGTTTCGAACCATGAACGGTTATTTAGGGAGTGTTTGCCTTTTTTTTTCAGAAGATGTGGTCTACAACCAATGTAGATTGTTAGAAAATAATGATGTGGTGTTTACGGATACTGAGATTGAAAATTACACACTGTTAGAAATTCAACGGATATTAAATGCGAGCAATAGATCATTGTCAGAATTTCCAACTCTTCCACAAGTTGATTTTGGCTTATTACGTGGGACAATGAACTCTTTATTTGCTGCTGAGAGAACATATGATTTGGGGTTTGAAATAACTCCCTTTCAGGAGTTGTTTTGTGGTTTAACTCATCAACTAAAGGACATATTTGAATATGTAATGACAAGTATTGATAAGCCAGATGGGGGTGTCATATTTGTGTATGGCAGTGGTGGGACGGATAAAACACATCTTTGGAACACCTTAATTGCACGCATCCGATCTGTTGGTAAAGTTGTATAGTCTGTTGCCTCATCTGGGATTGCATCGTTATTGTTGCCTGGGGGTCGTACTGCACACTCACGATTTCGCATTCCTGTTGAGGTTGATGGGGATTCATGTTGTGCAATTGATGTTTTTTCGGAACTTGCTGAGTTAATTAGAGATGCAGATCTGATAATTTGGGATGAGGCCCCATTGCAGCATCGTCATGTCTTTGAAGCTGTTGACAGAACATTGCGCGATTTGTGTAAGTATGAACGATCGGGTTCTGAAAATCAAGTCTTTGGTGGGAAGGTGGTCGTGATGGGTGGTGATTTTTGATAAGTATTGCCTGTTATTCCTAATGCTAGCAGAAGTGAAGTTGTTTCATCGGTCATCAATAAATCACCAACGATATGGTCTGTTTGTAAAATTTTCGTTTTGTCAATCAATATGCGTCTTCATGATCCGTCTCTTGCTGCAGATGATGGAATTTAACCAATGGCTTCTAAACATGGGTGACGGAAAACTGCCAACAACTGCACTGACTGATGAGGATGACCCGGAATGGATATGTATTCCAGATGATCTTTTGATACCTGTGTGTGACAACCCAATTGAGTCTATTGTAACATCCACGTACCCAGATTTGACAAATCGAATAACCGATTTTCAGTATTTACGCGAACGCTGTATATTGTGCCCAACCAACGACGTTGTTGATGAGATTAACTCACATATTCTTCGAAATATGGTTGGTGACATGCATGTTTTGTTAAGTTCCAATGACATTTGTGCAACGACTAGTAACTTAGAAGAAATGCGTATTATGTATCCACTTGAATTTCTTAACACTTCGAGGTTTTCTGGGATACCAAATCATGATCTCGGATTGAAGGTCGTCTCACCGGTTATGTTGTTGCGTAATATAAACTTGAACCGAGGACTTTGTAACGGAACACGCTTGATCATAACACAGATAAGTCGGTTGGTCCTTGAAGCATTGATCATCACCAATAGTCATGTTGGTGAAAAAACGTTCATTGGTAGGATAGATATGACGCCGACTGATTCCTGCTGGCCGTTTCGTCTAAAGAGAAGACAATTTCCAGTCAAGGTTTGCTTTGCCATGAATATCAATAAGAGCCAGGGCCAAACATTCAAATCCGTTGTGGATATCTAAAGAAACCTGTTTTTAGCCATGGCCAGTTGTATGTTGTTTCATCAAGAGTCACGTCGCGTAATGGGCTACGCTTTTATATTGACAATAGGAAAATGCAATGATAATTTAACGAAAAATGTTTTTTACAAAGAAGTGTTTTATAATCTTCCCCAAGGTATTAGTTGTCTAAGTGTGCAGCATGTGTTCCTAACAATATTTATCTATTTGCCTTATGTGCTGATTCGTACTTTGTCGTTCATGATTTGCTTTTGCAGTTAATGTGCAGTCATGACTCGACCAAGTTGTTCGTATATTTCTGATTTGGTCCCGTTAGTAACTGACAAATGGTCGATCACTGTCATGGTTTCACGTGTATGGACTGCATGCAATCCTCGAAATGATCAGAAACTGTCATTGAACCTTATATTAGTTGATGAGCGGGTATTTTTTTTTGTACTTTACGTATGCATATAGTTCCCATACTCTTTCATTAATCACAATCAATTCTGGTGTTCAGCGCTCAATTATTCATGCTCTGGTCCCGAAGTATATAATCGAGAAGTTCACATCTTCTATTGTTGCGGGTCGTGTTTACAAGATTCACCGCTTTAGTGTGAACTATTACACGTGTAAATATAGGCCTTTGCATCGGGAAAGTTTTGTTCAATTTGGTGCCGCTACATCTGTCTCATTACAACTGAGTGTTCCTGATAATGTCTTTCATTGATATGTTTTTGAGTTTGTCTCATTTGATGATATCAAGTATCGTGTTAATGATGATACTTATTTAACAGGAGTGCATATGTTTCCCTATTATTTTACATGTCAACCAATGTATTTGAATACCTTCTATTGATCAATTGGTTGTATTTTAGATGTCATTGGGGTTGTTCGTTTATGGAACCCGTTAGAAAAAAAAAACCTGCAACGAGAACAAGTCCTGCGTCTGCTCTTCGTAAGATTGTTATTGCTAATATGAGGTATGTAAATCGTTTGGTGTAACTCAACAACACTTCGTTTATATATCGTATTACTTTGTAACATTTACATCATATTAAGTGTAGTGACACAAGGTTGGACGTCTCATTATAGGGGGCATCGGCATTAAAATACACTGATGATATGCTTCGTGCGAGTCAACATGGCAATGTTGTTGTTGTTCTTACGTGTTGCACTGTTCGCGCTTATAAAAGTACATTTTCTTGACTATTTCAAATGTATACAGTCGTTTGCACATAACTTATACGTAATGTTACTGATGTCTGAATGGTTTATTTAAGAGGTGCCACACTTAAGCACAACATCAGCAACCGATTTATTTATAGACCTTCAAATCCCAGAAGCGACATGTTATCATGATTGGTAAGGGTATTACGTATATGATTGTTTGTCTTATAAAAGTTAGTCAACGTATTCATATTTTTATACCATGCACCTATGTTTTTCTTGCCCTGTACGGCCTATTACTTTCGGATCTCCCGTCTCATTATCGGATTCATTTTCTATCAAATCTTTTGAAGATGTATATACGAGTTTGGATGAAGGGGTTAATGAGGTAAAGTTATATTATTACTTCGTGCTTACGTTAGGTAGTATATTATGTATTAATAATGTTATCCGATATAGGGGTTGATTTTTACCGTCGCTGGAACCTTGATTGTCATTGATTCGTCAAATGATTGGAAGTTCATCCAGTGTACTAGGTGTTTTAAGAAGGCTGTATTACGTGGTCGCCGTTATTTTTGTGTAAGTTGCAATCAAAATGTCATGAATCCACGCCAAGCGTAAGTGTGGTATATTGTTTTTATTCATGCTATGTCATATGTGTTTGACTAACACATTATGCCTGCTATAGATATAAACTGGTGATTCGGTTGACTAATAACAGTCATGAGATGAGTTGTGTTTTGTTTAATGCTGATGCAACCAAGCTTGTCGGTTTTACCGCGAGCGAGTTAATCTTGAAGAGTATTAAAGAGGTAAGTTACCTCGAACGTTGTATAATTGGGATTGAATGTGCATTAGTTCAACAGTAGTCGTGATTGTATGTTGTGTGTGTTAGGGCGGTGCGGATCGAGATTGGGTATATTGGTTCTTTGTAGAGACACTGTGTGCTCATCATGTTGTATTGGATATCAAAATAGATGCGTTCAATCTGCGGCCGCATTGTATTCGCCGGTTTACTGTTGTCAAGTATCATGGTGAGTATGAATCTGTTGTCACCAATCGGCCGACCCAATCAACATTGGTATCGCCCGTGCCATTCATGTCAAGTGTTGGTTCAACCGAAGACCCCCCATCATCCGATCACTCTCATCTAACAGATTCTCGTGTCGATGTTGATCATGCAATTGATGGTTCCGCTTTGGGTGGCGTTACTGCTGTGGCCAGCAGTTCATAATTGTCTGCATCACATGTATGTGATGATGCATCCGTGGTCGATTGACATACGGTGTTATGACCCTACATGTCTCCAAACGTTTGGTCATGTAATTCCTTATTAACATTTCATACGATGTAATTTGTCATGCATGTGTAATGCTTACGTTCTAATTAACATATATGCTTTTATCACACTATCATAATGTTTTGGTTGTCTAATATATTGTTAACTATATCATATCTTTTGTTATTTCTTATTTTAACGTCTTTTGTTGTTTTATTTGTTTTTATATTAATGTCCCATATTTATTCTATGTTTTCATTTCATATACACATGGTCAATTTCAGTTTAATCATTTTGGTGTTATAACTTTCACTGCCTAGACTATTTAGTTAATTCGGCTTCACTAATTGATGGCCTGCTATTACAATCCATGGAATCGTGTATTTCTTACCGCATACATGATTTATATAACAGTTTTAAACATGATGGCTGATATTTGGACGGTAGATGTTTTCTCATCACTTAATCATCCTCATGCATGCTGGAACATCACCACTGTTCGAATTCAGTTTGTGTGGAAAGATGAAAAAAATCACCGGTTGATACTCATTTGCATTGATAAAACTGTAAGTGCTAAATATTAAATTTGTCGTCGTGTTAGCTGTACATTCGAATAATGTAATTTGATTACCTAATGTGAAGAAAGCTACATTGTTTGTGATACAGAGAGCCAAAATGGCTGCTTTTATACCATTTGCTTTGATGCACCTATACTCGTCGACGTCTTTTACGGGTCGTGTATTCCATTTGCATGGTTTCAAAATTGAGGGAACCTGCTATCAGTATCCAAAATATACATCATTTGATTTTGTACGTTCTGAGTGGAATATACATTTTACTAAGAAGACAACAGTTACACCTGTTTCTGTTGATATTCAGCGTATCATTCCTGTGTATCCTTTTGTACCGTCAATTGGATGTCTTGTGCGACAAATGTTCAGTTCACGACTGATGATCGGTATGATTATATTACTTAGTATGAATCTTTGAATTGTTTTTTTTGTTGATCACATAGTGCACCGTACGATTATGTATCTAATACATAAATTACTTTATATCAGACGTTGTAGGGAAAATCATATCTGGTCTTTGAATTAGTGCTTCATATTTAAACTTGAGCTCTTCGTTTGAAGTTTTATTGCAGGATGTCACGTAAGTGTACATTTTTCTTGTCTTCCTGGTGTGTCAATTATATATTACTCATTTAATAAATATAGTTTGTTGAATTGTCTAACATTTACTCTTTTATGGATAGGGGATTTAACATAAAGCTAAAATTATATGACACACCTGCTACGAAACATGTGAAGTTCTATCGTGCGATTATAACAGGCTCTATTATATATGTGTCTTTTGTAACGCTTATGCGTTTTGATTCAGGTATCTTCTAATGTATTATGATACTTTCCTATCAATATTTCTTTTGATTATCAAGTTACACAATTTCATTTCTTTGTTTTTATCCAATTGACAGTGAATGTGTTGTTTTCAACGGCACAGATCGTGATAGACCCGGTCATGCCAGAAGCAGATAGCATAAGAACATTATTGTCTGGTTGATGTTTTAGTACTATTTATTGGTTCCATGATTTTGTGTTATTTTCTTGGTTTCATACAGATGTAATTGTTAAGTTTTATGTTATGTGTTTACATTATATGGACATTGTCGTATTAAAATGTGTGCATCTGATGCATTTATTGGTTATGATTACTTACGTACGTATAACAGTTCGCCTGTGCACCGCACGGGTATTACACTAGTTGATATTGTGGAATGGGTGATGATGGATATGGTGAAAAGTGTGGTACATATGGTGCCGAATAATCCGTTAAATTCGGTGGATAATTTTGCGGTGGGCGGAAAGGAGGGTTTGATCGAGATCCCGGTTGTTTACCGCGTTGTCGACTTGCAGCGGGTTGTTTGCCGGTATTTCGATCCATAATTTTAGAGAAAGTGTATAGAGATTGAGAGATTTTTGTGGAAGAGATGAAAGTGTATAGAGATAGAGAGATTTTTGTGTGAAGATGAATGGGAATGGAGATGGGTATTTATAGGAAAAAAAAAGTAATTAATTTTTTTTTATTTTCAACGGTCAAAAGACCGTTTGATGGTATCCGTTGGCGCGGGGAAGGGAGGCCGGGGCGGGGTGGTTTCCGCGCGGGGCCGGACACTCGGAATGGTGTTCCCGGCGGCTTGGGGTGAGGTGGCAAGGCCGCCTGCCTCGCGGCTCCCCCATACCCTTCACTCTTAGGATGGGAAAAAGGGTACATAGTCACTAAGTCTATTAACTGAAAGTCACTTGAATTTTTTATGTTTCAGTAAGAGAAGAATGTCTGGACAAGGAGGAATTCCTGATAATTTCAGGCCTTAGCAACTGTTTGAGATGATACAACAACTGTTAGCACAACAAAATGAACAACAAGTCAAACTAATCCAAGAACAGTTTCAGGCTCGTGATGAGGCTGAAGCAAAACGTAAGGCTGATAAAAAGAACAAAAGAAAGGATAAGCAAACCTATAATGATAAGTCTGATTCTGATAACTCCAATGATAATGTCCAAACTGAACAACCAAAAGGTTGCTAATTCAAAGATTTTAAGTCTAGTGGTGCCTTTACATTTGAGGGTACTGTAGACCCTATCCAGGCATTGGACTGGATTTGTCACACAGAAGAGATTTTCAGTATCTCTAAGTGTTTAGATTCCCAAAGAGTCAAGTATGCTACTGCTCTGTTTGTCGGAGCTGCCCGAGCATGGTGGAAGACATAGAAGAGTATCTACGGAGAGGACGTCATCCAAACACTGGAATGGGAGCAATTCCTCAACATGTTCAACGCTAAGTACTGTCCCACGGATCAGCAAGATAGAATGGAAGTTCAACTGATGCAACTGACTCAAGGTGACAAGACGGTCGATGAATACGAGCACGAGTTCTCCAACCACTGAAAGCTCCAACTAATTTTACCGAACATACCAAAATAAGATACGAAGATTAATTTTAATAACTAAAAATGAATAATCAGTAAAAGCTATCTATGCTATTAAATGAGTAACTAACATGCTACATGACATGCTTTTCTTTAATTTGTCACATGTCGCTCTCTTCTTTTGCCACTTCCTTTACTAAATTTATTTTTAAATATTAAAGCAAATCAAACCTCTCTAAATCTAATATGGATTAATTTAATAATCTAATACTAAACAACCTTTATTATTCTTATATTTATTATATGGGTTAATGACAAAAATACTCAGAATGGACACGTCATTACCTCATTTTAGCAAAAAAAAGGGTAATCTTCAAAATATCCATCTATTACTCAAACTGGTCACCGAAATACCCAATCGTTACTCAAAATCGGTATTCTATATTAATTTAATAAAAAAAATAACAAGTGTCAACAACCTATTGGACCTTGCAAATATTGTGTTCCTTCCCAAGAAATTTAACATTATCTTATTTCCTTTTATTACTTTTCAAAAATTTTGACATATAAATATTTCAAATAATAAAATAAATAATATGTTTTTACATTTTTAACACATAAAAATTATTTTATTATTAAAAATAGATTAAAATTTAAATAAATATACTTTTTTTAAAAATAATGAATTCTTATTTTATAGTTTGGTCAGTTCATTTTTTTAAAAAAATTATCACTAAAATATATGAAAAATTCATTCATTTATTTTAAATAAACATAAAATCAAAATTCATCTTATAAAAAAAAGCTCTAAAATTGGTCATATAATTAAAAAAAACCCTAATAAATCACTTATAAATGATTTTTGGTATTTTTTTTTAACATGACATAAATTTCAAATCAAGTTGTTGAAATCAAACTTTTTTTTTTGCGTTTTCGTCCCTCCATATTATTTTTTTCATAAAAGTCCTCAAGTTAATATTTTTATTTTTGGTTTGTGAAATTTGAACAATAGAACCAAGTCACAATTAGTAAACCGGGTTTTTAAAAACTGAAATACCGGGTTCAAATGTTCAAATTTCACTAAACCAAAAAAAAAAAATTTAACTTGAGGAGTTTTATGAAAAAAAATAACATGGAGGAACGAAAACGCAAAAAAGGTGAAAAAAATTGAAAATTTTAAAAAAAGTTTTTGACACTTGTCATTTTTTTTATTAAATTTTTAAAGAATACTGATTCGGTAACGATTGGGTATTTGCTTAACCAGTTTGAGTAACGAATGTGTTGTTGACACTAGTCATTTTTTATTAAAATTTTGAAAGAATACCGATTGTAATAGGTTGTTGACACTTGTCATTTTTTTAAGGGAACTAAAAATAATAGGTTGTTGACACTTGTCATTTTTCATCAAAGATTTAAAAAATACCCACTTTGAGTAACGATTGGGTATTTGCATAACCAGTTTGAGTAACGAATGAGTATTTTAAAGAATTCTCATTTCTTTTAGCTAAAATGAGATAATGATGTGTCCATTTTAGTTACTTTTGTCATAAACCCTTATTATATCATACGTATTAATATTTGGGAGAATTGCTTATAATAGCAACATACTTTACCTGTTTTTTTAGGGCTAAAGTCGTACAATAGCAGTGTACTTTTTAAGGTGTATCGATATAGTACGTGTACTTTTTATATTGTTAATATGATACCTTTACTTTTTATGACCGGTTATTTCGTCTAGCTTTGTGCAGTTATGGGAGAATCGTCGGTACGAACTTGTTCACCGTTGGATCTATGTAAAATTTGAGGAGAAGTTTCGCAACACATAATTCTTCGATCTGGACGGTGGAGATCGTCATTGGAGATTTCTATAGAGGTCTGTAGATGTTTGAAGTTGGCTGTGCATTGTGATTTCTCCTATCAGGTTATCACAAGGACGAGAAAGTGTATTTGATGCTTCAATTATGGAAATTTGAACATTAATAAAAAGAAAAATTTCACTCTTAACAGGTTCAGCCAGTAATCGGTTACCAAAGGTATCATATTGGTATGAAAAAATGTAGTACACGTATCAAATTTGAACGATTCCGAAAGTACACGTGTAATATGAATAATTAAAATAGTACACGTACCATATCGATACATTTTAAAAAGTACACAACTATTCTACAACTTTAACCCGTTTTTTTATTATAACAACGAGCAGGATTTGTCACAAATAAAGGAGTAAACTATTGGTTTGCTCTCCTTTAATGCAACATTAGCAGGGCAACCTGCTCAACCGGTAAGCGTAGCTATCTGGTCCTATTAGAAGAGCGGGAATCGTTCTCTTCATTAGAGTGAAGTGACACAGCTAGAGCACAGAGCAAGCAATCGATCCTAAGGCGATAAGGGTTCAGGTACGTGCTAATCTTCCTTGCATGGATTTCTTACAAAATATGTTGTTGACTACTAATTCTTGGTACAATTTTGTATCATTCATGTTGAGAAGCAACGATTCTATGCCATGACGAGTGTTTGATTTGATTTAGGATTTTTACAGGATGTCATCGAGTCCTGACAGTGGTAAAATGATATCTGTGGAGCTTCATTATGCTGGTATACTTGGAATGAAACCACGTAGTTATGATTATGGTGAGATTAAGATTCTAAAGAATGTTGATTTTTGGAACATGAGTTTACATGACCTGGTTTTTTTTCACATAAAGAAACAGATTGTCTATTTTATGGGGTTTATTACTTTGTTCCTGGTAAAATGATGCAATGTGGTGGTTTAAGGAATATAATATGTGATATAGATGTACAAAAATTTGTTGATCATGGTCTGAAAAATCAAGGTACGATGAGCATGTTTCTTGATCATGTTGGTGAAGAAGAGTTAAGTGAATATTTAGGTGAAGATGAGAATGTTTATGCTGAGTGTGGTAATAATAGTGGTAATGATGATAATGAATTGGGTCCTAATCTTTACTCCTTTATAATGCATTTAGCTAGAGGTCTTAAAAACAAGTCATGTTGCATGATGTACAAGTACATAAAGAAATATGCTGAATTTTAAGAGGTACAAGGATATATTGCATGATGTACAACATATAGTTTCTAAATCTGATTTTGAAAATTTGAAAACCACGATGACATTGAAAACATCACCAACTCTCCATCTCCCCCACTTGCTTTTGCAGAATCTCTTCTCCCCTGCTATGCTCCTGCAAAAAAATCTCTTTATGGTTGAAGAATGAAGAAATTGCTATTTAGAGACGGACAAGGATAAGACGACGGTGAGAGGATAGAAGCACAGCCAACGAACGATGACGAATGCACTGCCGATCCAAGGCTCAGTGAGCGATGAGGAGATTGACGGGGGCTGCAGCGTCAATCCAAGGTTGCGACAGTTGTAAATCGAATGAGGTCTGCGACATCCATCCATCAATCTCTCTATCTCTGCAAACATGAGCTATCAAGACTACCCACCACCAGGTTAGTTGGTTTTGATTTTTCATCATCTTCATTCTTCAGTTTTAATTATGAATTGAGTTTGATTGATTATTTGTTTGGTTGATCTGATGAAAATGAGTTTGTTTGTTGAAGAATACGGATGCACATATCCTCCTCCTCCATCTCCATCTGCTCCACCTCAGCACCACCTCCATCTCACACCTGCTACCCTTCAGATCCGTCACATTCACCAGCGGGATATGGATTTGCTTACCCACGACTATGACAATTACGATGACTGCTCCTCCTTCCTTAGGGGTTGGTATGTCCTAATCTTCTTCTAACTTTTGCATAGATTAGATGGATCCATCGAGACATCACCTTGTTTATCATTTTTTTAACTTTTGCGGTCTGACTGTCCTTTGCTTTTGTTGTGTGTTAGAGGAATGTTGTTTTTGATTAAGATGTGGTTAGGGAGTTTTTCAGCAAAGTCATCCATTTTTTGTTTTCCATTTTTTGAATTTTTACTCTGATAAGTTATTCATAAATCATAGAAATTTGGGATGATTTCTAGCCATCGAATGAGGATGATATTCTGATTCCATCCTACCCGTGTTGATTTGATATTTAGTTTGAAGTGTAAGGTACAACTGTACAAGTGGTTGAAACATTAATTATGAAATAATAATCACCCATGGTTTTTTAAATCGGCCGGTTATTATTTTTTTAAAATTTAATTTACTGCTCTCTTATTTGTAAAATAATTGCAATTCATATCCCTCTTTTTTTTACTTATAATAGTATTCGTTTATTATAAATACGTATAAAAATACGTATTATTGTTATCGTTAATTTCAACAATACCTTCAAACGATACCAAGGTTGAATGTTATTTCTATTTATATAACTTTTGATGTTATCAAAAATAACTAGCATTGACATTTGATGATTCCATTAAGTAATTTTGTATGTGTAATTCACTAATTTGTGTCCAATCATTTGTTAATGCATAGTTTAGATTTACTAATTCCATATCGAGACGTAACATCATTAAACGTATCGAAAATGCATACATGAGCCATCAAGTATTATCGATGTTGTTTGCTACCTTTGATCTTCATCTTTATTCTTCTTGATAAGTGATAGGGTGGCGTGTCTGTTGATGAAATAATGCAGATAATCACAGATGCTGCAATTCCTCTAGCTGGAGCCAACAATCTGAAACAGTACCTTACTGGTAGTGTGGACATTAATGACAACATGGATGAGGACCTTGAGAGTGATCCAAACTTTGATATTGACAACTGTGAGGAGATAGTCTATGCGATGTGAGTGTTTGTTGGAAATTTGAGTAAATCGTGCTGTATTGGTTGTTCTTTTACTGGATATACTCTATAAAAAAGTGTTGTATCTATAATGCATTTAGATTAAGGTTTTAAAATTGTTATTGGTGATGCCATAATGTCTTTTTAAGCTTTTAACAAAATATCAAGATGATGTGGGAAACTAGTGCATCCATCCATGAATCGAGTAATTAAATGTGAATGACTTGATAAGTGATAGGGTGGCGTGTCTGTGAGGCAGGTCAATTGCAAAGAACCTTCTCGTCTATTAGGAGTTTAGGACCAAAAACTCAACCGGAGGAATGTCTGCTTAACTTGATGAACCAATTTATGTATATTATTTATGAAGTCTATATGTTTAATACATGAAGTTTCATGATTCTTTTTTATCAATCAAATCAAAGTACATGTTGCTTGCATTCCCAACTTTTTTATACTTTGTTCCAAGATGTTATATGAAGCCATGAAGGTATTTATTTTATCGCAAAGATTACTGGTAACATTGTGCATGTAAATTAGTCTGCATCTCATGTTTTTTTTTTTTTTTGTTTTCATGCACACATGGTTTACAATGAATGATTGAAACAGATTGAAGCCATAGTCCAAGATGCCACAGCTCAAGGTGCAATTTCCAATATTGATGCTATTTATATTCGTTTGGAAAGCCAGGTGTGTATATCTCTAACAGCTGCATGCAAAAATTTATAAGCAATCAAATCTGCATCAAGTAGCCTTTTTGTTCTTTTTGCAAATTGCATGAGGTATTGAGATTTTCACCCAATTCTAACAAATTCAAGGAGCCTTGTTGCACTGGATTTGTTCATCTCTGTGCTCTCTTTTCAGTTGGAAATGTCAACCCTTCAAAATTTAAATTGAGATTGAAATTCATGGGGTACACAAACAAACACTTGATGCTAAAAGCCTAAAACAGACAAGCTGTGCAATGGCTTGTGCTTTAGGATTTCTAGATGGTCATGCTAAAGACTAGAAATACTCAATTTCTTAAAAAGACCATAACTCTGAGGTTATATATAACAATCTCAGGGTGGTTCAAGTCAATTTCATCCAACGTTGAAGACTTTCTTAATGTCTCAAAATGAGAAAACTATCCAAGAATTTGTTCAGGACCAATGGTTGTGTGCTACCCCAGTTGGTAAGATTGGACTTGGTGTCACATTGCTGGATCTTCGGGGTTGGTTTCATAACAATGAGGTTCCTCCATGTGATGTATGCAATGAAGCTGGAATTAAGGTTATTTAATCTACATATTTTGTTGAACACATGAAAGTTTTTTATATATATCTGAAGTCTTAACTAGGGACTGTATTTTCTTGGGAAGTAGTATGGTATGGTACTATTGCTACCATATTGACTATTATTTGTCTATTCATTCATAGAGAATTATTTCATGATTCTTATAATGCATATTTATTGATGAAAAGGCTTTTTTGTTGCCTTATCAACTTACATTACACACACACACTCCTCTCTCTCTCTCTCTCTCTCTCTCTCTCTCTCTCTCTCTCTCTCTCTCTCTCTCCAAGTAATTTATGTTTCCATCATATATGATTGTCTTGCTTCTTGTTTATAATTACCAGGCAGATTGAGCCCGAATGAAAGTTGTACTCTTCGAATTCACAAGTACTGTCTAAAGGTAAAATTCTCCTAAAGGCGAAGTTGTACTGTTCGAATTCACAATGGTTATTTTTCACATTTTGAAGACTGGTTGTGACATTTTTCCAGGTGAGTATCGTTTCTTTTTTCTTCAATCAAATTTTGTAGAAATTTCTATACTTCTAGATACTTCAAGAAAATGTCTGGTTTAATTTTTGAATGGCCAGGTTTAACTTTTGTTTCCCTGTTGTAGCTAATAAAATGTCTTATCACATAAATATCAGGTTTTTGACATTTCGGCTTTACAAATTTTTCTCCAAGTGAGTTGGATTATTTACTTTGTGGTCGTGGAGAGTTGTGGGAGGTAAATTGCTCTTTTATCTGGTCTGTTACTCATTGTTCATGATTGGAATATTAAAATCAAATCGATGTGGCTATTCAATCACAACATCTTTTATATATGTTGTTCCAAATATATAGCTTTTGTTTCAAGATCGCCATAGTTGTGAAATAACCATGTGCTACTTTATCAAGTTGATAGCTACCATCTTACTTCTATGATAAAGAATGCGTATGATTTATGAAAGGTCTAATTGGTGATTTCTCTGATGTTTAACATTATATATGAAGTTCTATGTATTTAATTAAGCATATGGAACAGGTCAAAGACCACTGGTTGTATGCTGATTTACATTTGCATTGATATGTTATAAAGTTGTAGACATTACAATAATAAGAAAATGAATTGGTCCTTAGTTGAATGAAGATGTAAACATTACAATAATTGTTTCAACCGAGAATTGGTCCTTGGTTGAATGATTGAGTCTCTGAGTATGTTTGTGTCTGTGATTAGTTTGAGTATGTGTGTCTGTGATTAATTAACAGCAGCAGCAAAACATTTGTGTGTTTGTTAAACATCAGCCATAAAACACAATGAATATTGTGTCTGTATGATGAGAGTGTCTTAAATTAAAGCAGCAGAATTAATAAGCATGTATACGAGTGTGTTGCGTGTTTAGTAAATGGCAGAAACAACATCAATAGTCATAACAGAATATATGTATACGAATAGGTGGGTGTTTGTGATCGTTTGAGAGCAGCAACATGTGTGTGCGTGTTACGAAAACATTAACCAGCAGTGAAGGGGGTTCTACTTCTGGGATGGGGTGGTCAACTGATCATGTTAAATTTGTATCATCGTTTTTGTTGCTCTGGTTTTCTCTTTACATGATTTTCTTTTTGTGGATCCAGATTAGAGCAGAAGTGGATTGAAGTTACACGTGACACTCAAGTGGATATACATATAGATGCTGTCAATCATAAATTCAACACAAATTCGTCGAGTTCTTCTGATATGGGTTGTGTCGAACGATGATGTTTGCAAACACGGTTGAGGCTGTCGAAGCAATCACCAAGGTCCTACAAGAAGCTGGTATGAATGGTACTGTTATCACAGTGAGAGCTCTCTAGAGGAACGTACAAGGAATTTGGTTGGTTTTCAACTAAAAGGTGGCATTTTTATGCACTGATGCTACTGCTCGTGGCATTGACATTCCCAGTGTTTCACATGTAGTACAGGTGGTTGAAAGATTTTCCTTTCCACATTCTTTTCATGTGATCTTTTAAAATGCCTTCGGTTCCAAATTTTGTTAATGTATGTTAAAACTGTATATCTATCGACAGACATAACACTTGTTTCACATGAATATAATTCTTGATGCTTTCTGTTTGATTGCAGGCAGAGTTTGCTACATCTGCTGTAGATTTCTAGCACAAGGTGGGTCGTACTGCTAGAGCACGTCAGTCGAGCCTTGTCACAAGCATGGAAAGCTATGTCAGCAGGGAAAGGGTTTAATTAATCAAATCGTGATTTTGTTGCTGCAGTTCGCCAAGCTGGGAAGCTATGTCAGCCTGTGGTAACTATGCTTTTCTTGTATTAGATAATAGATATATCCACTAGCATGCACATTATCTTTATATGTGCATCCTTTGTTCATGCATAAGTCCAACATTTTTTTACCTTTTTCAGCAAAGCTTCAATTGAAAACTTAAACCCTTTCCAAGGCTGCAGCAAAAGGCATTTAGCAGGAAGCGAAGCTTCAGGAAGAAACTGAAAAAGCAGGGTATATTGGTCAGGCCGTTGGGGTGTACTAGACTCAACACCATAGGTTGTAGCTCTGAACACACCCCAAAATGTATAATCTTAGTTCATCAATTAATGAGTACGTTCAGCTTTATATGAACAATGAGATAAGATTTATAGTGATGTGCATGTTCTTTCTTTTTTCCTATTAAATTTGCCCCTATTTGATGGCTGTTCCAAAATTCACAAAAATTGTTTCTTTGGATAGTTGTGTGCCTATACATACTATTTTATTCCTGCTTATTTTTTTCCCTCTCATATCTCCACTGCTTAACACAAACAAAAATAGGTTAATAATTCTTTTAGTTGATCAAATCTACATAAAGATTGAATACCATCTTCACCCTCCAGAAATAGAAGGGTATGTGTTGTACCCAGTTTGAGATGGGCGATCTCCGCAGATAAACAAGAGAATGACAGAGTGTTTAGGGGAATTTTCGGATATCCTTTTTCATGAAATTTACAAGATTTAATTAAAAGGAAACCTAATTTTCGGATATCCTTTTTCATGTAAATTACAAGATTTAAACAAAAGGAAACTAACTCAAGTAAACGTGCATGTCTTAATCTTAAGCCAGGTAAATAGAAAATTGAAAACGTGCGTCTAAAACTAAGCAAAACATGCAACAACTAAATAACCACTTTCTCTGCCTTTCTTTATTGACACGGTCTTTGTTCAATCTCGATATCCATCACAAATATTTATATTCCTTTTGAGCCTCCTTTGATTTGGATCAGTCTGTATTTCTAAATGGGCTTCATGAGATGTTGCTTCATGACTTGGACCTGGTTCATTTACAACAGTCTACTACCTCTGGATCAAGTCATGAAGATCTTGTCTTTGATATTCTCTTAATTGAAAAATAAAATCATGAACAATGCTTAAGTATCCAAAATAGTCTGGTGCGTTGAGGATTTGTGAGAGTTGACAAGTAATAAAAAACAAGTTAGCTGGTGATGCAGTAGATACAACATATAAAAAACAAGTTATTTGACAAACAAGGTGATAAAGCTAATGTATCCTGATTATCTGGTGACGCAGAAGATACAACATATATATGCCTCCCTTGCATTATAATCAAATTATACAATCAATATATGAAAATAAAGCAATGATAAATGTATCCTGATTGTTGGCATACAGTTTTTTCCTTGTTTTTCCAAAACCAATGAGTCCCAAAATGAACATGTTACAAAATAAAAATTGTTAGCCGCCCCCGCTTTGCGCGGGTACACTACTAGTGATGATAATGAAGATGATAATACAACATCATTAGATCAGATTTCTGAAGGTGAGGATGAATTGACAGAATTTAGAAAAAAAAAAACTTAGTGGCTCTAATGAGGGAGTGAATATCGAAGATGAACATGAGTTGGTAATGAATGGTCTTTTTAACTCATTAGTGTTGGGGTATTCGGGTTTGGTAAGAAACAATAATAATAGAATCGTTGACCTTGGATATCTTATGATCGTGAAAGTTCACTTTCCGACAACAATAATTTGCCCAAAGTCGGGTATCCAAATTTTGTTGTGGGATAGTACACAAGAAGATTTATTTGCACTAGACTTGTCATTGAACAAAGTTTGTATATATAGGCATGTTGGCAAGTAACCCCAAAAACCAAGGGTTGTAACCATAAAGCCAAAGGTTCTAACCACCACCATAAAGCCAAAGGTTGTAACCACCACCATAAAGCCAAAGGTTGTAATTAACCACCATAAAGCCAAAGGTTGTAATTAACCACCATAATGTCAAAGGTTGTAACCACTTGTTTTTGTGTGTAGACAATAAGAAGCGTGTGTCTTGATTCAGGCCAACCTTATACAAGTGTGTACTCCGCACCCCCAAACTTGTTATAGGTCCAACCTGAATCAACTACCGATTACACATTATGCTAAAATTATAACATTCCTCCCTCATTTTAGCGTAACAAAAAGAAACCATATATACAAACAAAACAAACTTATGCATAAATGAAAATGTCTTGAAGATTGAATTTTCATCTTAGAGAATTATACAAATCAAACATTCGAGAATCAGGGTGTTCTAAGAATTGAGCCCTTCAACCCATTTGAATACATGACGATAATCCACACAAAAGTTTAAACAATTCCAAAGTCTAAAAACCCGACACCATTCTAGCCTTGTGTCTCATCCATTTGTAAATAAATACAAAATTAAGTCCAAAACTTTGCTGAAGCGGCTCAACTTCTTATTCATATAGGTGACTCTTTTCCATCATGCAACAACATATGCATTTTATCAAAAGAATCAATACCTTTAACATGCAGTACTGAGCACATACATTGGGATGACCATAATAAACATGTGCTCCAATCTTATAGTGTAAGCTTTCCACATTGATTTCAACTTTTAGCATTATACTAAAAGGGAATTGGGTATCTTACCACATAAGATTAAAACGACTTCAATCCCATCCCGGTAGCAGACTTGTGCACTAAGTCTCTTGTCAATCCTTTCGTCAAGTGATCAGCCAGATTTTGTTGATATCTCACAAAATCAACCGAAATTACTCCATTCATGATAAGCTCACGAACCATGCTGTGTCTAACACCCAAATGTCTCGACTTGCCATTATACACTTGGCTATATGTCTTAGCCAAAGTGGCAGCACTATCACAATGAATAGAATTAGGTGAAATTGGTTTAGACCACAATGGAATCTCATAAATTAAATTCCTTAGCCATTTAGCTTCTTTACCCGCAGCGGCTAATGCTACAAATTCAGATTCCATTGTCGAGTTGGTATACAAGTTTGCTTCTTAGAAGCCCATGAGATGGCGCCTCCCGCAAGTAAAAATACCCAACCACTTGTAGAAGAATGATCTTCTACATTGGTTATCCAACTCGCATCCGAATATCCTTCTCTTACCGAATGAAATCCGACATAAGACAACTATAATTCATAGTTCACTTAAGTACCCGCCTAATTGCTTGCCAATGACGAGTACTAGGATTACTAGTATACCTACTCAATTTCCCCACGGAAAAAGCAATATACGGCCTTGTACTTGTCATGATATACATCAAGCATCCAATTACCCTTGAATATTCAAGTTGTGAAAATGCTTTCCCCATATTTGGCATAAGCTTCAAACTTCAATCAATTGAAGTATTTACCGGAGAACAATCCAAATAATTAAATTTTTTAGTACTTTCTCAATGTAATGAGATCATGACAAAGAAATTCCCTTGTTCTCTCTTTTAATCCTTATACCAAGAATTACATCTGTCTCCCCTATATCTTTCATGGAGAATTTTGATGACAAAAATTCTTTAGTCATATCAACTTGATTTTGGTCAGTCCCAAATATCAACATGTCATCAACATATAGACATATGATGACTCTATTACCAGAATCATCAAATTTACTATATACACATTTGTCACTTTGGTTTAATCTAAAACCACTTGATAAAATAACTTCATCAAACTTTTGATGCCACTGTTTAGGTGCTTGTTTAAGTCCATAAAGTGACTTAATCAACTTACAAACCTTATGCTCATTTCCAGGCATAATAAAACCTTCCGGTTGTTTCATATACACTTCTTCATCCAAATCACCATTCAAGAATGCCTTTTTGACATCCTTTGGTGAATCACTAAATCGTGAATTGCCGCGAGAGCAATTAACAATCTAATCGTGGATATCTGTGTAACCGGAGAACAAGTATCAAAGTAGTCAATCCCTTCCTTTTGTCGGAAACCTTGTACGACTAAACGAGCTTTGAACTTATCAATTGACCCGTCAACTTTCATCTTCTTTTTGAAGATCCATTTGCAACCCAAAGGTTTACAACCGGGTGGCAAATCAGAAATCTCCCAAGTGTTGTTTCCCATTATGGAATCCATTTCATCGTTGATGGCTTCCTTCCAAAATGCAACATCTTGAGATTTCATAGCATCCTCATACGTTTTAGGATCATCTTCAATATGAAAGCAATATGCATATTGAAATTGAATTTCATCATGCATGAGACCCTTCAACCAAATAAAGTTGAAAATCCGAGACAAAAGACTTGGGTTTTCGAACTCTATCACTTCTACGAAGTTCCAGTGTCTCTTTAGTAGTTTCAACTAAAGATTCAACCTCCTTGGTACCACTTGTACTAGCTTTTGCAATTGGAACCGAGTCATTTGGTCTAACAATTGATGAGAATCTTGTCTCATCAAACATTGCATCCCTTGATTCTATAACCGTATGAATCTAAATGAAATCATTAGGTTCAATCACATAGAATCTATAGGCATTGGAATGCTCCGCATATCCAATACAAATGCAATCAAGACCCCTTTCACCTAAAGTTTTCCTTTTGGGTTCCGACAAATTTACAATTGCACGACATCCCCAAACTCGAATAAAATTCAAGTTTGGTTTCTTCTTGAACTAAAGTTCATAGGGAGTAATCTTGTTCCTTTTATTATGAACCCTATTTAACAAATAGCAAGCCGTTAATATGGCTTCTCCCCAAAATCCCTCACTCAATCCTGAGTAAGATAACATGGAATTACCATCTCTTTTAGGACCAGATTTTTCCTTTCCGAAATTCCATTTTGTTGAGGTGTATATGGAGCCGTAGTTTCATGAATAATTCCTATGGATTGAAAGTACATAGGATCCATATATTCACCACCTCTATTTTGTATGGAACTTTTTGATTAAAATATTTTGTTGCAACTCAACTTTCGTTTTGTAAATTTTAAATTTATCCAATGCTTCATTTTTATAATGTAAAAGAAATACATAACAAAACCTTGAAGCATCGTCAATAAAAGTAACAACATACTTTCTATTTCCCAAAGACGGAGTTGCATGAAAATCACATAGATCACTATGTACAAGTTCTAATGTGTTAGAAGTTCTTTCAACACCTTTGAATGGTTGCCTAGTGATTTTATTTAACATGCAAGTCTTACATTTTTCATCAATCATGTCAAAAGCCGGAATTAAATTATATTTTGACAAATCCATCATTCGTTTAAAATGAACATGACCAAGTCTAGCATGCCACAAATAAGAATCACTAATTTTATTCTCAACATTGAAAACTGCCATGGAATTAGAAACATTCAAGTTCAACATAAACATGTCATTACACAAATAACCAAATCCATACAAAAACACCACACTTAGAAAGTATAAACTTGTCCGATTCAAACATTTGCTTGAATCCCAACTTATTCAAAACACCCCCGGAAACAAGATTCTTTCGAATCCCCGGTACCAACAAAACATTACACAAAACAATTGTTTTTTCGGAACTAAAACATAAACAAACTTCACCACATCCATAATAGAAGCTTTTGGCTCGTTCCCCATGTGTAAAACCGAACCATCATTGACCGGCTCAAACTTCCGGAACCATTTTCGATCTTTACATACATGAGTAGTAGCTCCCGAGTCAATCCACCAAGCAATATCATCATCCTGCACATAGAATGATTGATCAATCATAAATACATAATTATCACTATAATTAACGTTAGTATCAAAACCATCAAGAATATCACCTTGATTTGGTTTCGAGTCTTGGTTTCGAGAACCATTTCCCTTGCTCTTCCTAGCACCTTGCTTGTTCTTTCTATAGTTCATACCAACACGACAATTACGCTTGAAATGTCCATCAAGACCACACTTCCAACACATCTTTTTAGGTTTCTTGTTTGGAGTGTCATTGGTTTCCTTAAACTTTCGTTTAAAACTGGACTTGGCATCCTCTTTGTTTTCAACCATATTCACAGAAGATGGTTCAGCAATATTCTTGCCCTTATCCTTGTCACTTTCATGCGCCCGAAGAGATTCTTCTATGCGCAAATGACTACCAAGTTGAATCAACGTCAACTCTTCCTTGTTGTGTTTTAAAGTGTGTTTATAATCCTTCCAAGATTGTGGTAATTTATCAATGATACTTGAAACATAAAAAGACTCATCCATTGTAAGATCGTGTTGTGCGAATTGTCCAAGTATACGAAGCAATTCGTTATATTGCTCCATCATCGGCCGAGTTTCAACCATTTTATAATTATTAAAATCGCTAACAAGAAATTTCTTGCTAGATGCATCTTCGGCCAAATACTTGGATTCAAGTTGATTCTATAATTATTTGGCAGATTCAACGTTTTGATAAATATCGAAAAGAGGATCGATCATACCATTTAAGATGTGTCCACGGCAGATGTAGTCGTCGTTTTCCCATTTGTTTCGCTTCCTCGTCATCTCCACCGTTTCGTTCTCAATGACTTCTGGCATGTGAGTGCTCAAAACGTACACCACCTTCAATGTCGTGAGAAGAAAGTGCATCTTCTTTTGCCACCGACGAAAGTCTTGACCCTCGAACTTGTCAAGCTTCGCAAACTTCTATGTCATATCCTTTAACGATTCCGCCATTGTTCTTCACGAAATTATTGTTGTCGATTGTTGGGGTATTCGGGTTTGGTAAGAAACAATAATAATAGAATCGTTGGCCTTGGATATCTTATAATCGTGAAAGTTCACTTTCCGACAACAATAATTTGCCCAAAGTCGGGTATCCCAATTTTGTTGTGGGATAATACACAAGAAGATTTCTTTGCACTAGATTTGTCATTGAACAAAGTTTTTATATATAGGCATGTTGGCAAGTAACCCCCAAAAACCGAGAGTTGTAACCACCACCATAAAGCCAAAGGTTGTAATTAACCACCATAAAGCCAAAGGTTGTAACCACCACCATAAAGCCAAATGTTGTAACCACCACCATAAAGCCAAAGGTTGTAATTAACCACCATAATGCCAAAGGTTACACTTGTTTTTGTGTGTAGATAATAAGAAGTGTGTGTTTTGATTCAGGCCAACCTTATACAAGTGTGTACTCCACACCCCCAAACTTGTTATAGGTCCAATCTGAATCAACTACCAGTTACACATTATGTTAAAATAATAAGAATTAGAAGATGATGAAACTATAGATTGGGATGTTTGGAGTGATGCTGAAGAACAACAAGATTTAGGTCAAGAAGAGGAAACTATAGAGAATAAAACAGATTCTTGTGTGAAGTATCCTAGGCATAATCCTAAGATACATTGGAGGAGAATGAAACATGTATTAGTGGAGAGGTATGAAAGCACCGTGCAACTCAAATAATGCATAATCAACTATGCATTAGCTAATGGCTATCAAGTATGGTTTGAAAGGAATGACCACTCAAAGTTGTTGGCTAGGTGTAGCAAAGTTACTGCTGAACAACCAAGTTGTCGTTGGAGGTTATGGGCCACATGGATGAAAACAGAATGGTCCTTTCAAGTGAAGTCTTTGATTGATGAACATAATTGTGTGAGGAACTTTAAGTTTGGACCTATAATGAGCTACAAGTTCATTGCAAAAATGTTTGGGCATAGGATTAGAGGAAACCCATCAATCAAACTACATGAAATTCAAGATGTTGTCATGAAAAATTACAATTTCCAAGTCTCAAAAAATCAATGTACAAGAGCCAATTCACATGCTTTGAATGTTTATGAAGAGGATATGGAAACACATTACGAAAAGTTGTGGAGTTATGCAGAGGAGATTAGGAGGACAAACATTGGTAGCACTATGAAGATGCATGTGGATGTTCAACCTGATGGAAAAAGTTACTTTCAAGGTTTTTATATTTGCTTGGCAGGTTTGAAACAAGGTTGGTTACATGGTTGTAGAAAAGTGATTGGTCTAGATGGATGTTTTTCAAAGGAATATGCAAGGGAGAACTACTTTCTGCTGTTGGTAGGGATGAGAATTGACGAGTCGTCGTTGTGGCCCGTAGAAATAACATTAAATCTAACTATTAGCTTAGAGAAGTAAGGGTTGAATCCGCAGGGAGCGTGTAGGTTTATTAGGGTTAATCAGCTAGTTTTTTTAGTTTATTAAAAGAGATTAAAATTGTGAATTGGATGATTTGTTTGGAATAACGATTGCGACTAAATTATAACTAAAACAACTGCAATCAACTAACGAATTGATTAACAAAGTAATTTGAAGATAACCATCACAACGACATAAGTTATTACCCACTTGAATTTCATGTAACGGTCACATAGACGTAACCAATTACTTAGTCATATTACTCGTAAATAATTTAACCAATAAATCTCGGCATAGCGCATGCAACATTCATTACTTGTCTTAGTCCCTAAACTAATGGAGTCGGCATAAATAATAATATCACTATGAACTATCTTGCTTTTACCAATTAAATCAAATATTCATAAAACAACCAAATGCTTATCATTTGTATCACACAAAGTATTCAATCATCTAAATACATCAATACACAAACAAAGATTCAAAAGGGTAAGACTTAGCCATACATCCTCCGCAAATGGCTATGGTGTTTAGCCGCTCACTGTGTGCTCTTCATCAGGAATGATTGGAGACATCATCATAGGCTCGAACGGGTGCAATCCACCGTCTTTGTAATCGGATCGTGAATCAACTTCGGCAGGGCTTCGCCGCTTTTTTCAATATTTCGGGACTCCAAAAACAGCTGCAAACGACCTCTATTTATAGAGGATGTGAAAATTAGGGTTTTTGGCTAAAAAACGTGTCTGCGGGGTTTTTACGCCACAAAGGCGTAGCCTTGCGCCCCCCTGCGCCCGGGGGTACGCCGGCCTACGCTGGAACTGATCTGGAACTTAAAATCTTTTGGTTTTGGAGCATAGGGGGCGTAGCCCTACTCCCCAAACTGCTCGGTTCGCACTGAATTTTCTCGTGGTTCTTTGAAATGACTTCTGTACCCTGAAACACAAATATGATGTAAAAGTATGATACTTTCGAAGTGAAAATGCATATATGAGCCTTTAAAACTACCGAAAACTTGCAATAATACAGTCTCATCAAACCTCCTCAACTTAACTCTTGATCGTCCCCGAGCAAGCCTTAGAATCATAACTAACTATGTACCAACTGTATTAGCAGTGTGTTCAATAAATCTAGGTTAAGTCAGCCTTCGCAATAATGTATTAAAATTTGAATGTAAGCCAAAGAACATTTTTGGTAATTGCCATTTTAGCTCAAGGTCACAAGCTTAAAACATGTGGGTCTTTTGACCATCTTTTCCCTCTATGCATGTATACAATAAATATTACTTTTGATTACCTTGCTTTGAAAATATATATATATATATATATATATATATATATATATATATATATATATATATATATATATATATATATTAACTCGAGTTTTTATCATAGTTTTTCAGTTGATCCATGTAACGGGATTTGGGTCAACCACTCCCAAACCAGATGGTTTTAGGAGATTAGGCATGAATGGTATCCCGTAGGACTTAATTTCCCGAACCAACCAGGCTACCCTCGAATCTATTGAGGCTAAAAACATGATTAAGCTCTCCCCCTTATTGCATGAGTTTTTCAAAATTTTTTGACACATTATTTTCATTTAAGCACAAATGTACCTTAACTTACTTAAACTCAACTTACATTAAAGTGTTAATTATTAATACGACTCTTAACATAATTCTAGAATTCCTTACTAACACTAACTAATTTTGGGTACATTTTTCTATGTATCATCATTTTCCACGGCCTGATCGGCAAACAAGAACCATATGGGGAAGACATGAAGAACTATAAAATCATTGAAATCTAGAAAAGGACTCGGCTAAGAATAAAAATAAAACACACTCAATTACCGAAAAAAAAAACATTGCAAAAATTAAAATTCTAACCCAAACAAGCAATCTAAATATGATAAATGTGAAGGGCATGGAACGATGGTACCTGATCACTACTAAGGAGGAAGAGGAGCAAAGATATAATTGAAAAAGCTATCGGCCTGATAATCCTCGTGATGTCGAACCCCCTCTCAATATGCTCAATTTTGCTGTTCATGATATGTCGTAGCTCTCTATCCAGGTGGTTCAATATCAGTCTAAAAAAATTTTGTGGAGGCTCGTTAGATCGTATTAAACATTTCATAGAACATACCCTCCCCAACTTAGACCATTATGACGTCCTCGTCACATAAACACACTTATAATGAGCAGACAATGAACACAATCAAATTCTTAATAAAATTCTTTGCTTATTTAGGATAGATGAAAGAAAATAAAAGTAAACTTAAGTCTAGAAACAACTAAAATTGGGTTAGAAATCCTCCCAACTTAGTTGTTGACAGTAAAACAATTAAACAAGATAATCCGCCTTTTCGTAGGGAATCACGATTGCACTTAGCATGTGCAACAAGCCGTTAAACCCCTTGGTATCCCGAGTGGACGAGTGTTGTATCGTGTGGGTTTCCAGAAACACACCCACAAAGTTCTCTGGGTTGCCTCCCAGGAAGCGTTAATTTTTACATCTTCAGCCAGACGTACTGCTCCTATACTAGCCTAACTAGATTTGGGATCTTTTAACCTGATTAGTTCAGAGACTAGCATATTATTGGTGGCCCATTGAACATATAATTTTAGCTTGTGTCTAATGGAAACCAGTGTCTTTTGGAAATTGACAATAATTGTTCATCAGGGAAGGAGTCCCTAATGTGATCAGTAAAGTCTAATGGTAGAGTTAGGAGCCTAGATAGGTGGTTGGCAACAACATTCTCGGTCCAACCTACTGCCTCTTTATATTTTACCATTACTTGCAGTAGAGCTTTTTCTTGTGCCTTGGTCAGATCTAATGAAATAATGACTGATAGAGTGTCATTTTGACGTAAGAAGGCATATTTCAAATGCACAGGCAAAATTTTTAATTTTAGAACAGGTGGTTGTTTCAGTTGAAGCCCTTGCAGATTGAGGCAAACCAGTTGGCAACTTTTCAGTCTTATGGGTCCACCGTGGTTTTTTAGGTTCCAGTGTGGATTGAATGACCGCCTCAAGTTCATTGCATTTCTCAGAGTTCATTATGACAGTGTCGTGCTCATCAAAGAATAATTCAGTGGTGTCATTGGCATTGATTAATGAACCGTGCTGCTTAAGCTCATCCACCGCATCTATCATGTAACATTCTGAATCGATTGAAGCAGCGGTGGAAGCATTGAACACATTTAACCGCAGCTTATGATTTCCAAAGGCAATATCTATGGCTCCCGTTCTACAATTGATTTGAGCATTAATTGTAGCTAAGAACGGTCTACCTAAGATAATGGCTGGTTGGTTCTCTCTAAAAGAACTCTTTGTATCTAAAACTAAAAAGTCAACCGGGTAATAAAATTCTTCTACTTTTACTATCACGTCCGATAAGATACCCCTTGGGTATTTTGTTGACCGATCTTCTAGTTGTAGAAGTATATCTGTGGTCTGTAACTGGCCCAGATCATGTTTATCAAACAAATTCCTAGGTAAAATGTTTACACTGGCTCCAAGGTCGAGTAATGCCTTTTTGACTTTCACATTTCCAATTGTCACTGGAATCAAAGGTGATCCAGGATCTTACAACTTTGGTGGCAAGGAATTAGAAATCATTGCACTCACTTGCTCAGTTAAATTGATCTGTTTGGGAAGCGAGACCTTGAACTTTCCTTTTAGCGTGCAGAGATCTTTTAGAATTTTGGCATAAGAGTGTATTTGTTGAATAGCCTTGACTAATGGGATATTGATTTTTACTTGATCGAATAAGTCCCACAATTCTTCGGGTTGTGGACCTCTCTTGCCTTATGAAGATGATTTTGGATTATTTAGAGCAGCGGGGTAAGGAGGAGGAGCTGTGGTGTCCTGATCCTTAACCGCCTCCCCAACTTTGGGAGTTAGAATGTCTGCCTTAATTGGTTCCTTGAAAGTAACTTTCTTAGAACCTTTCTTCTTCTTAGGATCCTCTGTCTCTTCATACACGACCTCAGTGTCGGTGTCTTCTTCTACCTCTTGTTCCTTTGGCATTTTGATCTTGTTATCTACTTCTCTACCACTTCTCAGGGTAGTCACCTTAGATACTTCATTAAGCTCATGCTTCTTCTCTTTTTCGTATGCGTGCGAAGTGTTTAGAACAGTGTTACTCGGAAGCTTTCCCTCCTATCGTCTTGTGAGCGATTTGGCTATCAGACCCATTTGGCGACTCAACATCTCGTTAAAAATTGATTGTTGCTTCATGAATTCTGTGAACTCCGAAAATTATGAAGAACTCGTATTCGTCTCCACGTGAAAGTGAGGTTGATCACGTTGGTTCAGATTGTAATATCGCTCATCCTTAGCAGAAGTTGAACCATACTGATATTCTCTTCGTGATGGTTCATACCTTGGTCTAGATTGATGATCGATAGGCTGATCATTTTTCCATCAAAAACTAGGATGACTTCTCCATCCTGGATTATAGGTTTCCGAAAATGGGTCATCCCTCTCCCGATGAGCTCTAAAACCATATACTTCATTAGCATATTCTTCAGTGGATTGCACTCAAGGACATGCTTCAGAATGATGAAATGGATCTCCACATATTACACAGTTAATTGATGCAGCGGGGTTTTGGCTATAACCCTTTATCAGTTGATCTATCTTCTTTCCAAGTTCTGAGATTTCACTTTTCACTTCATGTTTCCAGGCATTTCTATACCCATCACCTGAACTCCGATATTATTCTCAGAACCGGCTTGAACTTTGAGACCTTTACTGAGTTGATTCAGTAATTCTCAAGCCTCATCATCTTCTTTAGCTAAGAATGTGCCACCAGTAGCAGCAATAATTATGTTGCGACTCTCTTGACTCACACCATCAAAAAAATGTTTTGATAAGCATCCATTTGGGCACTTCATGATGTGGACAAGCTCTCAACAGTTCATTCATACGATCAAATGCTTTAAAGAATTGTTCACCGGGTTTGTTTTAAACCCAGTAATTTCCTTTCTTTTCTCAGTGGTAGGTAGTATTCATTGAGAAATTCTCTTTTCATTTCATCCGATGTCGTGATGCTATTGGTAGGTAGCGAAACGAACCAATTTTTAGCTTTCTCTTTTAGCGAGAAAGGAAATGATCGAAGTTTTAAACCGTCGGTGGTTGTACCTCGAACATGTTAGCTTTACAAATAGTCATAAACTCGGCTAAATGCTCATTAGGTTCCTCACTAGGCATCCCTCAGAAGATATGAAGAATTTAGAATAATTGAGGACGAACTTCGGGTTCATTCTCATTTTCAGGATAACGGATAGGAGAAGGGCCGGGCACATCACGAGGGCGGTAATGTGACTCAACCGTCTGTCTCGCGTGTTCACCCATCCTAACAACTACGCGCTCAGGTTCTTCTTGTTCACGATTTCTTGGCGAAATCGGAATCTCCAAAGTGGGAATTTCTTCCTCTTGTTCGTTTTTCGTCCTCTGCGTGTATACGTTGATCGCTTAAATTCTCCGTGATTAATGTTTGTTGTTTTTGTATCCTGACAATCATTTGGTTATATTAGCTACTTTTTCGATTTCGGTTCGAATTGTAGCGGCAATCCTTTGGTCGATCGATGTGTGTGCATAAACTATTAAAGACTTAAATTAAATTACTTAATTAAACTAATTATATTTTTGGTGGTAAAGTAGAGAACTACAATTACCTTTTTGATTTTTTTCTTTTTAGTTTTTTATGTAATTTTTTAATAATAGAAATTAACGACTAAAAATGATTAAACTAAAGTACTTAAAACTAAAACGACGGCAAAAACTAACTTCTAGCCCTAACTAACGTTACCACTCCCCGGTAATGGCGCCAAAATCTGACGAGCCGTCGTTGTGGCCCGTAGAAATAACCTTAAATTTAACTATTAGCTTAGAGAAGTAAGGGTCGAATCCGCAGGGAGCGTGTAGGTTTATTAGGGTTAAATATCTATGTTAAAACCAATTTTAAATTGATGAAATAAATAAGTGTAGGGTTGATATTGTAAATTTAGCATAGTTGTATTTTGTTATAAATAGAAATGTTGACTTTTGTAAAGAAGTGATCTGACATTTTCTGTAACAACCTAACTTTTTATCAGTTATGTAATGACTATTTTGAGATAATAATATAATTTTGTTATATTATTTGGAATTTTCAAATATTGATTAAGAATAAAAATATATTAAGTAAATATAATTTTATATTATATGTTATGAATAATTAAAGATGATTAAGTTTAAAAGATAGATAAGATACAAAAGTTTAGTGGGTTAAATAGCAAAATTGATCAAATTAATATATAAAAACTAAAATTTATGACCATTTAAGATCATTTAACCCACAAACCTCTCTCTCTCTAATCTCTCTCTAAAACTCACGGCAATTTCACAAAACTTACCAAGAAATTCAAGATTTGTTCAATTAATTGAAGAATCAAGACAAGGGGAGTTACAACAAATCATCAAACATCATCAATTGACAACAATTCAAGGTAATTATCGATTAAATTTCCTTAATATTCAAGAGTTTGGTTCGGTTTTATTAAAAACCGAAACCAAGAGATTAAAATGTGGAAATTATGTGTTGCATGTGTATAAACTTAGAAAATTATGATGAATTTAAAGTGATAGATGAAACAGATTTAAAATTCGTGGGTTAAATCATCCAAATTGAGCAAAAATCGGAATTTCTATGAAAAATAATGTTCTTGAGAAAATTATGAGTTTATGGATGATCTTGACTAAATTAAGATGTTTTTGATCAAAGAAATTATATAAAAACACTCAAATAATGTTAATACAACTTTATATAACATTGCATGTTAATAAAAAGTATTTTGGGGAATTTTTATGAAAAATCCGAATGAACACCTTCAAGAACATCAAGAACATTTCTGGGAAAATTATGAAGGTATGAGTCCGAATTCGGTTGAAACCGAATTCGGATGAGTGGCTCATTTCGGATGGTACCCAATTCGGATCTAAAATTCGGACCTCACTTTGTAATTGGTTCGGATGTAGCATTTCGGATTTGAATGATCCGAATTCGGTCCTCATTTCGATTATAATCCTCAATTCGGATGATGTGCCCAAATTCGGATGCTTCCCAATTCGGTCCTAAATATCCTAATTCGTATGGCTCAATTCGGATCACTTTGATCCGGATGATCCGAATCCGGGTCCCCAATCCGGATGTATTCGAAATAGAGGGATCCGAAACCCAACATTTATATAATTGATATTTAATGAATGATTATATACATTGTTAAATGTATAAATAAAGGACTTTTTGAGAAATATTGAGACAGAGAATAAATTGAGAATAAAGAAGTTATCAGAATCAGATAGAATTACAGATTTCAATGACCAAAAGAAATAATGAAATTCCATGATAATGATGATGATAAAGATGATGAAGTTAACATGATTTTATCATGAATGAATTTGAACAGGTTCAGTATATTCTGAACAAAGATTTAAAGACTTAAAGACTTAAAAGCGGATCAGAGACTTGATTTGACAAAGAACAGAATTGACAAGATAAAATCCTGAGATAACTCAGGTGGCAGATTCATATATCTGTTTGACCAAGACCAGACCAGTGAGTTATAGATATTCAAATTGAACATGCAAAGATCCGTTTGAGATATATTGATGTTGTTACATTATTTGACATTCATTCATCAGCTGGATTGAGACCTGTGCACACCATGGATGGGTGTTGCCCAGTGAATCATGATAGCTAATTGCTTATCATTTCATATTGCATTTATTAGCATTTCAGACTTTGTTTTATGATTCGTTGCTATCATGATTCCTAAGACTTATGCTTATTTCATTAATCAGACTTGATAAGATTTATTCAGCTTGACTAGCCCTTATGGTCTATTGTTCTAGACCCGGCTATTTCACCAGTTCTTATGAACTTGGTAATGACCTCCGATGTTCGGCCATGTTGACCTACTGGTAGCTAGCCCAGTATGTGGCTGATCCCCACGATATAAGCGTGAGTGTGGTTTGAACATCATCCGATCTTAAGATACTATATCTCAATCATGATGAGGGCTGTAGCGGCAGCCAAGACTTATCACGCTTAGATTTATGACTCCGCTTGACACGCATGTTAATATTGAAAATCTATAAACTCACTAAGCTTTGCTTACAGATGTTGCTTTAAAATTTTACAGGAAAAGCCAAAGGAAAATCACCTGCAGGACCTAGTATTTAGGTCATTCAAGATCCAAGTTTTGAAGCTTTCCTAGACCACTTCTCAACAAACTTTCTGGTACTGATTTGGAAGACAGCTAATGTGGTGGTTCTGGGTAGACTTGTTGTGATGATTGATGTTATGAATAGATTAGATGTTACCCTTTTATAACTTTAATTTGAAATATGTAATCTGTATCCTAATATGTAATGTACATGTAATTTTTAATTTTCCGCATTATAATTACCCTATCTTAGTATGGTTGATATCGTATTGCAATATGATGTGGGACCTAGACTGGTGAGCACTGCCCCGTAAGGGGTGGTTTTCACAGGATGGTATCAGAGAACTAGTTTGAGTGAATCAAGTATTACGTAAGTATACTTGATCTCAAACTGAAGCAATACATATGTATCAATCATTTAGGTGGTTTGAACTGAGATAGGATGTACAGACTGTTAGGATGGGAAAAGGGTACATAGATCTAAGCCTATAAACTGATAGTTAATTGATTTTAATTTTCAGTAGAAGATGTCAGGATCAGGATCAGGTGATATTCCCAACAATATGACCCAACAACAAATGTTTGAAATGATGCAACAATTTCTAGCCCAACACTCAGAACAACAAAACAAAATGATGCAAGAACAGTTTCGTGCCAGAGATGAGGCCGAAGCTAAAAGACGTGAAGAAAAGAAAAATAAGAGAAAAGAAAAGCAAGTCCAGACCAATGAATCTGATTCTGATAATTCAAATCCAGAAACCCAAATAGCTCAGCCAAAAGGCTGCAAATTCAAAGATTTTAAAGCGAGCGGTGCCCTGAATTTCGAGGGTACTGTGAATCCGATTCAGGCGATGGATTGGATTAGTCATACGGAAGAAATATTTAGAATCTCTGACTGTTTAGATTCTAAGAAAGTAAGCTACGCATCTGCGTTGTTTGTTGGAGCTGCTCGTGCATGGTGGAAGACACAGCGAAGCATATACGGGGAGGAAGTCATTCAGACGTTAGAATGGGAGCAGTTTCTTGATATGTTCAATGCGAAATACTGCCCGGTCGACCAGCAAGATAAAATGGAAGTACAACTGATGCAGCTGACTCAGGGAACGAAGACAGTTGATGAATATGAACACGAGTTTTCACGTCTATGTGGTTACTCTTCATACCAGGTTGCTACCGAAGAAAGGAAAATGAATAGGTTCCGAGTAGGACTCAACCCTAGATACAGACATCCGATGAGCGCGATTAAATACAAGAGTTATCTAGAAATGGTAGAAGCAGCTAGACAGATTGAACGAGGGTACTTAGAGTACGGCGATCAGCTCTACGCTCCGTCTACCAATCCGATGAACCCGTCTCCTCCAAAGAAACAACGATTTGGCAGATTCTTTAAGCCAAATAAATCTCAGACTCAGCAATCCTATCAGCATAATTCACAACCGAAAGCCCAAGTGTATTCCCTCACGAACGAACCACGATTCTGTAGGCGATGCAGAAAGTCACACATGGGGTTGTGCAATCCAGAAGATGTCACTTGCTTCTCATGCAACATGATAGGTCATAGCAGCGAGGAATGTCCACAGCAAGGACGTGGATGTGCAAAGTGCGGGAAACGAGGGCATTTCATGTATCAGTGTAGAAGCGGGCCGCGATATCAGTCTCAATCATCTGCGGGAGGTTCTTCGGGAAAAAGTTCTGCTGCAACGCCAATTGCCCGGACACGAGCTTTCCAAATCACTGCCGAGGAAGCCAAAGAAACGCCTGATGTAGTTACGGGTATGTTTTTACTTAATTCGATTCCGGCACGTATACTATTTGATTCTGGCGCAAGTCGTTCTTTTATATCGACTTCTTTTGCATCAAGACTACATAAAGCTCCATCAAAACTTCCTGTGATTCTAGACATTGAGACAGCCAGTAACAATTTCGTTATGGCTGATTCCGTTTACCGAAACTGCACTCTACTTGTAAATAACATTGTATTCAACCTCGACCTCATCCCGATACCGTTAAAAGAGTTCGACGTTATTATCGGCATGGATTGGCTAACGAAAAATGAAGCTACTATTGTCTGCAACCGCCGAATCATCCGAATCAAGACTACAGACGGCCGAGTGTTAGAGATTAAAGGCGAAAAGCGAAAAGGTGATCACTGCTTCATTTCCATTGAAAAAGCACATAAGTATCTATCTAAAGGTCGCGAATCTTATTTGTGCTATGCTTTATCCGAAACCAACCCTGAAAAGAAATCTCTGTCTGATATCCCGATAGTCTGCGAGTTCCCGGACGTCTTTCCTGACGACATTTCTGGAGTGCCACCGGAACGTCAAGTCGAGTTTAGTATTGACTTGGTTCCTGGTGCGGCTCCTATCGCCAAAGCTCCATACAGACTTGCACCTGCAGAAATGCAGGAAATGTCAAAGCAACTGCAAGAGCTGTTGGAGAAGGGGTTTATCCGACCGAGTTCTTCTCCGTGGGGTGCACCAGTTCTGTTTGTTAAAAAGAAAGACGGAACTTTCCGTATGTGCATCGACTACCGCGAGTTGAACAAGGTTACAATAAAGAATAAGTATCCTCTGCCCAGAATCGATGATCTGTTTGATCAGTTACAAGGAGCCAGTTACTTTTCAAAAATAGATCTCCGTTCTGGGTATCATCAGTTAAAAGTCAGAGAAGAAGATATTCCAAAGACAGCCTTCCGTACAAGATACGGTCATTACGAATTTCTCGTGATGCCGTTCGGCTTGACAAATGCACCAGCGGCGTTCATGGACCTCATGAATCGCGTGTGCAGACCTATGTTGGATAAATCAGTTATCGTATTCATAGACGATATTCTGATTTACTCCAAAACGGAGGCTGATCATTCTATTCATCTGCGGCAGTTGCTAGAGTTAATAAGAAAAGAAAGACTCTATGCAAAATTCTCTAAATGCGAATTCTGGCTCAGACAGGTATAATTTCTACTATATAAGTCTTGAGCTGTTTCCTTAACTATTTTTCGCCTCAGAATTTGAATTTCTATCTTGATTTTTATAGATCCAGTTCCTTGGCCATGTTGTTTCTGGCGAAGGAATTTCTGTTGATCCTTCAAAAGTCGAGGCTGTTCAGAAGTGGCAAACACCTCGCAATGCCTCAGAGATAAGAAGTTTCCTTGGATTGGCCGGTTATTATCGGCGATTCATAAAGGACTTCTCAAAGATTGCTGTGCCGCTTACAATGCTAACACGGAAGAATACTCCTTTCGTTTGGACCGATAAACAGCAAGAGGCATTTGATATTCTGAAGCAAAAGTTGATTCAAGCGCCGATCCTAGCCTTGCCAGAAGGTAATGACGATTTCGTTGTTTACAGCGACGCTTCTGGTACTGGCTTAGGATGTGTTCTTATGCAAAGGGGAAAAGTAATTGCCTACGCTTCAAGGCAATTAAAAGATTACGAGAAAAGTGCACCAACTCATGATCTTGAGCTGGCTGCCGTCACCTTTGCTCTGAAAATCTGGCGGCATTATCTATATGGGACTCGGTGTCAGCTCTACACCGATCATAAGAGTCTCAAACATCTTTTCACTCAAAAAGATCTGAACATGAAACAGCGTCGATCCTTGGAGCTTATCAAGGATTATGACTGCGAGATCTTATATCATCCCGGCAAAGCAAATGTTGTTGCGGATGCGTTGAGTAGAAAAGTGTATCCTGAAAAGTGCTGTTATGCCCTAACTCCAGTTATATTCTCTTCTGATCTTATTGAAGATATTCGAGTTGCTCAAGCCGAAGCAATGAAAGAAGAGAATATTGATTCCGAAAATCTTAAAGGGCAGCTACAATTACTATCTCTGAACCATTTGGGACTTTACTGTCTCCAGGGAAACCGAATCTGGGTTCCTAAATATGGTTCTATTCGTAGCACTCTTCTGTCCGAAGCTCATCAGTCCAAGTTATCTATTCATCCTGGCAGCTCAAAGATGTATTTTGATCTGAAAGTTGATTACTGGTGGCCAGGAATGAAGAAAGATATCGGTAAGTGTGTTGAAAGCTGCAGAGTTTGTCAGATGGTTAAGGCAGAACATCAGAAGCCCTTCGGGGATATGCAACCACTGCCAGTTCCTGAATGGAAGTGGGAGCATATAACAATGGACTTCATTACGAAGCTGCCAAAGACCAAAAGACAGCACGACTCCATCTGGGTAGTCGTTGACCGATTAACGAAATCAGCGCATTTCATTCCGATAAAAGAAACTTATTCTCTCGATAGATTGGCACAGATATACATCACTGAAATAATTTCTCGTCACGGTGTGCCAAAGTCTATCGTTTCTGATCGTGATAGTCGCTTCACATCCAGATTCTGGCAAGCACTACAAGAAGGGATGGGTACTCGGATTTCTATGAGTACTGCTTATCATCCAAATGCAGATGGCCAGAGTGAGCGTACTATTCTAACTCTCGAAGATATGCTTCGTGCCTGCATTCTTGATTTAGGTGGTAACTGGGATGACCACTTGCCGTTGGTCGAATTTTCCTATAATAACAGTTATCATTCTACGATCAAGATGGCCCCTTTTGAAGCTTTGTACGGTCGAAAGTGCAGAACTCCTACCTGTTGGCGCGAAACAGGCGAATCGCCAATAGCAGGTCCTGCCCTTCTACAGTTGACTCACGAGAAGATTCAACTTGTCAGAAGGAATATTCTTGAAGCTCAAAGCAGGCAGAAGTCATATTATGACAACCGGCACAGATCAATCAGTTTTGCAGTTAACGATTGGGTGATGCTGAAAGTATCCCCAATGAAGAATGTGGTGCGATTCATTAAAAGAAACAAGTTAGCTCCGAGATTTATCGGACCGTTCAAGATCATTGAAAAGATTGGAAATCAGTCTTATCGTCTTGATCTACCAGCGGACTTAGCTGGAATACACCCTGTATTCCATGTTAGTCATTTGAGAAAAAGCTTAGCTGACGAAAGAGAAGTACAGTTACCACACGTTAACCTACAGATAGATGAGAAGCTTCGCGTGGTTGAAGAGCCAGAACGTATTCTGGACTCAAAGACTAAGAAGCTTAGAAATAAAGAAATACAGATGGTGCTCGTCCAGTGGAAACACCACAAAGGTTCGCATCAGTCTTGGGAATCAAGAGATGTCATGAAAGCTACTTATCCCAGTCTGTTCGAATCTATCTAACTTCGGGGACGAAGTTTGCGCGTGGTGGAGCCCATTCTGTAACAACCTAACTTTTTATCAGTTATGTAATGACTATTTTGAGATAATAATATAATTTTGTTATATTATTTGGAATTTTCAAATATTGATTAAGAATAAAAATATATTAAGTAAATATAATTTTATATTATATGTTATGAATAATTAAAGATGATTAAGTTTAAAAGATAGATAAGATACAAAAGTTTAGTGGGTTAAATAGCAAAATTGATCAAATTAATATATAAAAACTAAAATTTATGACCATTTAAGATCATTTAACCCACAAACCTCTCTCTCTCTAATCTCTCTCTAAAACTCACGGCAATTTCACAAAACTTACCAAGAAATTCAAGATTTGTTCAATTAATTGAAGAATCAAGACAAGGGGAGTTACAACAAATCATCAAACATCATCAATTGACAACAATTCAAGGTAATTATCGATTAAATTTCCTTAATATTCAAGAGTTTGGTTCGGTTTTATTAAAAACCGAAACCAAGAGATTAAAATGTGGAAATTATGTGTTGCATGTGTATAAACTTAGAAAATTATGATGAATTTAAAGTGATAGATGAAACAGATTTAAAATTCGTGGGTTAAATCATCCAAATTGAGCAAAAATCGGAATTTCTATGAAAAATAATGTTCTTGAGAAAATTATGAGTTTATGGATGATCTTGACTAAATTAAGATGTTTTTGATCAAAGAAATTATATAAAAACACTCAAATAATGTTAATACAACTTTATATAACATTGCATGTTAATAAAAAGTATTTTGGGGAATTTTTATGAAAAATCCGAATGAACACCTTCAAGAACATCAAGAACATTTCTGGGAAAATTATGAAGGTATGAGTCCGAATTCGGTTGAAACCGAATTCGGATGAGTGGCTCATTTCGGATGGTACCCAATTCGGATCTAAAATTCGGACCTCACTTTGTAATTGGTTCGGATGTAGCATTTCGGATTTGAATGATCCGAATTCGGTCCTCATTTCGATTATAATCCTCAATTCGGATGATGTGCCCAAATTCGGATGCTTCCCAATTCGGTCCTAAATATCCTAATTCGTATGGCTCAATTCGGATCACTTTGATCCGGATGATCCGAATCCGGGTCCCCAATCCGGATGTATTCGAAATAGAGGGATCCGAAACCCAACATTTATATAATTGATATTTAATGAATGATTATATACATTGTTAAATGTATAAATAAAGGACTTTTTGAGAAATATTGAGACAGAGAATAAATTGAGAATAAAGAAGTTATCAGAATCAGATAGAATTACAGATTTCAATGACCAAAAGAAATAATGAAATTCCATGATAATGATGATGATAAAGATGATGAAGTTAACATGATTTTATCATGAATGAATTTGAACAGGTTCAGTATATTCTGAACAAAGATTTAAAGACTTAAAGACTTAAAAAGCGGATCAGAGACTTGATTTGACAAAGAACAGAATTGACAAGATAAAATCCTGAGATAACTCAGGTGGCAGATTCATATATCTGTTTGACCAAGACCAGACCAGTGAGTTATAGATATTCAAATTGAACATGCAAAGATCCGTTTGAGATATATTGATGCTGTTACATTATTTGACATTCATTTATCAGCTGGATTGAGACCTGTGCACACCATGGATGGGTGTTGCCCAGTGAATCATGATAGCTAATTGCTTATCATTTCATATTGCATTTATTAGCGTTTCAGACTTTGTTTTATGATTCGTTGCTATCATGATTCCTAAGACTTATGCTTATTTCATTAATCAGACTTGATAAGATTTATTCAGCTTGACTAGCCCTTATGGTCTATTGTTCTAGACCCGGCTATTTCACCAGTTCTCACGAACTTGGTAATGACCTCCGATGTTCGGCCATGTTGACCTACTGGTAGCTAGCCCAGTATGTGGCTGATCCCCACGATATAAGCGTGAGTGTGGTTTGAACATCATCCGATCTTAAGATACTATATCTCAATCATGATGAGGGCTGTAGCGGCAGCCAAGACTTATCACGCTTAGAATTATGACTCCGCTTGACACGCATGTTAATATTGAAAATCTATAAACTCACTAAGCTTTGCTTACAGATGTTGCTTTAAAATTTTACAGGAAGAGCCAAAGGAAAATCACCTGCAGGACCTAGTATTTAGGTCATTCAAGATCCAAGTTTTGAAGCTTTCCTAGACCACTTCTCAACAAACTTTCTGGTACTGATTTGGAAGACAGCTAATGTGGTGGTTCTGGGTAGACTTGTTGTGATGATTGATGTTATGAATAGATTAGATGTTACCCTTTTATAACTTTAATTTGAAATATGTAATCTGTATCCTAATATGTAATGTACATGTAATTTTTAATTTTCCGCATTATAATTACCCTATCTTAGTATGATTGATATCGTATTGCAATATGATGTGGGACCTAGACTGGTGAGCACTGCCCCGTAAGGGGTGGTCTTCACATTTTCTAATTTGGTTTTTGCACGGAATCTGAGGAAGGATTTTAGTGCTACAGTACAGTTCATTCCTCTCATCATTGTAAATCATTTTGGCAATTATAAATCATTCGGTTAGTCTTTAATTGTGTTCTTAATTGCTATATGATGATTGTTTGATTGATATAGCTGGAATTACAATTGGTATCAGAGCTCAGAAATGATTTCTTGATTGCATTTTTTTGAAAAATATCACTGTTTCATCTCATTTTTCAGAAAATTGAAAAATCTCGTTGGGTTTTTGATTCAGTGGATAATTGTTTTTGATATTTGGATCGAAGGAATAGGTTTGAAAAACGATCAGATTGATCATAAGATTATTCTGTAATACAAAACACTCAAGAAGTTACATCGATTTTTTTGAATTTTTGAAAAACCCTTTGTTCTTCACCGTTCTTGTGAAAAACAATGAGTTTAATCTGATTTTAACCAAAGTGTTTTTAAAAAAAGGGTTTGTAATCAAAAACTTTATCTTCGATTTCAATTTGGAATCAATTGAAGCATTTTCACTGAAAAGATTCAAATTCTGGACTTGGAATTTCTAAAAACACATAAAACTCGAATATTACATAGTTCATGTTTCAATCGAGTTGAAAAGTTCTTTAAATCGAGGTGAAAAGTGTTACATTCGAGTTGAATGATAAGTTCAATCGAGTTGACTTAACATTTCAATCGAGTTTGCTTGAAAAGACAATCGAGTTGACTTTAAAGATCAATCGAGTTGACTTGAGTTGAAATCATTTTAAATAGAGTTTATCAGAAGAGTCATTCGAGTTGAACTACTTTTCATTCGAGTTGGGAACAAGCTTTATTCGAGTTTTATAAAACTTACATTAATTGTTTCAAATTGAATCAAGTTTTCAAGAAAGATTAATTCGAGTTTAATCAATCATCAGTCAATTTCGTTCGAGTTTAATCTCATTTGATCTGAGTTTTAGAGAGCATTCATTCGAGTTGACAACTCTTTGTATTCGAGTTGTCTTATTAATATGTTGATTGATTTTTTGTAGATTCGAGTTTCAATCTTAACAATTCGAGTTGATTTCATTCATTGTTCGAGTTTTCACATTCATTGATCGAGTTTCATACTATACTCATTCGAGTTTGATCAACTTACATTCAAGTTTGATCAATTTTTCAAATTCAATCAAATTTTCATTCAAAAGATCTTGGAAGACTCCTGTTATTCAGTCAAAATGTCTAAAGACGCACTAGCCATGGGGTCAGAAACAAAACCTCCAATTGTACAGAGGTGAATACGTACAATGGAGGGAGAGATTTCTTGAGTTTATTATTTTCCATGACCTGTCTGATGAGATGCTGAAGTCACTCAATGACGGACCAGTTGTTTTTCTTGAGACAATACCTGCTGTACCCACCGGCAACCCTCCAATACCTGAAAGAACTATTGAGGTCACAAACCTAACTGAAGCACAAAAGCGTAGAAAACTGGGGGACAAGACAACTAGAAAACTGTTGTTGATATCAATACCAAATGATATATACACCTGTCTAACTCATACCAAAACAGCCAAATCCATCTGGGATGAGGTTTGTAAGTTGACAAGGGGTTCAGACAGAGCAGCAACAAATAGAGCCCGAAACAGTTTAATGACGTTTGAGAACTTCAGAGCAAGGAAGGGGAACTGCTGGAGAGTACGTATCTGAGGTTTGTCAGTTTGGTCAGTGAAATGAAGAGGAATGGTGTCACAAAGTCAAATTTAGACATCAATGTCAAATTCCTGAACGTACAAAATCCGGAGTGGGAAAAGTACGCAATGATAATTCGGGAAACCAAAGATATTGAAGACATGGACTTTCACATGGTATTTGAAAACCTTAACAACTACCAGGAAGTTGTTTTAAGGAAGACGTCCGGAAAGAAGAAGGCTAAAAAAGAAACTGTTGATCCTTTAGCTTTATTAGCAGACAAGAAGTACAAATACAAGCTAAAGAAGGAGAAACGAGTAGTAGTGAGCAGTAGTTCATCAGAGTCAGACTCATCGGATTCCTCAACTGATTCTGAAATTGAAGAGATGAAGAAACAAATGGCCTTACTGACGAAGGCATTTCAGAAGAAGTTTTACCGGAAACCAACCAACAACAAGATGAGGTACAAAACAGGTTCATGGAAGTTTGAAAAGAAAGACAGATATGATAAATCAGGAGAGAGCGGTGGCAAGAAAGCAGGCAACTATGAAAAATCTGAAAAGTCAGTCAAGAAGGACTCTGAGCAAAAGTGCTACAACTGTGGCAAGCCAGGTCATTATGCTAGAGAATGTAGATTGCCTGTAGTTAAAAATTCAGAATACTACACTCGTAAGGCACTACTAGTAAAGGAAAAGGAGGCCGACAAAGCTTTAATGGCTGAAGATGATCACTGGCTTCAATTATCTGAAGACGAAGATATATTAGATAAAGATGCACACATCTGTCTGAAGTCTTTAATGATTCAGGACTTAGTGGGTCTGCGATGATAGCTGAAGATGAAGTTTGGGTGGGTTTGACGGATGAGGAGAATGAAGAGAAAGAAGAGTCTGATGATGATAAGGAACTAAATGAAGAGTTAGCACTAATGGCAACAGGAGATGCTGAATGCAGCAAGGATAAAGATAATGATGACTCAGATTCAGATACATCAGAGAGTTCAGAGACACCTGAGGTACAAACTAACTCTGATTCTGAAAATGATGACTCCTGTATGCTAGAACAAAAACTGACGCAAATGGCTTACATGTTAAAGAAATTTGAAAAATCTTTAAAAGTTGAAAATAAAAATGTTCATTCCTTGGATAACAAATTAAGTCAAGAACATGCATTAGTGTTAGATTTTTCCAAGGATAAGGCATTAGCGTTACGAGCTGTATCAGATCTACAAGATAAAGCAAATGATCTCCAAAGTCAAATTCAGAAACTGAATAGCAATATATCTGACCTAACAGAAAAACTGAATTTAGCTGAATTAGAAGCATCAAGTTATTCTGTGAAAGATCATGCCATATTTGATGAAAGAACGAAACTTTACGAGAAAATTAAATCATTGGAAGATGAGTTTATAAAACGAGGTCAAACAGATCAAATGATATATTTAAATCAACCTAAAGATACCGAATTTTATAATTCTAAATCTGGTATAGGTTGGACTAATACTAAATATCTGACAAAAGCACTTTCAAATTTACCTACTTTATATGATGTCAGATACATGAATTTAGGATTATAAATAATTTCTATGAAAGCTTCGGATGAAATAGAATCAAGTGAAGATTCAAAAAGGTTGAGATTTGATAAAATGCAGAATACTGTCGATTATAACAGTTTAAATGAATCTTATCATGTTAGTACACTCTGTGTGACCATAGCAGTCTAAGTTTTGTTAGCATTTTGTGTAAGTCAAGTAACTTGGTATTGAAGATTAAATAGTGTTTGACATATGCATTTATGTGTGTTTGATATTGATTGATTGTGTGTTTGAACTTAGTGTAATGTATTACAAGAAGTTCAAACATAAGGTTCAAATATAAATTCACACATAAGTTAAAACATAGATTCAAATAGAAGTTTGTCATGTGAAATTTGAATTTAGGGTAAATTCGAATTTATCATGAAGGTAAATTCGAATTTGTCATGTGGACAAATTCGAATGGGCCTTGGGCCTGGTTTGAGTTTGTCCCATGACAAACTCGAATTGGTCAGTATAATTAAGGATTAACTCGAATAATTATCAGACTTTTGCAGAATTTCGGAGAGTAATTAAGCAAAGGCGATCTCGAGTTTACTAGCATTCAGAGAGTGTTTTCGGAGAGAATCATCGTGTAGGTACGTTCGTCGGCGTTTGTATAACATCGTGTTAGTCTCTGTGTTCCGTGCGTGTGATCTTACCGTCAAGCCGCTAACGAGGATTCCGCACTCGTTGGACGGTGTCGCGTCTAGATAGATCCGTGAGTTCAAGACCTTACAAGTGGTATCAGAGTCTTTGGGGTGTTCTTGGTGTTCTTCGTGTTCATAAGCAACATCCTAGGTTTCTTGACGTTTTGGACGGTTAATATCACGATTTTTGAGGTTATTTCGAGCTTATCAAATCAGTTTTCGGGAAATACTTTGTTGTAGTTCAAGTTTTTGATCAAAATCAGTATTTTTACTTGTAAAATTATTGACTTAATCTGAAAAACTTGAAAAACTCGAAGTATTAGCCGTTTTTCGAATTTGCGGCGCTCGAGATTAGTAAGGGAGTATTAGGGTTTTCTAAAATTTCGAGTTTGACCAAAATACGCTCCTTTCGAGTTTCCTTAAAGTTTGCTTCAAATTTGGCAAGTTCGAATTTGCTTTGGGTTTCGACTTTACACTAAAGTCGAATTAGGGAATTTCGAGTTTAGTGGACCTTCGAATTTAGTTGGTTTTTCGAGTTTAAGAGGACCTTCGAATTTGTCTTTAATTTCGAATCTACTTGGACTTCAAACTTAATTTCGAATTTAGTTCCAAACCAGTTTAAAATTAATTAAAATCGAATTTATTAAAATTTGAAAAATTACTTTAAACTAATTTCGAATTAAATTAATTAAGTTTGCATTCAAATATATTTGAAACAATGACAAGTTTACAGAGGTTCATTGAGATGGATCACGAGGTTGGAAAAACGAATTCTCCACCGAAGTTGATGAAAATAGAGGACTATTACTGGTGGAAGGAAAGGTTTGCCGACTTTGCAAGGTTTAATGATATGCGAATGTGGATCTGTATCGACGAAGGATACATTCCACCTACAGCTGAAGTTGAAGGACGACAAAAGGTTGTGCCTTATTCAAAGACGAAGGATGACGATAAAAAGTTGTATGAAGCCGAGAACCGTGCCTTCACTATCATTAGAATGGCGTTACCTCAGGAGATCTTACACACCTCCCGTAATCTAAAGACAGCAAAAGAGCTGTGGGATGCGTTAGAGAAACGGTGTGAGGGTAACCCGAGGGTCAGAAAGAACAGAATGGAAATGCTCAAGCAGCAGTTCGCCATCTTCAAAGCATTAAAGAACGAAAAGCTGGATGAGACTATTACCAGATTTTATCATCTATTGACTGAGTTAGACAGCCATGATGTGGAGTATAGTGAGACAGAGAAAATTAACAAGATTCTGGATGCTTTACCGGCCAAATGGGATATGTATGTGGCCTTGATAAAGCATGATGAAGACAAGTTCTATACTCTGACTCTAGATAATGTTATCGGAACGCTGAGGGCATATAACTTTGAGTTGCTAAAGAAGGAAAAGAATTATGACCAAGTTCAAGATCCTGCTATGTACTTTGGGAAATCAAACTCCTCGGCAGCAACTGAATTGAAGACGGCTACATCCTTCTTTTCAGGAGAAACATCGTCACCGGTTGAAACAGAAGACTCAGTAAGTAGGGCTTTCTTAGGGTTTGCTAGACCAGACGACAAGCAGCATCAGGCTACTCCGGCATCTACATCTCAAGGATATTCAAAGATGCCTATGAGCGCAAAATCGGCTGAAGACCATCTGAATCTGTTGGCTTCATTCGTGGCCGCCTACGACAATTGCGTTCAGGGCAAAATTAACGATCCTGCACTTTGGGATGAGGATTACGATCAGGTAGACCCTGATGATCTTGAAGAGATGGATCTGCAATGGCAACTGGCCATGGTAACTCAGAGAGTTAAAAGGTTCATCAAAAGAACGGGAAGGAATCTGAATGTTAGTAACATTAAGATTGGATTTGATAAGTCCAAGGTTAAGTGTTACAACTGTCAGGGGTTAGGACACTTCGCCAGAGAGTGTCGACGACCGAAAGTAGAGAACTACTAGGGACAGTATCAGAATCAATCGCAAGGGCGATATCTACCGAGTAGTTCAACCAGTCAGGCGAATATAGTTGGTCTGTTATCTAATGTCACATCAGATAGACAGCTAGATGGAACTTATGACTGGAGTACACATCCAGAATCGAATGCTAGAGCCTTTATGGCTGAAGTGACTGAGACTGGAAGTGATGGAGCAGAGGAAAACACAGGGGACAGTCATCAGAATGAAAGCAGTCCGATGTGGGTAGAAAAGTCAGCTGATCAGACAATTCTGGAGTTTGCCGCACAGATGGCCAACGTGGAATCAGATCATGCCAAGGTAACTCAAAACTTTTCGCTTTTCCATGATTTATGTGTTTTGTGTGCTACATCTAACGATAGGTTAAATTTAGTACTGGAATCACATCAAACCATATCTGCTCAAAATGAAACATTAAAATCAGATAATGCTAGCCTAATAGATATAAAGCAAGATCTTAGGGATAAGCTTAAGGCAGATGTGCAAGATGTTGTAGTTCTAAAGGACAAACTGAGCGAACAGTGTGTTAGGTTAGAACTGATGTATGAACATGTTGAGGCATTGACCAAGGAGCTTAAAACCAAAGAGGTAGAGCTAGCAGAATCTAAGGTGAAGGTAGCTGAGGTAAATAGTAAACTTGAAGAGTTTAGGAATTCATCTCTTAACCTAGGGAAAATCTTAGATGCACAGCGTCAGTCTAAGAAGCCTGTAGGTCTAGGATATCATGAGAGTCCTTCACCTTTCAACGATAACTACGTACCTCAACCTCAGGAGAAAACTGATAAATCAGTTGAATCAGAGGAAATACCGGAACCAGTGTCTAAAATTGCTAAGGAAAATGAGACTAAGGTGACTGCTAATAATATCAAGATTAAGAAAGTTAAATTTGTGCCATCCTCTAGTGATAAACCTGTAGGACAACACAAAATTGACTTTAATGATCAGGAGGATGAACCAGTTGCAATAGTTGAAACAAAAGAGCCAGACACTAGTGAGACACCTAAGTCAAAGGGCACACACAAAAAGTCAATTGACAAAATGTCTTGCTTTAGATGTCACGAAAGGGGGCATGTTGCTTCTAGCTGTCCGCATAGGAAAGTAGATACTACACCTAAGACTGGAAAGCCGGAACAACTCAACCTTCTCCAAGTGTTGCAAGCACTAGTAGTTCTCAGAATACCGAGAAAACTGTGCAAGCTGCACCAAAATCTGCTGTGAAACAAATACCTGTGTCAGGTCGACCAAAAGAGGTGATTAGGACTAATTCACCAAATAGAGTCATTAATCAATCTAGGTCAGGACCACTACAGAATTATAGGAGTACCACATCTAGCAGAGCTTACACTCCGGTTAGGTCACACACTCCTGTAAGACATCAAACACCAGGTAGAGCTCAGGGATATCAGACTGAAATGCATTATAATTGTAACTATTCGAGAGCTCCACAGCAAATGCCTACACAAAGGCCGAGAGTGAACTTAAATCACTCTGCACCACAACAGACTCCAATTCAAAGACCCAAGTCACCTGAAAGGAGAGATGGGTATTTGAAAGAGTTTAAGTATGTGGACGAGAATGGTATTACCAAGTCAGTTATGGCTTGGGTTCCCCGTGATAACTAACCTATTTTCTTTCATGTGCAGGAGATAACTACAGGTCCAAACAACAAATGGTTCGTCGACAGTGGTTGCTCCAGGCACATGACAGGGGAGAGAAGTCTACTTGCAGACTTCAAGGGAGGGAATCGGGGATTTGTATCATTCGCTGGCAATAAAGGAGGAAATATCACCGGTACTGGAGTGGTCACTAATGGGACTATCAAACTGGATCAAGTTTATCACGTTGATAAACTGGTTCACAATCTCATTAGTGTATCTCACATCTGTGATAAGAAGAACTCAGTACTTTTTACAGATACTGAGGCGTTAGTGCTAAAACCGGGGTTCAAGGTACCTGAAGAATGGATACTGATGAGTGCTCCAAGGAAGAATGACCTGTACATGCTCGACATGAACAAGCCGAAATCTTCGATGGGACCAATTTGTCTGCTATCTAAAGCTTCAGAGACTGAGTCGGTTTTATGGCACAGACGCATGGCACACTTGCACCTAAGGAAATAGAACTACATTACGAAAAATGGACTGGTGCAAGGTGTCCCTATGAAGAGTTTTCAGTTCGAGGATAAGTGTCTACCGTGCAAAAAGGGAAAACAACACAAGAAGGCACACAAGTCCAAGACTCAGAACTCCATCGCTGCCACATTCGATTTGTTGCATATGGATTTCTTCGGACCAATCAACAAAAGGAGTATAGGTGGTAGTTGGTACTGTTTAGTTATTACTGACGATTACTCACGTTTTTCTTGGGTTTTCTTTTTAGGTACAAAGGACGAGACGGCTGCCAAGCTCATCGGGTTCTTAGACCAAGTGGAAAATTCTTATGGAACGAGGGTTAAACGAATTAGGAGTGATAACGGAACAGAATTTAAAAACACTATAATTGGTGTATATTGCCTATCAAAGGGCATAGTGCATCAATTTAGTGCACCTTATGAGCCACAACAAAATGGGGTGGCCGAACGGAAAAACAGGACATTGATTGAGGCAGCAAGGACCATGCTATCGGATTCAAAGCTTCTTACCATGTTTTGGGGGGAGGCAGTGAATACTGCATGTCATGTTTTAAACCAGGTCCTTACTGTCAAATCATTAAACAAAATCTGTTATGAAGTTTTGAATAAACAGCCAGCAATTTTAACTGGCTTCGAACCTTTTGGGGTACCATGTACTTTAATGAAAACAAAAAATCAACCAAAGTTTGGTGAAAAGGCTGACGAAGGATACTTCCTAGGTTATGTGCCGAACTCACCAAATAAAAGGGTTTTTAACAAATCTAATGGTACAGTAGAGATTGTGTATAACATGGAAGTCACAAGTTATACACATGAACCCCAAACTGGTCCGGAATGGATATTTGATTATGACAAATTGTTAGCGTCATTTAACATTCCTTTGGATGGAAATGAAGGTACAATCGAACAGGACTTGTCGTCATTAAATCTGAATGACGAGGGTCAAAGTTTTCTGAGGACCACCTTTTCATCAACATCCGAGCCTACATCAACTGAAGATAGATCTCCGGAAGAAAATGATTCTGAAGTGCCTACAAATGAAAATCAGACAACAAATTCTAACTCAGAAGACAGGAGATAATCTGAGGGTTGACGAGATAGAGACATCTAGGATCAACAAGAACCATCCTATTGAAAGCATCATAGGAAGTCCCAATGCTGGTGTGAGGACTAGGAGTAGTTTAAATAACAACACAGTGTTGTTGTCGATGATAAATGACTCCGAGGCCTTTCATACCCGCCTCTACTCATGTTTCATCTCGCAAGTAGAGCCGAAAAATGTGCAAATGGCACTAAAAGACAACTCTTGGGTTGAAGCGATGCAGGAAGAACTGTCACAGTTTAGGAAACTAGAAGTGTGGGAGTTAGTTCCGTTACCTCAAGGAGAAATAGCAATAGGAACCAAATGGGTTTTTAAGTGCAAAAGAGATGATCGGGGTATAGTCACTCGCAACAAAGCAAGACTGGTGGTAAAGGGTTTCACCCAAGAGGAAGGAATCGATTACAATGAAGTGTTCGCGCCAGTGGCAAGGCTTGAAGCAATCCATTTGTTTCTGGCTTTTGCTTCCTTCAAGGGTTTTAAAGTTTATCAGCTAGATGTTAAGAGTGCTTTCCTTTATGGGAAAGTGAAGGAACTGGTATATGTGGAACAGCCGCCCGAGTTTACAGATCTGAAATATCCAGACAGAGTATATCGGTTAGATAAGGCTTTGTATGGATTGCATCAAGCACCGAGGGCGTGGTACGAGACTCTATCCAACCATCTTTTAGAAAATGGGTTTGAAAGAGGGAGAATAGATAGTACACTGTTCGTGAAGCAAAAAGGAGAACATTTCATCTTGGTACAAGTGTACGTCGATGATATCATATTTGGATCATCAGACGAGCAGATGTGCACTGATTTTGAAAAGGTGATGAAGTCAAAGTTTGAGATGAGTGCAATGGGTGAGTTAAACTTCTTTCTGGGTTTGCAAGTCGAACAGAGGAAGAAGGGCATGTTTATTCATCAGACGAAGTATGTCTATGACATCTTAGAGTGCTTCGGGATGGAAGGAACCAAGCTGACAGCTCACTTCAGCACACCGATTCAAGTGAATCACAATCTCGGACCGGGTACAGAAAGTGATACCAATGTGGATCTGACGTTATATCGGGCCATGATTAGGTCACTTATGTATTTAACTGCTTCTAGACCTGATATAATGCTTGCTGTTTGTATTTGTGCTAGGTTTCAAGCTAATCCGAAAGAGATGCACATGAAAGCTGTGAAGCGGATTCTACGATACCTCAAGTCGAAACCGAAGCTGGGACTTTGGTATCACGCGGAGGGCGATCTGGAATTGGAGGCGTTCACGAATTCAGACTACGGAGGATGCAGCTTGACGCGCAAGTCAACAACTGGAGGTTGTCAGTTCCTAGGAGGGAGACTTGTTTCCTGGCAATGCAAGAAACAGACTTCGGTAGCCGTGTCAACATGCGAGGCCGAATATGTTGCTGCTGGTAGTTGCTGTTCACAGGTTCTGTGGATTCAACAACAATTGCGGGATTACGGTTTGACTTATACTCATACTCCTATTAGGATAGATAACCAGTCAACAATTGCAATAATAATAATCCAGTTAAACATAATAAAACCAAGCACATAGACATAAGACACCATTTTATACGTGATTGTGCTGAAAAAAACTTAATCAAGCTGATAAAAGTGGCAACGGATGATAATAATGCAGATTTATTTACCAAAGCTTTTGATAAGTCACGTTTTGAGTATTTAATTCAACTAAACGGAATGCGTAATCCAGAGTAAGTTGTCCTTAGTAGAGTTTTATTTCGTTTTATAGCAGTAGCTTTTCTTTCTTTTTATAGTAAGTATTAGTAAACTTAGGATATTTTCCTTTTATAGTAAGTTAGTAGGTTATTTTATTTTCTTACTCTTATTTATGAAAAACAAAATAAAAAAGAGAGAAAACCATAAAAAGTTCAAAAAAAAAAAAGAGAATATCAGAAAATGAGTTAAGTCTTAGATCCATAGGTTCAAAGTTACGAAAATTAGCACAGTTAATACAAGCTCTAAGTGTTTAGCTTTCACACATAATGCACCTAAAACTCTAAGTGTTATACATTATCCAGTTTGATATGTTGGTAGGCATAATACATATAGGGAGTCTCAAGGCTAATAAAATATTCAAAAAAAAGTCAGACGTGTCACTAACTTAGATGTATGAGCAATTGATCTTAATTTTTATGTTAGAGACATACAGACATTGATTCTAAATGAGGTATGCAAACTTTCTGGGGATGTATAGCAACATCAGATACATCTTAAAGAAATGGAAAGAATAGAAAAATCATACTGAGTTAAGAGTCAAAACAAGTAGCTCTGTTGTACGTAAGTACAGACCTGTTGCCTCTGGTTTGACTCGAGTTAGCAAGATAAGTCGCTTTGTTGTACGTCGGTACAGACCTGTCACCGCTGTCTTGCTAGCTTTAAATATAAACTTTAAGACAATCTAAGACACTTTGTTGTATGTAAATACAGACATGTGTCCGACGTTGGCCTTTTAAAGAAAGTTTCCAATACCAAAAAGTTAAAATCATTGTGTGTATGTCTTGATCATAAAAGTATGTCTATGTATGAGTCACGTAAGGTAATTTCTTGATAAATAAAAAGGCCAAGGGATATCCCGAAGTGTAACATGTTTAAAGGGAAAATAATACCAACAATCGGCTAGAATTGTGTGTCACGACAAATAATAAAAGGAATCAAAAATTCCTAAGTGTGAAAGTTTGAATACTGAAAGTGCGTATTCGACACTGCTATCTGATTGAACCTTTCTTTGACTATACTCGTCAAAATTATTCTGTTAAGTCTTAAGTATAGGTTGTAAATTTTAAAAATAATATAGATTAGTCTAAGTTTAATTTTAACTTTAATTTATTTTATTCCATTTTATTTTCACTTCATTTTTAAAGTTTACTTTTTAATTTTATTTAGGAAAAAGCTCAAAGTTACTGAGGGTGCATTCTTAGTTGAATAAAATAAACACTACGTGAAAATCTTGTGCTTAGGGTAAATGATTTGGCATAGTTTATTCCGTTAGACGAAAAAGTTGAAGAAGTTGAAAAGGTTGAATTTAATTCAAAGATTTTCAAAATTTTCAAAATTTTCAAGTTAAATTCGAGTTTAAGGCAAATTCGAATGTATATTCGAATTTGGCATTAAATTCGAACATGGTAACAAACTCGAAGGTGGTTAGTATAAATAGGTCAACAGTGACATTCATTATTCACCTACCTTCGACTTTAGTTCTTCGAGTTTATCCAGAGAGATTTCGAATTTAGTGCTTCGACTTTGTCGTTTCGAGTTTTTCACTATTTGTCGAGTTTTTGTCCGTTAGTGTTCGAGACTATTACCAAATCTAGGTATAATCAACATCATTGTACAAGATTTAGGATGTTTTAGACACAATCTGAGCCAAAATCAACCGATTTGAGGTTTTAGTGGTGTGAACTTTGTATTTCAAAATAACAAAGTTTGAACCGGTGAAACATCAAATTAGTTACAAATATCTTCGAATAGAACCTATTAGGACTAATGGATGTAATTTTCTAAGTCTAAAATGGTTGAAATCTTGGATTTTTGTTGTTAAAGACACCGACATATTCGAGTTTGATCATGGCTTCGAATTTGTTCGTGGCTTCGAGTTTGTCACTAAACTCGAAGAAGCCAATAAACTCGAATGTGGGTTGTTTCGAATATGTTATTCGAATTTATCTTTAAAATCGAAATATTTGACAAATTTTTAAACCAAACTTGTAGAAATTCATATGTGTTGGATTTTGAACTTACATAAGCTCAAAATAAAACAAATTTGAATTTAAACAAGTTTATTTTGATTATTGATCATCCTAATATATTATATACTTTTTGTGCAGTTATGGCAGATAGAGTGTTTGTTCAAAAGCACAATATGGTCATTTCTCCAGACCGTGAGCTGCCTGAAGCTCAGGCATTCCGCCAGATGGTGGATTTTTTGGCCTCTTCAAGGGTTTCTTATGCCCTTTCTCATAATGTTCCGATAGTGCTGCCATATGTTCGTGAATTTTGGGACCATCTGCAGGTCGATTGTACTGTTACTCCAACAGTATTGAGGACCAGGATTGTTGGACACCCTCTCATGTTTTCAGCTGATGTGTTACGCAGAGTGTTGCAGTTGGGTTCTTCAGAGCAAGAAGCTGGGCCGATAGACTTTCCATTAGCAGTTAGGCAAGCTGCGTTCATAAGAATGGGTTATAGCCTGGATGTGGCTAAGTCATCATATATGAAGAGCGGTTTAATCGGGCAGTGGAGATATCTAGCACACGTCTTCATGGTGTGCTTTGCTCCGAAGAAAGCAGGATTTGATTATATTGTGTCGAAGATTCAGTCGGCAATGATCGCGTTAGTCTACAATCAAAGGTTCAGCTATTCGGAAATGTTCTTTGCGGAGTTTGTTCAACAGATAACAGCTCCAGCACGAGAAAGATTTTTGTTGTACCCGCGGTTCGTGATGATGTTGATCCGGCATTTCCTGCCGAATCTGCCGCAATTACCTGAAATTCAAAGTGTTGCTGTAATTGACAAGAGAATATTTGCAGATTGCCAAGCACACAGAGGTGCACTGGCTAGACTAGTGGAGGCACCACTTTTTGGTGCAGTGGTTAATCCAGATTTTCAAGCCCCTGAAGGTGCCAACTGGGCCGGGGAAGTTCAAATACCGCAACAGCCACAACAACAACAGCCACAGCCAAGGCCTCAACAACAACAGAGAAGGAGGCAGAGACCATCAGTTCGACAGACTCAGGCTTCTAGGCCTTCATCAAGCAGCGTGCAGGAGCCAGAAGAAGCTGGTCCTTCAATTGTCGCCCCCGTAACTGATCCGCGGGTGGAAACATTGGAAGAAATATGGGCACAAGGACCTCATGCAAATGAAGAGATCACGTCTGAGCTCGTTGGGAATATTTTGGAGCCTCCAACTGGGGAAGAAGATATCTTTAGGCAGATAGAGGAATATATGCCTGAGGAAGCAGGCCAAGCTGTGACTACTTCTGAATCTGAATCAGAAGAAGTAGAAGAGATTGAGGTTGAGGAAGAGACAGTAGACCCGTCTATCCAAATACGCACATATGGATCCCGAATAATGGTGATAAATCCAGAGGCAGAGAAAAGAAGAGTGTCTAGTGATTCGGATAAGGATGATTCCAATTTCGAGGCTGAGGATACTACTCCTTTGGTACCTAGGCATAGGGCCAAAAGGCATCGTTTTATGCAGGATCGGCCTCTGCTTCTGAGCCAGAAATTCCAACCGCTCAGCCATCAGCTCAAACATCCATTCCACCACCACCACCACCTGTTCAAACATCCATTTCCTCACCAATCATTTCGACACCCATCCAATTCATTCCATCCACCTCATCAACCTTCACTGACAATCAACGGTTTTCTGAGCTTAGAAGCAAGGTTGACTTCCAACAAGACCAAATTTTTCAGCTGACTAAAGCCATCGGCGAGATACAGGCGCATAATGCAAATATTGACAAAGAGAATGCAGAGTTGAAGACATTTGTTGGAAAGATTGAACAAGAGAATCTCGAGCTAAAAACGTTTGTTGCAGATCAGGCAGCAGAAATCCGAACGATGGGGTCCCTTATTGAGCAGTTAATTAAAAATCTAAAAGCTCAGGGGGAGACAAGTTGTAGGGATTCTGAGGAGCAGAGAAGGGGAGATGATGACGAAGGCAATGATCCCGATGCACCTAGAGAGAGTGAGCCAGTAGATTTTTCTGCTGCTCAACATGCAGAAATTCAGGGGGAGCCAAGTCAGAGTGGAGCTGAAGGAGGAGAGGCGAGCTCCTCAAAGGTCATGGAGAGCGACATGAACAAAATCATTGAAACTCTGATGAATATTGAGGAAGAAGTGTTAGATTTTGACTTTGAGGATGAGATGGAAGATCTGGAAGAAGGAGAATTTGTGCCAGAAGATATAGTTGATTGGAAATCTGGTGAGGAGGTTGTGGAAGATGAAGATGACAACGTAGATGAAGTAATCATTCAGTCACAACCTATCACAGAACAATATGAGCATAACGATCAAAATGTAGTCGATATAGATGATATCAAATTGGCCTCTGTGAACGATTCAGAACTGTAGGAAGCTGAAAAAGAGCCAAGCAGAGTTGAACTGTTAAACCTTTGGTTCCGTAAGGAAGAAAAGAAAGCAGAGCCAAAGATGAAGAAGAAGATGAGAATTCCGGGGGCAGAAAATCTCTCAGGAGGTATTATCAGTTGGTTCTTCGACAGAGAACTGCAACTATTCATTCTAAAGAGGAAAGATGGACTCCAGTACCTGAGGCGTACGCTTAAAGTGTTTAACACATTGCTAAAGGTAGAAGTGAAGGAGTTAGCTTGGAAAGAATTGATCAACATTGGAGATGACCGTTTTGTTGAAGTAATCGCAAAGATAATCAGAAGAGAGGGTAGAACTGGAAAGTTTGAAAGACTCAAGCCAAGGTCAGGAAAAAGAGTTGAGGATGAGTCAAGGATAGATCCTCATACTGGAAAGCCATGGGCTAAAATGGTTTACAAACCTGTCAGATGCTTGAAGAAGGTGCCAATGAAATCGATGCCACAGAATGTTTTAAGCAACATGAAATGGTGGTATGTCGAAAATGATACAGCTGAAGCAGTCATGGAAGATACAGAAGACAAAGTTATTTTGTGAGTGTATGATCCATTACACCTTATAAACCTATCGAAGGACGATCTGGAGAAGCTACATGATCAGCCTATCTTCTTTCATGAAGGATGGAGATCTGAAGCCAGAAAGTTCCAGAAGATAGTAAGAGTATGTATAGATGCAGGTATATATGCAGGAAGTAGTATCTATGGTCCAAGTACTTAGTCAAAATGTAAATAGTTAGAAAGCTATCGTCAAGGGGGAGTCTGTTAGTACACTCTGTGTGACGATAGCAGTCTAAGTTTTGTTAGCATTTTGTGTAACTCAAGTAACTTGGTATTGAAGATTGAATAGTGTTTGACATATGCATTTATGTGTGTTTGATATTGATTGATTGTGTGTTTGAACTTAGTGTAATGTATTACAAGAAGTTCAAACATAAGGTTCAAAGATAAATTCAAACATAAGTTAAAACATAAGTTTGTCATGTGAAATTCGAATTTAGGGTAAATTCGAATTTATCATGAAGGTAAATTCGAATTTGTCATGTGGACAAATTCGAATGGGCCTTGGGCCTGGTTCGAGTTTGTCCCATGACAAACTCGAATTGGTCAGTATAATTAAGGATTAACTCGAATAATTATCAGACTTTTGCAGAATTTCGGAGAGTAATTAAGCAAAGGCGATCTCAAGTTTACTAGTATTCAGAGAGTGTTTTCGGAGAGAATCATCGTGTAGGTACGTTCGTCGGCGTTCGTATAACATCATGGTAGTCTCCGTGTTCCGTGCGTGTGATCTTACCGTCAAGCCGCTAACGAGGATTCCGCACTCGTTGGACGGTGTCGCGTCTAGATAGATCCGTGAGTTCAAGACCTTACATATCAAAATTCTTGCATTTATGAGGAGTATATTCAGACTTATTCTGATAAGGATTTTCTGAAAATACTACTTATTCTCAAAAGCCATATTTACCAAATTCAATTCTTGAGAAGATAAACTCTGATCTTGAATTGTAAATCAAAACTTCTGAGACTGAAAATCAAAATCTTAAGGCTGAAATTAAATCTTTGGAATTAAAGCTGCAAAATCAGTCTGAAAACAAATCTCAATCAGAACAAAAAACTTCAATTCAATTTGATTCTATTAATTCTGAACAAGATTTTGATCTGTATATGAACTCGGATTTCAACTCATTGGAAGAAATATTTGTCAAAATAGATAAATTTGTTAAACCATTACATGACAAACAAATTGAAAAACCTAAAGAACCTATTAGTATTCTGAAAAGAATATCTACAGATTCTAAGGATGCATCAGAAAATTCATCAGTTTTACAACTGAAAAAGAAGAAAACAACAGTTCGTTTTGTGACTCCTACATATGAAAAAGGTGAATCATCTTCCTCAAGGGATTCTATTGCACAGAAGGTCCATACCTCCAAAGATAAGAGAATTTTACATTATAAACATATTTCTAAAACGACTAATTCTTGTTTTTCTATAATGTCAGATAATATTGTGAAAAGTTCTCGGAAGAAATAATGGCGCAAGAAGCAACGAGAAATGAAAAACAAGAGTTTAAGACAAGAGTGGAGAGTCAAAGAAAATCTTGTTACTGATAGGATTAGTCAATTTGATAATTCTGTCTGTAATAAATTTATTGATAAATGATGTAATAGATACTCTCGAACTGATTTACTCGCTTTAAAATCTGCTTGTTGTCATCCAATGCATGTTAAATCTGATAAGTTCGTTTGGTTACCAAAGGAAAAGGTTCCTTCTTTTAAACAGGAAAAGGTTCCAAAGAAACATATTTCAAAATCAGTTCCATACCGAACAGTACAAAAATGGATACCTAAACGTACTGTTAAAAAGTGGGTTCCTAAATTAAAGGCATTATTTGATGAAAAGAATAATAACAAACCACATGTACCGAAATCCAAAGTACCCAACTATAAGTGGGTACCTCACGTTTTCTTTCGTCTTATAGGTAAATCATGTGTGGTACCTTGACTCCGGCTGCTCAAAGCATATGACCGGACAGAGAGAAACTCTCACAAACTTTGTTGATAAGTTCTGTGGGACGGTTCGTTTTGGAAATGATCAATTATGTTCGATCAAAGGATATGGGAGTCTTGAGTACGACAAGATCACGATACAAAAAGTCTTCTACGTCGACGGTCTAGGTCACAATCTGTTCAACATTTATGTGACAAAAGATTAAAGGTCAATTTTAAGGCGAATCGGTGCAACATTAGATTTGGAGAAGGGAAGGAGATACTTGCAGGGAATAGAAAAACAAATTTGTACTTGATAGACCTAGCCTCAATCAATCTGAAGAAAGATGTTTGCTTATTATCCAAAGCAACATCTAAAGTTTCTTGGCTATGGCATCGCCGTCTTTCTCACTTGAATTTCAAAGAGTTAACCAACCTTGAAAAATGTGGATTAGTCAAAGGGCTTCCAACTCACAGAGTTATCAAAAAGAGCAGTTGTGTGCAGCCTGTGAAAAAGGAAAGATGGTTAGAGCGTCTCACTAGTCAAAAGCTGGACACTCTTCAACGAGAGCATTGGAACTTCTTCATATGGACTTGTGTGGGCCAATGCGAGTACATAGCATAAACAAAAAGAGATATGTGTTGGTAATAGTTGATGACTACTCCAGATACACATGGGTATTCTTCCTGCGTTCCAAGTCTGATGCTACCGAGATCATAATCGACTTCATTCCCAAAATTCAAGTCAATTTACAACTTTCAGTTCAAACCATTAGATCAGATAATGGGACAGAATTCAAGAACAAATCACTCGATACGTACACGTTTCTAAATTCTGTGGGAATAACTCATCAATTCTCAGCAGCTCGAACTCCACAACAAAACGGTGTAGTTGAATGAAGAAATCACACCCTTGTGGAATCTGCAAGAACGATGCTGGCATATTCAAACCTTTCGTTATTCCTTTGGGGTGAAGCTGTAGCAACGGATTGTTTTACACAGAACAGATCCATAATCAACAAGAGATTCGGAAAGACTCCGTATGAACTAATAAATAAACGAGACCCTAATGTCAAATTTTTTCATGTCTTTGGATGCAGGTGTTTTATCTTAAACGACAAAGACAATTTGGGGAAGTTTATTCAAAAAGCAGATGAAGGCATCTTCATTGGCTATTCAAAAGAGTCGGTAGCCTTCCGAGTCTACAATAAGAGGACAAAGACAGTTAACGAAAGCGTCAATGTTAAATTCGATGAAGGCGTTGTAATGGCTTCTGAACATACCAGTTCAAGACCCGATCTAAACCAGCCAAATTCTATGAAGTCATCTGAACAGAGTGCAGAACATAATAATTTAAATAAACTGTTCGAGAATTTTTATGAAGACTACTTTGAACAGACCAAACCTAATGTTCCAAATTTGATGCCTGACAGGATTACTGAAGATCCAGTCGTAGTCTCAGATTATTCTCACCAACCAATTTCGGAAGAAACTGGAGAGGTTTCAACGACAGACGTACACTTACCTGTTGACAGTGTACTACCTATACAACCTCCAGTATCTTTTAAAACCCCTTGCCTTCTGAAAATTCAGAAACCCCGATCTCAGTTGATATACCATCAACCTCAGAAGCAAATCCCCGAATTCCATATCTGGATTTAAACCCCAATCAAGACCAACTTCAACCTTACCCACATACCTTTAAATGGACAACGAATCACCCAACTGAAAACATCATAGGTGATCCTTCAGCCTCAGTTAAAACCAGAAGAGCAACCATGAACGAGTGCTTATTTTCAAATTTTATGAGTAAAATTGAGTCAAAGAATGTAAAAGAAGCTCTACTGGATGCTGACTGGATCGTGGCTATGCAATAAGAGCTAAATCAGTTTGAAAGGTTGAAGGTCTGGAGATTGGTGGAGCGACCAAAAGACAAATCCATCATCGGCACGAAGTGGATATTCAAGAATAAGAAGGATGAACCCGGTGTCATCATTCGAAACAAGGCTCGCCTCATTGCCAAAGGATATAGCCAGCAAGAGGGAATTGATTACGATGAAACATTCGCTCCAGTTGCTAGGATAGAAGCTATTAGGATGTTTTAGCTTTTGCGGCTCATAAAAACATTACCGTTTATCAAATGGATGTAAAAACTGCGTTTTTAAATGGGGAACTGCCAGACGAGGTGTATACATATCAGCGTAAAGGGTTTACTAATCCTTCGAAGCCTGACCATGTATATATTTTGGATAAATCCCTGTATGGTTAAACAAGCACCTCGTGCTTGGTATGATGCACTTTCAAATTATCTTTTGAAATGTGGATTTAACAAGGTGCAGTGGATACAACCCTGTTTATAAAACGTCACGGTCCAGATTTATAGTTATTCAAATATATGTAGATGATATAATATTTGGGTCTACTAATCCAGAATTTTGCCAGAAATTTGCTTTCTTAATGTCCCAAAAATTTGAAATAAGCATGATGGGAGAAATCAATTTTTTCTTGGGTTTACAAGTGAAACAATTGACTGATGGTATTTTCATCAATCAGTCCAAATATATTTAGAACATGTTAAAGAAATTTAACATGGTAAATAGTACTCCTATGAAAACTCCCATGGCTCCAGATTCCAAATCAAAACTCGATGAGGACATTTCAGGGAAACCTGTAGATGTAACTCATTATAGAGGCATAATTGGGTCATTAATGTATTAACTGCAAGTAGACCTAATATTATGTTTGCTACATGTGTTTGTGCTAGATATCAGGCACATCCGAAAGAATCATGTTTGGCTGTTGCCAAAAGAATTCTAAGATATCTAAAGGGAACACCAAACTTAATTAGGTATGTGGTATCCCCGGGAATCCTCATTTACATTAACTGCCTTCTCTGATGCTGATCATGCAGGTCACAAAATGGATAGAAAAAGCACATCAGGAGCAGTACAATTCCTAGGTGACAAACTCGTCTGCTGGTCATCCAAGAAACAACATTGTGTTTCACTGTCTACAGCCGAAGCTGAATAACTTGCTGTATCTTCGTGTTGTTCCCAAGTGTTGTGGATGAAGAGCCAACTCAGAGACTACGGGTTTACACCGCAAAAGATTCCAATTTATTGTGATTCTCTAAGTGGAATAGTCATAGCTTCTAATCCGATGCAACATTCTAAAACCAAACACATTGACATCCGGTATCATTTTATAAAAGATCATGTAGAAAAGGGTAATATAGAATTATACTTTGTACCTACTGAATATCAATTAGCTGACTTGTTTACCAAAGCCTTAGATGAAAAACGTTTTAATTTTTTGGTATACAAGTTGGGTATGTTGAATCCTTAGATTAAAACATTCAGTAGTTACAAATTATAAGTTCAAATTTACATTTTTTATTTGATCTAAATTTAATGTTAATCTCATTTGACTTTAAAAGTTTAAATTTTTTAGATTTTTACATATTCGGATTGACATATGCAGGGGGAGCAGAAAGATATGTTTATCTGATTCTTAATCTGATAAGTTTTTATCTGATTTTTGTAGGGGGAGCTAAACTGTAAAAATCTAGGGGGAGCAATTTCTGTTTTTTTTTTTTTTTTTTTGTTTGTTTGTTTGTTGTTAATTTTTTTTTTTTTTGGGTTAAATTTTTTTTAGTACAAATTTTTATTTGTTATTTGTTATTTTTCTTGTTGTGTTCAATTTTAATTTTTTATTAGTTCATTCAATTTTTTTAGTTGATATTTTTTTTAGTAAAAGTTTTTTTTTTGTTTTTGTGTATATGTGTGATTTTTTTTTGTTAAAATGATATGGGCTTAAAATGAAAAACCAAAAGGTGAGTGGGCCGGGTTTCACATATTTTGAATTGAAAATTTTGACTATAAAGTTGAAATTCAAATTTCAAAATCACTTTTTCAAATAATTGAATACTGTTCCTCTCCTTCACCGACTTCACTCATATCATTTTCTTAATCATGAAGAAACAATTTTAAATTCAGAATTTCAACATTAGAGTTTAACATTGTAAGTCCATTTATTGTTTTTCATTTTATTTGTTTAGTTTCAGTTTCAGTATATGATTTTTCTTCATATAGAATATTATGTGTGTGTGTGTTCGTATGTACTTAGTGTGTGTTTATGGGTTTTAATGTTTAGTTGCTCATAATCTGAAATTAATTGTGTGTTTGTATGCAGATTTCTATCATGAACTTGAATATCAAATTTCAAGTCTCGGTTTCAAACACACATACACGAATTTGAAATTTTCAATGATAAAGTTTTTCGAGTTCATAAATCTGAATATTGGATTTTTTGGGATGAAAGTGTTGTTTCTGGACAATGTTCAGTAAACAATTGTTGTTCAAAATCAAGTTTCAAATAGGACTCAACTTTTGGATAGGCAAAATAGTTCTTGAATTGAAATATATGAAATTATCAGTGATTTTAGACTTAGAAGTGATTTTAACCATTTTCTCGATTAACACTTTAAATCGAGTATGTTTAAGGTTTTAATTGAGTTGACTGAAGGTCCAGTCGAGAAACTTTTAGTTTCAATCGAGTTGGATACTTCTTGATTCGAGAAAATGTTTGGTGTTATTCGAGTTGGTTAATTTTCAGGACTTAGAAAATTTTGCAAATAACCCTCGATAACATGTTTCATTCGAGTCTTTCCATGTTTAATTCGAGTTGGGCTCCTAATTAGTTCGAGGAACTTTTATTGTTGTTCGAGTTGAGCAATGTGTAGGACTTAGAAAATTTTTCTATCAAGTCTCGATAATCAAGTTCAATCGAGAAACCAACAACTCCATTCGAGTTGTCTTATATGTCTTTCGAGAAAACAACAATCTCATTCGAGTTGGTCCATACCTTCATTCGAGAAAGTCTTTCTTCAATCGAGTTCCATACTTATGCAATTCGAGTTGGGTCATGAGTCATCCGAGAAACATCCTGTTTCATTCGAGTTTCATGCTCATATTTCCAAAAATCTTCTAAGTGTTGAGGAATTTTAATTTTTTAAGAAAAATTTCATATTTTTCGAGAAATTTTTAATATGTGTTTGTCTAACATTGGACTCTTAATGATTGACTTTGGAATCCTAACAATAATATTTTAATATTATTGTCTGGAATCCCGATGCTTTAACGAGAAACACATATTTTTTCTAATTTCTAGTTAAATGTTTTATTTTTCTATTTGCAGGTTGTTCATTTGATTATCTCCTGATTCTAACATGTCTATTATTTTTCACAGGTTTCAAATGGCATCTCCAGCTCAATCTCAACCTTTAAAGTCATCTGATTCTCATTCATCTTCAAATCATACATTGGTTTCCAAACCAGTGAAATCTGCTTCTGTCACCCGACCTTCACCTTCCACACTCATCCCAGGCAATCAGTTAGTCAAACCTCGATATTGCTTACCATTTCATGACAACAACCATCGTCTTGATCCCAAGATAATCAAAGTCAGCCACCCAATAATAGTAGACATTCTTAAAGGTCATCCTTTAGGTTATCTACTTCAATATAAACCCTCAATTTCCCAAGTGTACCTACAACAATTTTGGCACACAATCAAGTTTGTCCCAACTGATGGTAACCATCACTTCAAGGTTACCATTGATCAATTTAAGACGAAGATTACACTATCAAGACTTAGACATAATCTGTTTCTACCACGTCGCATATTGCTGAGGGAGCTACGGAAGGGAATGATGATGATAATGATGATGATGAGGGTGGTCATGATTCATATGAGGGAGGTGCACGAATGATGGATATTTCAATGGCTCAAAGCATTCCAGAGATAGACATTGTTGAGATAGCGAGAGAGAGTGTGAGAGAGATTCCTAGCCCAAATAGTCGGGATCAAACCACATCAGCTGTTAGCTCCCAAATGGGAGTTAGCATTGAATTAGTCAGTATCCCACTGACATCTGCACACCCCTCTAGCCACTCATTCTCCTCTCAACAGGAGGATGTTTCAATTTCTCATCGGGATGAAACACACAATCTATCCGAAAATCCTTTCGATTTTATGGATATTGAACAAAGTACACATCTGCCCGGGTGTACGACTTCAATTCTTGCACATACTCTAGAACCAATGCACACTAGGACACTCGTTACCATCTGTATTTCACAACTTTTGCTTTTTTGGCTTTTATAACCAGTAAACGTACCATCTAATACACACTAGGACACTCGAGTCCACTTCATGTGTTGAAGTAAGTGCGGTTGAACTTCGTGTTACTGCCGGAACAACCTTAGTAACGGAAGCATCTGTTGCTCCGTCACTTGAAGAGGTTGGAAGTCCAGTTAGAGATACATCTTTGCCAACTCTAAGAACTGGCCACACAGACGTTCTTTTCACAAGTTCGACTGTCGTGACAACTGAAAGTCTGAGTGACTTAGTGGTTAGTCTTTCCCCGTTCCTTATAGATACAAAGTTGGATGAAGCCCTGAATGTGGCAGTTGCGGGAGTTAACAATCACATGTCAAGCCAATTCTCAGAAATGATGGATCGGATGGCCAACATTCATATATTGTTAAAAGGTAAGAATGTGGCTGATGAAGAAGTGAAACAAAAGGATCCAAATCAAGCTATAGAAGAGCTACGAGAGTTTGTATATGATCAGTTTGACGAAATGTGTGAACGAACGATTGGATTGGAGAGCACGGTCATTACAACATTAGGTGACTTGTCAGAAAGGATGTCTGCTGTTGAACAAACATGCAAGGCTCAAGCTTCTGCTCCGAAGCGTAAACATGATGAGCACGATGAAAACTCCGATGATGCTCCTCATGAGGGGGAGAAGAGGAGGAAGCTTGATGAACAAGGAAATGACCTTCTGATGATTAAATATCCAGAAAAAGAAACAGAAGTTCAAGAGAAGGGTGAAGCTGGAAGCTCCAAAGACAAACTCGCTGATGCTCAAAGCGGGCTGGAATTGATTCTTCATGAAGATATTCCAGTTCATTTAAGTATTAAGTCAGGCACTTATAATTTTGATGAGTACAATGATTCAGATGATGAGTTCAAGAACAGACACTAATGATTGAGGATGTAGAGAAAGAAGTAGAGATTGATTTGTCTGAAGATGATGATGTGATTGAGTTAACAGATGTAGCTGTGAGAGCAGAAAGAATTGAAGAAGAAGAAGAGGTTCTAGTTCAAGAGATTTTGAAAGATGATACACCTACAACGACGGTTGAAAAGCCTGAGGTTATGGTCAATGTTAAAGAAGAAGTGATAGAACCATTTCTGGTGGAGAGTGGTGTGCCACAAATGGTTACAAAGTTGAACGAAGTTAAGATAATGGACAGATTCTTCAATGAATACATCTTAGCTGACGAACCACAAAGACAACATCAGCCAAGATTTGAGGCTCAGCAGATTGTCCAAAGAGAGATCAGGGATATTCTGACTCTGCTCAGTGAAGAAGAGATTAGTAAAAAGAAGAAAAAGGGGTTCGAGCTGTCATCTAAGAAATCTGCAGAATATATCAGAAAGAGGAATAAGTTACCATATCTTGAAGATCATTTAAAGAAGAAAATTTTTTGCAAGAAGCAAGCTCCATGTACATTTTTTAAGCTACTTATAGTTCTGGAGCCTAACAGACCAAACTTAGCAAATTATGCAAGCTTCTTATAGAACAAAGCTCAACTTGTGGATAAAATAAGAAGTGAATTTAGGATCGTTGATCTGGTCAAAATTGAAAAAGATCGGTTTGTTAAGATTTTCTATCCTACCTTCACTGTGACAAGATCTGATGGAAACACTTATACGTTTATTGAAGCTGATATGTTCTGGATGCATCTAATTGATATTGAAGATTTATTCGATGAATTGTGTCGAAATAAGCAGAATGAGCATTATAGGTTTGCACTAAAGACACTCTTTCACTTCATGCACATCAAACTGGTGCTTATGTCTGTGCAAGACCTACAGATCGGTGTTGAAAGGGAAATGAGAAAGATAAATGTTACTCCGCCAAATCGGGTTATCAAGTTTGTTGGAGATTTGAAAGAATATCAAGTTATTATGGTAAGGCATCCTGCAGTTATGTATAAAGATAAAGATTAAAAGCTGAGAGCTATGCGAAGCATTGAACAGAACAAATTTTGTGATGGAACGCTTCAGAAGGTGATTAGTGGATTGAAAGGAAAGTTGGCAGCCGATCAGAAGAGAAAAACGAAGAGAGGAGCATTGAGTGCATATGATAAAAAAAACTCAAGGTTGAATTTATATCGAAGATCTTGGAGGCTGTCTAACCGGAAGAGTGTCAGGATCTGAATGTAACTACCTAAGATTAACGTATTTGAATTGATCAGAGTGTAAATCAATAATCTTGTACTAAATCAAAGTCTAATTAAGAAGTTTCCAGAATAACACTTAATTATTATAATAAAAGCTTTCAGAATCCATAACAAATAAATATAAATGAATAAACAAAACTGCTTGTATTGCTGAACTGAATGATTACAATCACCTCTAATCTGTTTGATTAGACGAAGAACACAAATTGTTCTTAGGGTTTTACAACCTTAGAGGCTTATGAAAACTTAAACAAAAAGCAAAATAGAATCTTGAATGTGCAGAAACTTGATACAATAGAAAAACCTATTCTATGTATTTATAATGCTTTCTGATTTGTTTCCTTGAAGGACTCTGACTTCTCTTGATAGTAGATATGCTGGAATCTTCGTGTAAATATCTTTTCCTGAATATCAGCACTTTCTGTTTATGAAACTGTTGAGCAGCTTGAATCACTTAGCAGCTTGAACAGAGCAGCTTGAGTGAGTTTACTCTGGCAGCTTGAACTTTTATACTAGCAGCTCGAACTTCTTCAACTAACAGCATGAACTTTGTACTTACACAGAAAATCTACTAACAGTTTGAGAAATCTAACTAACAGTTTGAACTACTTAGAATATTTCCCAACAAAGAGCGTCAGGCGGTTTGAGATGAAGTTGGGGCTATCAAAGTGAAGACTGTGTTTATTTCATCAAAGGGGGGGAATGTTAGAACCAATTTTAAATTGATAAAATAAATAAGTCTAGGGTTGATATTGTAAATATAGCATAGTTGTATTTTGTTATAAATAGAAATGTTGACTTTTGTAAAGAAGTGATCTGCCATTTTCTAATGTGGTTTTTGCACGGAATCTGAGGAAGGATTTTAGGGCTACAGTACAGTTCATTCCTCTCATCATTGTAAATCATTTTGGCAATTATAAATCATTCGGTTAGTCTTTAATTGTGTTCTTAATTGCTTTATGTTGATTGATATAACTGAAATTACAAGCTAGTTTCTTTAGTTTATTGAAAGAGATTAAATTGTGAATTGGATGATTTGTTTGGAATAATGATTGCGACTAAATTATAACTAAAACAACGGCAAACAACTAACGGATTGATTAACAAAGCAATTTGAAGATAACCATTTATGGGATCACTACGGCATAAGTTATTACCCACTTGAATTTCATGTAACGGTCACATAGACATAACCAATTACTTAGTCATATTACTCGTAAATAATTTAACCAATAAATCTCGGCATAGCGCATGCAACATTCATTACTTGTCTTAATCCATAAACTAATGGACTCGACACAAATAATAATATCACTATTAACTATCTTGTTTTTACCAATTAAATCAAATATTCATAAAACAACCAAACTCATATCATTTGTATCACACAAAGTGTTCAAGCATCCAAATACATCAATATATAAACAAAGATTCAAAAGGGTAAGACTTAGCCGTGGATCCTCCGCAAACGGCTATGGTGTTTAGCCGCTCATCGTGTGCTCTTCATCAGGAATGATTGGAGACATCATTGTAGGCTCGAACGGGTGCAATCCGCCGTCTTCGTAATCGGATCGTGAATCAACTGCGGCAGGGATTCGCCGCTTTTTTCAACATTTCGGGACTCCAAAAACGGCTGCAAACGACCTCTATTTATAGAGGATGTGAAAATTAGGGTTTTGGGCTCAAAAACGTGTTTGTAGGGTTTTTACGTCGCAGGGGCGTAGCCCTAAGCCCCCCCTGCGCCCGGGGGTACGCCAGCCTACACTGGAACTGATCTAGAACTTAAAATCTTTCTGTTTTGGAGCGTAGGGAGCGTAGACCTGGGGCGTAGCCCTACTCCCCGACCTGCTCGGTTCGCGTTGAATTTTCTCGTGGTGCTTTTAAATGACTTCCGGACCCTGAAACACAAATATGATGCAAAAGTATGATAGGTACGGAGTGAAAATGCATATATAAGTCTTTAAAACTACCGACAACATGCAATAATACAGTCTCATCAAGAATAATCAAATATTCCCTGTTGCTTGGGCTATTGTAACAGTTGAAAATAAAAAGAACTGAACTTGGTTTTGTGAATTGCTTAAAGGTGATCTTGATCTTCATAATGATGTAGACATTACACTGAATTCAGACCAACATAAGGTATGTACTAATGTATTAATATATGTTTGAGCATTGTAAATTAACTGTCTAATGAAATTGTGGGTTTGTTCTTACAGGGTCTATTTGAGGTTGTTAAGGAAGTCATGCCATGTGCTGAGCATAGACAATCACATTTATGCAAATTTTAGGAAGAGGTTTAATGGTGTTCAATTCATAAATTTATTTTGGGAAACATCTAAGCAAGTTATCCTCAACAATTTGAGGAAGTAATGGGTCAAATTAAGGATGTTGATCCTAATGCATACAACCACTTGATGGCAAGAGAGCCCAGATCATGGTGCAGAGCATTTTTGATGTATGGAAGGCTATGTGATGTTGTGGAGAATGGTATCAGTGGGTGTTTTAACTCAATGATACTAGAGACTACGAGGCAACCGATTATCACCATGCTTGAATCAATTAGGGTGATCATAATGGAAAGAATGGAAAGGATGAGGCAGAAACATGAAAAATGGACTGATGATATCTGTCCATCAATCAAGAAGAAAACAGAGCAAGCTAAGGACCAACAAAGGTATTTGATAATCAATGCATACCATGAAACTAATTTGTCCGTCTTCAGACACTAATTTGTTTTATGTCATGCATATGTTGGCATGTTACTCCATGTGGTGGCCATATGTTTGAGGTTAAAAATGGTATAGATCAAAATTCATAGTGGACAAAGAGAATAGGACATGCACAGTGGTTTGTTGCAAGTATCTAGTTTGCCATGTCCACATGTTGTGGCTTCAATATTTTACATCAACAGGTTACCTGAGTCATACATATCTGAATGGTTCAAAAAATCAATTTTTCGTGAGGCATATTCATATTACGTGAAGCCACTCAATGGCATGAAAATGTGGCCACAGACTAACTACTTGGACCCTCTGCCACCAAAGCCAAGAAGGTTGCCTGATAGACCAAAGATCAATAGAAGGAGAGATGCAACTGAAGGTGGGTCTGGTAGCAGGATTGGATCAACAATAAGTAGGGAAGGAAGGGTCATGACATGTAAAAATTGTCATCAACAAGGGCATAACAAAAAAACTTATAAAAATGAGAAAACACAGCTGCCTCATAAGCAAAAGAAACCTCCAGGTAGGCCATTGACAAACTTTAATGTTGCTGCAGGTTCAGGCAGGGGAGGAAGTGGTGCAGTTGTAGGCAAAAGAGGAAGAGGTTCATGCTTACTTGGAGCAGGAGTAACATATGACTCAGAAACAAGGATTGCAATGATAGGAGTAAGAAACATACAATGCTTTTTATATGTCCAAATGCATTTATTACATGGATTGACTTTGATTATGTTTTATTACAGACCTCAAAAGGAATACCAATACCAACATGGCCACCATGAGTTCCATTACCAAGTAATCAAACACAGGACTCAACACCAAGTCAAGAAGCAGCACCAATTACAACAACACCTCAAGAAGCATCACCAAATGAGGATGATGTACACTTCACACCACCACCAACAACAACTCAAGAAGCACCACTAATTCAGGAGAATGTAGAAGTCACACACCACCACCAGCAGCAGCAACAACAAGTGAAAGGATCATTAAAATCAAATGGAGAAAACCCCCACCACCAAAAAAAGAAAGAAAAGTGAAAGGATCCTTAAAATCAAGTTGAGAAAGACCCTTGTGGGACCTGATGGAGAAGAAGGATCTGCTAAAAAGACATTTCAAGTTGAATAGGGGGTAGTAAATATAATGTAGTTAGGGCCATAAAACTGCAAATAATTGGCATCTTTTTTGGTATATTTTGTTGGCCACTTTAGTAAGTAAACATAGTATGTGGTTGTGCAGTATTTTGGTACATCTTGGATAGGAAGCATTACTCATCAGTGGTCATAGACCCTTCTTTTTGTAGATGTCAAACAACAAAGAAATCTGTACAATGGCCTTATTATGAATACGAATACGAATATGAAGTATTTCAAGTTACTTGCATTTGTTAATGGTTTTTATAGTTGCTTGAATATAAGTAGCATTTCAACTCTTACAAATACATATATGTGATATAAGACTAGCATTTCATTATCATAAAAGGACATGTAAATACATAACTTGTTTTCATCATTCACACAAAACATAACCATAATAATGGTTTTCAAAATTCATGTCCTTAGTTGCACTGCTCAGTAGCATATTAACCATCTTCAATATCCATCTTCAAAATGTGCAGTCCTTGGTTGCACTACTCAGTAGCATATTAACCATCTTCAATATTCATCTTCAAAATGTGCAGTCCTTGGTCTCCTATTGATATAAATAATATCTATATATATATATATATAGCATCAGAATATGAATCTTCACCCATTTCCTTTCTTGCACTGCTTAGTAGCAATATTCGTATTCATACTTCTTCCATGCTTCAACCTCATTGTCTGCATTATCAATAATAGGGGGATTACCAACCATTGATGTTGCAACAGCTTCATCTCCCATTGACTGCAAATTCATAGCAATACGTGCGTATGTCCTGTTTACATATATCATAAACAGAAGCATATTAAACATTACATGCACGTGAAAGAAGGAAAAAGAATATAAACTATACTTGTGGCCTATAGGCTTGCATATCTTCTTGCTTCTCCCCATGGCTGTAGCTGTCTTTTACTTCTGGCTATGAACAAAAAAAGGAAAGAATTGGATTGTTTATAAATAGCAGAAATGAATCAAGGGAATGATGTCATTACATTTCGTCAAGGCTGTTTGATGGAGTTATTACTAAGATGACTTGAGGAAGGTAAAAGTCATTTCATCACATTTACTCTACTAATAAAATTAATAATATATACAAACACTAGAATTGAGATATGAAAATACTGACTTTCATTCAATGGCCTTGTTAAGCAATCCAGTTACAACATAAGCAGAGTAATTACATTTGCTCAATCATGTTACAGATTTAATCACTAACTTAACATACATTACACAACTTAAAATGATTAAAAAACAAAGCAAACTCATTAGCACTAACAACCACCAACAGTAAACTTTTGCTTCTGATTTTTTCCAATTCAACTCTTGCTCATACAACTTCATCTTTTTTGTGATGGTTAAATTCTCAATAGTTAGAGCTTCAACATTCATCTCCAACTGTATGCACTTTGCTTCAATTTTTGACGCCTTAAAAGCCATATTTCTTGGCACTGCACGATCGATCCATTCAAAAAAATTGCAATGTTCACTTCCTTTGGATGACTACAAAAACAAGCAATGAAATGTTACCTTTATTAATCAAAATCAAATTAAAAAAACAACCAATTCCTTATCTTACCGAAAACAGTGGGCATCCCCAAAACCTCCTCCGATTAGGGTTTTTCATCGTCGATGAGGTAAAAACTTTTGACTTCAACTCACATCTGCAGAGACCTGAAGAAGGTGGCTTCAGCTCATCTACGTTTGAAAAGCTTGATTCTGATGTCTTCCTTTCTACTGGATTGGGGGATGAAGAAGAAGCCATCGCTTGCTCTGGTTTTTGCTCTTCTGGTGTGCGACTCAAATGGAAGGACTAGGGTTCCTAACCCTTATAACCTTCTTCACCGGTAAACCTAATCCTTAACCGGTTAGTTGCATTAAAGGCTGGGCAGTTAATTGCGCCGCTATAGCATAGCGGTGCTATAGCGGTTAGCGGTCCTTGAAAAAATAGCGGTTCCACGAATAGCGGCACTATTTACCGTTATTTGCCGCTATTTACCGCTATTTAGGACCGCTATTTGCCGCTATTTACCGCTATTTGGAGGAGCAGTCCAGATCGATCATTCTTTAAGCTATATTTTGTTAAATCTTTAATACTTTGTTTAATACTTTATAAAGTAATGCTATATCTTGTTTATCTTTGTTTGTTTAATGTGTTGTTCGATTCTATGACCTCTATGATTTTAGTTCTTTATGACTTTTGTTCTTTATGTTTATGTTCTTTAGGATTTTAGTTCTTCATATTATGTTCTTTATGTCTATGATTATGATTATACATACATACATATATATATATATATATACATATATATATATATATATATATATATATATATATATATATATATATATATATATATATATATATATACACACACATACATATATATACACACAAACACACACACACACACACACATATATATATATATATATATATATATACATATATATATATATATATATAATATACCGCTATATCACCGATATATCACCGCAATAACCGCGATAGCAAATAGCGGTCTTGACCGCTATTGGACCGCGAGACGCTATTAACTGCATAGATTAAAGGAGAGCGAACCAATAGTTTACTCCTAAATTCGTGACAAATTCTGCTCGGTTATAATAAAAAAAGATAAAATATGTTGCTATTTTAAGCAATTCTTCCTATTTATTTTTCAAAAGTTAATCCTTATAAAATTTTATACTATACAGTATATCTGTGTATGCCCCGGCGAGGTTTGTTTCTGTTGGAAAAGTGAGCCGATCGGTCGATACAGAGAAGGGGCAGAAATGGCGTCCGTGGTGAAGAACGTTCTGAAGAGCATCAGGGAGAAGGGTCTCGTAAATTTCGGAAGAGAGCTCCGTGAAGAAGGATTTCTGTTTGTTCTTTTTTCCTTTCCTTTATCTGTATTTCACGATTCCTATTTCCCTGTTGTGAAATTAATCAAATCAAAGATCTATGTTATGGATTTTCCCTTATGGTTGTTCAATTTAATCACCACCTGATGACCTAATTCGAGTGCGTAACGAGCTTGTTATGTATTGATTTCATGCTGTATATTAGATTTCGTAGATTTGATTTTACAGTGGTATAGATGCATAGTATCTGTGTACGGTGATTAGGGTTTTCTTTTTGGGTGGTATCATAACTTTTAGGGTTCTCTAGGCTTAAATTTGAATAAAAATATGAAATCTCTAATATTTGAAAAAAATATAAATGGATGATGTTATGGAATTTAGGTTAAGTTTTGTTGGTATTCATTTTTGGTGTTTTCTAGTATGAAAAGTCTGTAAGAAATCAATGACATTAGTGAAAGAACACAAGGGTGCTTTGCTAGTCGATCTCAAGTCTACTTCCATAAGATTTGGATTCAGGAAACCTAGAGGAATGTATTTTAGAATAATTTGCAAGCAAAATGTTTCCTTGATGACAAACTCGTTTACAATGAGTCTGCAACTGTTGTTATTAGAACTTTATTACTGAGGCACTGATAAAACTGTTTCATTGGGTCTCCTGTTTTTCTTTTGGCATTAAGATTGTATATTCCATTTTCCACAAGTTAATAGTGTAATATAAAAGGTTTATGGACAAGGTTAATTTTCCAACATTGTTGGAATTTGTTGAAAATCTGGAGAAATTGATTTGTGTGTGATGATGAATATCCTTTTCACGGTCAGAATCTTGAAATGTCACAATTCCACTGGGAAAAACCAAAAAAAATTGGGAATAAACTATGGGATTTAGTAGAAGTTTTCATTTTTCTTTCTTACCCAAGTGTTCAAGTCCTAACTGATACCTCACTCATGATTCTCATGTTGACCAACTCTCTTGTAATTTAATATGATATGTTGTTTTGTTTCGCAATTTACTTCCACTTTGACTTTTGATCATCAATTCTGTTCTTCATGGTTCAATATTGATATGATCTATTTGGTGAATGAGAGCTGTAGAAACCTATCGACCCTATCATCCTTTCCTCTATCCGCAGGGAAGGGGTAGTGTAGCAATCAATATCTGTCAAGCAAATAAATCCACATCAAAGTTTAAGTTAAACTTTACATGCTTCGAAAGTCAATGTGGACATTTGATATGAGAATAAAGGAGTGTGTTTATCTTTTTAACCTTTGAATTATGCTTGTATTTGGGTTTACTCTTATTTGGTTTTATATATGCGACTGTATATAATTTTCTTTTGTGCTTGTTTCAGGAATTGCCTTACGGATGGAAATCTTTTGTAAGTAAACCTCATCCACTCAAAAGTCAAAACACGTTTATGCTTCAGCTAACAACCACTGTTTTATTAGTGTAGTTAATTAACTGCACAAGGTCAAGGTTATATGATTTTGTCATCATGCATTCCATAGTAGGGTTTTTCATGAATTACTTCTAGAATTGAGAATTGAGACATTATTGTTGCTACATGCTGTTACTGAACGGCTGAACCTGAAACACGTATTGGTGTTGGAGACTTGGTTGCCTCAAATATGAACGGATACCCCATATTCACAAAATTTGGTGTATTTTTAGAATGCAATCATCATATATTAATGCAACTGGGAAGATAAATATTGAAGTCTTACTAAACTACATTGAATATGTTCCTATGCCATGCAACTTGAATATCACCTTACAGCTTTACTACTTTAGGAGTTTAGGTCCATCTTAGTTCCCATGAAGAAATTGGTGGATCATTGTATATTTGTATTTGTCATTGTTTAGTTTCAATTTCTTCTTATGAACATAAAATGGGATCTTTTGAATTTGTTGCATGAGTGGACCATGAACTAGAATCCTTTTTTAGAACACAATTGATTGAAACCACTATCGTTATCTGATATAGGGCTGCAAACAAGTTGAAATTTTATTGAGCTTAGGCTTTAGCTCAACTTGAGTTTGCTCAAGTAGAGCTTTGTCGAGTTTGAGTTTGAGTACAAGTAACGAGTTCAAGACATAAAACAAGCTCGAGCTATAAAGATTGAAGTTGAGTTCTTATTAAGCTTTTGAGTGTTATGTATGCATTATTATTTTTTAGTAAAACTTGAATGAAGTTGGCTTGAGCCAACATAGTTCTTATAGATATTTTCGAGCTATTTGAGCTTTAAAGTCAAGCTTTATACATCGATTATTTGATGGCTATTTTTTAGCTATTCGAGTTTTTGAATCAATCTCAAATCTTTCCCGAGCAAAGCTTGAGCCTTAATAGGATGACTCGTTGAATTTGAGCTTAGCCTAACACCAAAAATCATATTCTAAGAATCTGACATAGTGTGACTACACTTCTCTCCGGAACTTCAATAAAGTTGGTAAACAGCATTCTGTTATAGATTAACAAAGATTGGCATGTTAGAATAGCATGGTGTATTGCGATAATAAAATAGTTAAAAACTAAAATCCTAAAAACATCATTGTTAATATCATATTGAAAGTTACCAATCTTGGATGTAATCGGGGGATTTTTTTTCCGAATTTTATTGTTGCAAAAGCGTACTTGGAAAATCTTGATGTTTCTTCCTCTTTCTGTGACTTGGACTCATGAATTTTCTTCGTGTTAAATCAAGATCTATTTAATCTTTAAAGATGGAAAACTTTTTCAGAAAATACTGGCACATGAACAAAGTTACATCATATATCCACTTAATCTACTAACATCAATCGTTGGAGTATCAATCTAAATGTTATTTGAAGTAAACGATACCAATTGGCTAAGCGCCTAAGTTTGCTATGAGATATCAGATATCATTATGTTATTCATGACTAAAAATAGTAAAATTCAATCCGATTATAATCTGATTGCATGGAATATGAATGACATAAATTAAGCCAACTCTTCTGTAATCTTTTTGTTTTTTTAATCATCTAGGCAAACCAAGATCCACAACATAGGCGCCACATTAGTGGGTGTTGACAAAGTTGGCAATAAATATTATGAGAAGCTTGGTGAGACGCAATATGGTGAGTCGTGTTCTTCGTTATTAACACCATCCTATTTTGTTGGATTATGCATTCAGTCACTTCGATTGTGTTGTATCTATCTCATGAATAGTATACAGAGAGTTTTATTCCTGGGAAACAGCTTATTACTCTTCTCTGTATTTCAATAATGGGATTCAGTCTGTTGCAAAGTGGATATCTTTTAACAAATTAATAATTTTATATTCTATCTTTTAACAAATTAATAATTTATATTAAAACTTTTAAGATAAAGATGTAATGGTCTTATGTAGTCAATGACATGTGTAACAACTAACAACAGTGTACCAACTCTGCCCAAAATAAGTAGAACTTGTTTGCAAATGGCAACTGTAGGATTTGTGAAAATTATATTTTCATACCTATAACTTTCAATTTTGTTATGTACTTGTGTATGTTTAGTAGGGGTGAATGGGGATTTCACCCTTCAGAAGGGACAAAAGTTGGATGATTGTGGCCATGAAGCTTTTGGGAGCTTAAGCTTTCGTTTCTGAAAAAATAAAGGGAAAGTGGTAAAGAAGGTAACATACTTCAAATCTATGTTTGGTCCCAATCAAGATAACTTGAAATTTTTTTTGAAAAGGGTAAATAGTACATTTTGGTCATATTTGGAGGTTGATGGTCACTAGAAACTATCATTCCTATTCTATGTTTGGCAGAGAGCTTTTAGGAGCTTTTGTTTTTAAAAAGCTCTACTAAAAACTAAAAGCTTGTTTAGAAGGAAAACATAGAGCTTTCATTTTCTCAAAAAAAGCTCTTTTATAAAACACTAGTAGAAGTGGCGTTTAAAAGTTCTGGAGCTTTTGGTCAAACATAATTACTTTTTTACCCTCCTATTAATCATAAACTACCACCTTTAATTAATATTAATGTCATTTTACGTAATTTAATACTAAAAACTATAGCTTTTACCAAACACATTTATAAAACTTAAAGCTCCAGCTATTTTAAAAAGCTTCAACTCTCAAAAACTCCAGCTACTAAAAGCTCTACCTCTTTTAAAAATACAAAGCTACAACTAGTTTTGCCAAACATACCCCTAGTGTCCGAACTGTCACTAATGAGTAACGACCACATATTACTGTTTTTAATTTTATTAATAAAGGTTGTGACTTTTTTTAGTTAAAACATAGTTCAGTACCCAGAATAGAAATTGGCCTAAAGTATATTACCTTTCTATGTACTTCTTCAAAAATAAAGTCCTATCAAAGCAGAAGTCTTGTTTGACTGAAAGAACTTTAGCTTTCATTTTGAACTACTTAAAGTAGCTTTCAAAGTAATGGAGTTCTTAGCAAAACAAATTTACTTTTTCGCACTTTCAAGTCTCAATAATTGTTAATGCATCTAAGATTGTTTTTGGAATTTAGTATCTTTAAGTTTTGTTTATTTAGTATGAAGATATTTTGTAACCTTAGTTACTAAGAAAACTTAACCATGAAGAAAACTTAGTGGTTAAGAAAGTTCTACTATTAAGTAGACTTAACCTTTAAGGAAACTTACCTCCTAAGTAGCTTAGCAAGCAAGAATACTTAGAGGTGAAGTAAAACAATCTTGTTAAGTTTTGTAAGCCTATAAATAGGCATATAATGTTCAAAAGTTAGATATATCAAAAACCTTTCAATTCTATTGTAACTCTCTCTTTCATTATCAATATAATCTTCCAAAGTGTTGATTTATATCTAATCTTAAAAACATTAACAGTGGTATCAGAGCCCACTTCTTAAGGGGCCGTGTGATTTACTTGAGAGAAACACGAGAGGGAGTGAAACACTTGAGAATTAACTAGACATGGCATCTAGTTCAGCTGCTCTTGCAATTCCAATATTTTCTGGATTGCACTATCATATTTGGGCAGTCAAAATGAAGACGTATTTGAAGTCTCAAGGGTTATGGAAGGTTGTAGAGACTGGTGAAGATCCTCCAGCTCTTAGAGCAAATCCAACGATTGCTCAATTAAAATCTTATGAAGAAGAATTGCTGAAAAAAGACAAGGCACTTACCTGTTTGCAATCAGGACTTGCTGACCAAATTTTCACCTCCATCATGCACTTGGAGACACCAAAAGAAGTGTGGGACAAACTCCAAGAGACATATGAAGGTACTGATAGAGTAAAAGCTGTCAGATTATTAACTCTCAGAAGAGAGTTTGAATTATTGAAAATGAAAGATGATGAACTTGTCAAAGATTATTCAGCAAGAATGATGGATGTGGTTAATCGAATGAGGTTACAAGGTGAAGACGTGAAAGAGCAAAAAGTAGTGGAGAAAATGATGATAAGCGTTCCTCAAAAATTTGAAGCTAAAATTTCTGCTATTGAAGAGTCTTGCGATCTTAGTGTGCTTACAATTTCTGAGCTAACAAGCAAGCTCGAAGCTCAAGAGCAGAGAGTTTCTGTAAGATCAGAAGGAAAAATTGAAGGTGCTTTTCAAGCATCTCAAAGAAATAACAAGACTGAAAGTACAAAGCAGAATACTTACAAGAGAAGAAATTTCAACAAGGGGAACAAAGGCTCTACTACCTCACAAAGTTCTTCAACATCAAAGAAATGTAATTTTCCTCCTTGTAAAATTTGTCAAAACACAAACCATCAAGAAGCCGATTGTTGGTTCAAAGATAAACCAAACTTTAAGTGCAACTTTTGCAAAAAGTTTGGGCATATTGAAAAATATTGTAGAGCAAAGAAAAATCAAGGACATTCACATCAACTTCAGCAAGCAAATGTTTCAGAAGAGAACAACAAAGAAGATGAGCACTTGTTCATGGCATCACATGTTGACATATGTTCAAAGGATCTTACATGGCTAGTAGATAGTGGATGTACAAGCCATATGACTCCAGATCCTTCCTTCTTTACAAGTCTTGATACAACAGTCAACACTAGAGTAAAGTTGGGAAATGGAGAAGTTGTTCAAGCTAAGGGAAGAGGCACTATTGCTGTTAACACAAAGCAGGGTACCAAATACATCTCTGATGTCTTGTATATTCCTGAGCTTGATCAAAATTTGTTAAGTGTGCCGCAAATGACGAAAAACGGCTATAGCGTGAATTTTAAAGATTCTTGTTGCTCTATTTTGAACGCTGCTGGTTCCAAAGTAGCTACGCTTGATATGGTGAATAATGGTTTCTACTTGAAGCTTGATGTTGCAAATGCTAGTGCTTTTTCTATTACGGAAGATGATAGTTTGAAATGGCATAAAAGATTTGGTCACTTCAATTATAGAACGCTCAAGCACATGCATACTACTCAGTTGGTGAATGATATGCCTGCCATCACTGAAGTTGATTCTAAATGTGAAGGTTGTGAATTGGGAAAAAGTAACAGGTTGCCATTTTCAAAATATAGTGTAACAAGAGCCACACAAAAACTAGAGATTGTGCATTCTGATATTTGTGGTCCTATGTCTACATCATCCTGCAGTGGCAACAAGTACTTTGTACTTTTCATTGATGATTATACAAGAATGTGTTGGGTTTATTTTCTTAGCAGCAAAGCTTCAGTTCTTTCAACATTCAAGAATTTCAAGAAACTTGTCGAAGTGCAAAGTGGAAATACTTTGCGTATTCTCAGAACTGACAATGGTGGAGAATACACTTCTAATGAGTTTGAAGATTTTCTTCGACAGCAAGGAGTAATACATCAGGTTACAGTTCCATACTCACCACAACAAAATGGAGTTTCTGAAAGAAAAAATAGAACTGTTATGGAGATGGCGAGATCAATGATTTATGAAAAGAAATTACCAAAAACATTTTGGGCCGAGTCTGTAGCTACATCAGTGTATTTGCTCAACCGATTAGCAACAAAAGCCGTAAGTGATAAGACTCCAATTGAAGCTTGGTCAGGTATTAAACCTTCGATCAAACACTTAAAGATTTTTGGGTCTATCTGTTATTACCATATTCCAGATGTCAAGAGGTCAAAGCTTGATGAAAAAGCTAGAAAAGGTATCTTTTTGGGTTATGCAACAGAATCAAAAGGATATAGAATTTATGATCTCATGGATAGCAAAATTGCAATAAGCAGAGATGTGATATTTGATGAAGGAGCCTATTGGGATTGGAATATGAACAAAGTTAAAAGGCATGAAGTTGGTGGTTCAAGTACACAAGATGACACGTTTATCGATGAAGTCAATGAACCAGAATTTGATATTCAAGACACAACCGACACTGATGTGTTAAGAACAAGAACACTTGCTGATGTCTACGAGTCTTGTAATGTTGTTGATATAGAGCCTGCAAGCTATACAGATGCCGTAAAACACGATGAATGGATTAAAGCCATGAAGTGTGAACTTGAAATGATCAAGAAAAATAACACTTGGAAGCTTGTTGACTTGCCAGAAGGGAAAAGTGCAATAGGTGTGAAATGGGTGTTCAGAACTAAATATCATCCTGACGGTTCAATTCACAAGCACAAAGCAAGACTAGTAGTAAAAGGGTATTCTCAAATTCCCGGTGTAGATTTCGGAGATACTTTTGCTCCGGTTGCTCGTCATGATACTATCAAGTTATTGTTAGCTGTATCTGCTCAACGTAATTTGAAAATTCACCATCTTGATGTCAAGTCTGCATTTCTCAATGGTGAACTTGAGGAGGAGATCTATGTAAACCAACCTGAAGGTTTTGAAGTAACTGGACAAGAAGAAAAGGTATACAGACTCTACAAGGCACTTTATGGTCTAAAACAAGCACCTAGAGCTTGGTATGCTAAGATCGATGCTCATTTACTAAATCATGACTTCAAGAAGAGTTCAAGTGAGTCAACTCTTTACGTAAAGAAATTCAACTCTCAAGATAAGTTAATTATCTCTCTTTACGTTGATGATTTGCTTGTGATCGGAAGCAATGATGATCTTATTATGAAGTTTAAGAAGCAAATGGAATTTGAATTTGATATGTCAGATTTAGGGCTGGTAAATTATTTTCTTGGCATGGAGATAAAACAACAGTCCGATGGTGTTCATATCTCACAAAGAAAGTATGCAAGTGATATGCTCAAAAGATTTAACATGCTTTCTTGCAAACAAGTTGCATCACCGCTTGTTTTGAATTGTAAGTTATCCAAAGATGATGGAGAAATGTTGGTTAATCCAACGCCTTACCGAAGTATTGTTGGAAGCTTATTATATTTGACAATCTCAAGACCGGACTTAGCATATGCAGCTAGCTTTCTATCTCGATTTATGAAAGCACCGTCTACTTATCATTTGGGAGCTGCAAAGAGAGTCCTAAGATACTTGAAAGGTTCTCTTGATTGCGGGATTATGTTCGAAAGAAACAAAGATGTGAAACTTGAAGGATATTCTGATAGTGATTGGCTGGAAGCATTGATGATATGAAAAGTACTTCTGGCTATATTTTCACTCTTGGTTCGGGAGCTTTTTGTTGGAATTCAAGTAAACAAAAAGTTGTTGCACAATCTACAGCTGAAGCAGAATATATAGCAATTGCTGCTGCTGTCAATCATGCTATTTGGGTTAGAAAAATATTATCTGATTTGGAGCTAACTCAAAAAGATCCAACTATAATCTTTTGTGACAACAAGTCTGCTATTGCTATAGCAGAAAATCCTGTGCAACATGGAAGAACAAAGCACATCAACGTCAAGTATCATGCCATCCGAGAAGCTGAGAAGAATAAAGAAGTGAAGTTGAAATATTGCACATCCGAAGCTCAATTGGCAGATATGCTGACAAAGCCACTTACTGGAATGAAGCTAGATCATTTGAAGGCTCAAGTAATGATTACCAACAACAATCTTAAGGAGGAGTGTTAATGCATCTAAGATTGTTTTTGGAATTTAGTATCTTTAAGTTTTGTTTATTTAGTATGAAGATATTTTGTAACCTTAGTTACTAAGAAAACTTAACCATGAAGAAAACTTAGTGGTTAAGAAAGTTCTACTATTAAGTAGACTTAACCTTTAAGGAAACTTACCTCCTAAGTAGCTTAGCAAGCAAGAATACTTAGAGGTGAAGTAAAACAATCTTGTTAAGTTTTGTAAGCCTATAAATAGGCATATAATGTTCAAAAGTTAGATATATCAAAAACCTTTCAATTCTATTGTAACTCTCTCTTTCATTATCAATATAATCTTCCAAAGTGTTGATTTATATCTAATCTTAAAAACATTAACAATAATTACATTCAAACTAAGGTGCCAATGTGCCATTCCTTTAGATAAAGTGACAAGCGTCTGAAACCTGTTGCAATATTTATTGGTAAGTGATAGTGAAAGATTGAAAGTTGAATCATTAAGTCTATGTATTTTGTATACTTATAGATGTCTAAATCTGTGTTTATATAATTTTGTCTCACAACAATGACGATTATATACTATCTAGTTCAATGGTATGTTCACATATATATATATATATATATATATATATATATATATATATATATATATATATATATATATATATATATATATATAATATGCAATCTACAAATGATTCAATTATAATTTCTGCAATTCAATATAATGTCTAGTATGTGCTCCTCAATGTAGTTGTAAGTGAATTTAGGAAGACCGAAGCATTGAGGGACCTTTTGGCATACTTTTTTTTAGTTAAGATTGATTGATGACTTCACGTTAGCAATTGTAAAGTTACAGTGTAAGTTATGACTAAGTGGTATTGCCTACAAACTTAAGGATTCCAACACCCCTATAGAGAGAGAAGAGAAATTAACAAATTTGTGAGTAAACTTAAAAACTTACCGACACAACTTACAACCAGAAACATATAAAATTTTTAATTGCTTGCATTAAAATGCTACTCGTCTGCTTATTAGGTAATCCTTAATTCCTTATTCATTTTCCACCCAAATTCCAATTACATAATCACACAATTTCAGATTAATATTGAACACTTTTTGAGTATTATTTAAAAGTGGATGTTTCTGCACTGCACTATACATGTAGAGTTCTTAACCAACTTGCAAAGTTGTTCAAACAACCAAATTTTCCAGCCACAATTATGAAACAATCTTCTTATGTGTGTGTGCATGAGAGAGAGACAGAGAGAGAGAGAATCCAAGCTAACTGGTTTTCCATCCTCGGCAAGATGTCAAATATTGTTCCCGATTGATCAGCCTAACAAAATAAGAGAGATGAAGAATGACTACATATATTCTATACCTGGTAATACCATTCAAAATGATAGATTTTTTTTGAATGGCAAACTAGCCTATTCCTACTCCTAATCTACCCCCTATACCCCAAGTGGGAACCACAAAACTTACATTCACCACCTAAATTCCAACTTGCCTTCAACAGGAGTCAAACCCGCGACCTCTCACTTACATATCACCCCTCGTACCAACATATAAGATGATGAAAACCTTTGTTGGTTCACATGATGTCAGCCGCTCAAATATTGATTAAAGTTGGGCTGATCTCTCACAAGCGAAAAACAATAATTATCATTGAGATGATCCTTTGTGCATATAAAAGATTCATCTTGAAATGGATTGTTCCAGGAAAAATCTTCCATGTTGGAGTGTCACAAACTCACAAAAGGATGTCGAACCAAGATTGTTAATAGTAGAAATGAATGAAATGAGTAGGGATCATCCATAGTTTGCAATTCCAAAACCCTCCAAACTAAATCTCTTTACTTGCCATATTTAAAAATGGGGACAATCGCTGTGCAGGAACCTCCAAATTAGCATCTTCTGAAAAGAGATGATGTCGGAAGGAGACTGCTATCGGCAGATAGTGGTCAAAGAATGTTGGATGGCCACGTTGGCACATTGCCATACCCATCCATCCACTCCAACAGTTCTCATCTAACAATAGAAAGAATTTGTTCCTGTTCATACTACTTTAATTTGGACATAAATAATTGTTCATATATTATTGGCAGTCTTTCTCCATGCTCCTTAGGTTAGTAGTTGAAGTTCTACCAAGTTAAGCTCACTTTTTGCATTTATCGCAGTTTTTGTAACATCCCCACTATTCCTACTTAACATTTCCAAGCCCGACCAGTAAGCTCTTACAATAGTTCCTTATTGGGTAATTACAAATTTTGTTCCTGTGGTTTACTAGAAATTATGGATTGTGTCCTTTAACTTTAAAAATTACACTGACAGTTCTTGTGGTTGAAGTTTTGTTACGAATTTCGTTCTTTGGCCATTTAAAATTACCATTTTACTCTTACTTCTTGTTTAATAATTATTATTATTAAATAATAAACTAATCCAAAATATTAAAAATACTAGTACAATTAATTTAATATAAAGGACATAAAATTGAATAATAAAATATTATAAAAGTAATACTCCAAAGTCCAAAGTCCAAACCTTGAAAGGGAGAGGGAAGATTGGAATGACCTCGGAGAAACTACTACATGATAATTAGGGATGCGAAAAACCCGTTTTACCCGAACCAAAGCGGACTGGATATTTTTGGGCAGGTTCTATAATTCTTTTAAATCGGTTTTCGGTTCGTTCGGTCCGGTTTTGTATTTTTCTTTGTAAAAGTCAGGAAAAACTGGGACCGAACCGGAACCGATACCATCCTGTTTGGTTCTTGGCTCTTAATTTTGGGCATTTTCGGTTTTGGTCTATTCGGGTTCGGTCAGGTTCCGAAACCGAGCTCATCCCTAATGGTAATAAGGGATCTAGGATTCTAACATTATATGCTACAGCTATACTATTGTGAAGTAAACAAGTATGTTGAGTTTCTAATTGTGAATAATTCTTTGATCCCTTAGTACCATATGTTGTTACATCTGGTGATAGTAGTTGATTATGTTTTTCAATCTTGAAATGTGTACGGATTATCATCGTATTATAATATCAATGTTCGTAAAATCCCTCATAAAAGACAGTAGAGTTCTTAACCAACTTGCAGACTTGTTCAAACCACTGAACAGAAAAGAAAATTAAAAAATAAAATCACCAATATTACTGACCTAAAAAGTAAGGAATTAGTGAATGTAAATTTATTACTTAATAAGGGCCAATTGACAAAAATGATAACAATTTTCTATCGTTTATAGCAACATTATATAAATTTTATCATTAATAGCATCAATTTTTATATTTTTCCGTTTATAGCAAAAAGTAAAAAAGTTTATGTTATAAATGGTAAAAGTTACAAAAGTTGATGCTATTAGTGATACAAAATATAAAAATTGATGCTATTAATCATAAAAAATATAAAAGTTGATGCTATTAGTGGATACAAAATAGATAATGTTGCTATTTTGACAGTAAAAACACATATAACCAACAGCCCTATTTGGTAAGTGAGACTGTGATATGCCCATAATAATTGAATAATAGGAAAAAAGAACCCCACCCACCCCCCACCCCCCCCCCCCCCTCCCAAAAAAAAAACTCCTAATAGTATGGCCATTCTTTTGTGTTGTTTTATATTTTCAAGTTACAACTACGATTCACAGGTACACCATATAAAAGTTTAAGCTTAAAGCTACAGTTACTTTTACCATTTACCAAGCATACCGTATGACTGTTGTGTTTACTCTTAAAAAAAACCCAATTATGGTAACCATGTTGGTATTTTCTTCGACACACAGGAAGACACAGGTGGGTAGAATATGCTTCCAAGGATCGTTACAATGCTTCTCAGGTCCCACCCGAATGGCATGGTTGGTTGCACTTTATAACCGATCACACTGGAGACGAGGCAAGTCTAATCAAAATCAAAAGAACAAAAGCACATTCCTTTATACATCATTTGTATCAAACACCTACCAATATGTGTCTATTTGTTTGTTGCAGCTTCTAATGCTTAAACCAAAGAGATACGGATTGGATCACAAAGAAAACTTCTCAGGAGAAGGCGATGAATACATTTATCATTCCAAGGGGCACACACTTAACCCCGGTCAGAGGGATTGGACTCGGTATCAGTCTTGGCAACCCACCAAGACCCAATAATTTCTCGACGTTCGGAGGCACTACAAGTTGGTGTGCAATTTCTCATACATTTAGTCATCAATAAGCAAATTTAGCAGCTTCTTGTGGTTGAAAGTTGCAAAAGACTAATCCGGAAATTCGATCATCAAGTTATTTCTTTGTTTCCTGTTAATTTGGCATATGGGTATTTTGTAGAAATATGTTGGTCCTGCAGTTAAATCTGCTGCAAGTATTTGGGGTTTTATATAATCTTTTGCATATTGTGTTTGTTGAATCCAAATTTAAGTGTATGTTATTGTTCGGTACAAGTTGCAGTGCATGGAGAATACTTCACAGGCAGAAGTTATGAGTTTTTTAAAGGGTTTATTATGAAAAAATCAAACATGTTTTCATGTTTTTTTTTTTTTTTTTTTGCGTTTTCGTCTTTTCATGTTTTTTTTTATTTTCAGAAAAGTCCTTAAGTTGATTTTTTATTTTTGGTTTTGTGAAATTTTATTTTTTATATCCGAGCATCCAAAATAAAAATTCAAACCGATCTGAAACTATCCGAAGTCTCGGATTCAGATAGTAAAATCCTTTTTTTTCGGATATTCGGATAATCTGATATCCGAAAATCCAAAAAAATTTATTTTTTAAAATTTTTTTATATCTTTAGTATCGATTATTTACATAATATTTGAGTGTTTATTATTGTTCTAATGTATATTTTTTAGTATTATCTTGATATTATAGATTTATTAACTAACATTTTATATATTTTAGTTTTTTTTAGTCGTTTTAAGTAAAATAAATCTGGATACATGAGACGTCCTCATGAATTAATGATATAATTGTAGCAATCACCAGGATCGACAAACAACCCAATGAGTATCATAATAATTGAAATTGAGTACTTAAATCAGAATTAAGCAAATCCACACTAAAGCAATGAAAGTAAATGTCTACAGTGTTTAAGTCTAGCTATTACATCATCATAATTGTTTTAATAGTAACAAATTCCCAGCCCCAAAGCTACATCGTCCATGTACCAATTAGCTTCTAAGGTCTCCGGGATATTGAATTGATATGCTTAAGTGGAAGGTCCAGCTACACTTTTGCCTTTGCCTGAAAACATGGTGAGTCAACAGTAAGCTAATTGCTTAGTGAGATAACAGATTATGCAAACAACAAATATTTCTTTACAAACAATGCTTAACCATGGGCAGTGTAAGCCCCATGTGTGTGAAAACAGACAGTGTAAGCCTCAATGTATGTGCAAACCATGCATTGCTAGCATGGGGTTGGCAGTTCATATGCTGATCGGGGATGTGCCGAACCTGATGGGATAACGAGTGGGATGATCAGTCCCCGACAGTGGCCTGCTGTCAGCCCCAGTCCAGGTCGCATCAGATTGTGAAGTAATGATCATGCAGTGCAAGCATGATGTAAATAAATGCACTTTCAATTGAACGCTGGCTACATGTGTAATACATGTCAAGTACGAGTGTGCATCATAACAACAAATCATGTACGAGTGCCAAATGATGTATATGAACAATGTGAACATGCCATTGAATGTATAAACATGAATGCAAAAACAATAAATGTTCGAATGACAATCTGTTACTCACAGTGATTGGTATAGTGTGACTTGTCTCTGAATCAATGTGTGTTTTGATAACACCACAATGATCTGTAAAGTAAGTGTAATAGTGATTTTGTGTCAGTAATTGCTTAAAAATTGTATTATGTAAATTAAGTATAATTGTGCTCATTTCGGACCACATCCGAATTCGGATGGTCCGAATCACTATTGGTCCGAAATGGGTCTCTGGTCCGAAATTGGTTGGATCCGAATTGGGTTTGATCCGAAGTGGGGTCTTTGGTCCGAAATTGGACAGGTCTGAATTGAGTATGGGGGTCCGAAGTCACTATGATCCGAAATAGATGAACAGATCCGAACTGAGTACGGATCCGAATTCGGATGTATCCGGACCGAGTTCATACTTGGTGAAATTTTCCAACATTTTCCAGATTTACGTTTTTGACCATTTTTGCATGTTTCTGAGTCTAATATTGCAAATGTGAACTTATATACACTATATCAACTTATAACATGTCATATTGTACCAAAATAACCCATTTATGTTCATTTTTCTTATGAGTTTCGATGGACACACACACTAAAACACACACATATCTTGATATCACACTTAGAGTTCGAATCTGATTCTGAATTTTTGTATACAACAACATACATGCTTGACTTAAAGATTGCAACCATAAATTCCAACATGCATTAACAATTGCTACTTTAATCTTAGAAATCGGTTCACTTTAAAACCGAACCAAAAACATTATAAATTCGAAAGATTGAATGATATTTACCTCGAATCGTATGTTGCAACTGTTATAGTTCCTAACTTGCAACTTGTTTCCAGATTTTGCACTTGAAATTTGTTGAATTCTTGTGTTTTCTTGGATGGAGCCGAGAGGAAGAGAGAGTAGAGAGAGAAACCGGTTTTAGAGAGAGAGTGTAGTGAGAGAGTGAAGTGTGAAAAATGAAAGGGTTTTCTCCTTTTTATTTCTATTTTTGACTCATTTGCATAACACACCCCTCAATTTCGTATTTTCTCATTTAACTGATATTATGATCAAAGTAACTTAAATTGACATAATATTTCATTAATACAAATAATTGAGTCTTAAAATTTGCAAATTACATGTACTTAAAATTTGGGATGTTACAGCATGGGCTCCACCACGCCTATACTTCGTCCGCGAAGTCATGCTGCGCTAAACAAACTTGGGTACTTAGTCTTCATGTCTTCTTCCGATTCCCAAGTGTGATTAGCTCCCCGATGATGCTTCCACTTGACCAGCACCATCCTGATCTCTTTGTTCCGTAGCTTTTTGACTTTTGTCTCCAAAATGCATTCCGGCTCGTCAACGAACCTTAGCCGTTCGTCAATCTTGATGTCCGAGTGATCAGTCCATGGTTCCCTGTCGGGCACCAGACTTTTTCTTAAATAGCCCACATGAAATACCGGGTGAACACCTGATAACTCTTCCGGCAAGTCCAAGTGATAGGACTGATTACCAACTCTTTCTAGTATCTTGAAGGGTCCTACGAATCGAGGTGATAACTTTCCTCGCTTTACGAACCTCGTGACACCTTTCATTGGGGATACCTTCAAGTATACCCAATCGTCCTTCTGAAACTCTATCGCTTTATGTCGGCGATCGTGGTAATTCTTTTGCCGATCTTGTGCCGTTTTCATGTATTGTCGAATGAGTTGTATCTTTTCATTTGTTTCTTGTAGCAAGGCAGGACCAGCTATTGGAGTTTCTCTTGTTTCCCTCCAACAGGTTGGAGTCCTACATTTTCTGCCATACAGAAACTCGAATGGTGCCATCTTGATTGTGGAATGGTAACTATTGTTGTAGGAGAATTCAACCAATGAGAGGTGATCGTCCCAGTTACCACCCAAATCCATGACACACGCTCTAAGCATGTCTTCGAGAGTTAGAATTGTTCTTTCACTTTGCCCATCAGATTGAGGTCTGTAAGCTGTACTCATTGCGATACGAGTACCAAGACCGTTTTGTAAAGCAGCCCAGAAGTTGGAAGTGAATCTACTATCTCGGTCGGAGACAATAGACTTAGGCACACCATGCCTAATGACAATTTCGTTAACGTAGATTTGGGCAAGTCGGTCCAGTGAGTAGGTTTCTCGGATTGGTATGAAGTGAGCAGATTTGGTTAATCGGTCAACAATGACCCAAATGGCGTCATGTTGACGACGAGTCTTAGGTAGCTTGGTTACGAAATCCATGGTAATATGGTCCCATTTCCATTCTGGGATAGGAAGAGGTTGCATACTACCATAGGGTTGTTGGTGCTCGGCTTTGACTAGACGACATGTTCTGCACCTTTCAACATACTGACCGACATCTCTTTTCAATCCTGGCCACCAGAAGTCGGCTTTCAAGTCGTTGTACATTTTTGTGCTGCCAGGATGAATTGAGAATTTAGATTGATGAGCCTCCTCGAGAATTACATCTCTCATGTTCCCGAACTTGGGAACCCACACTCTGCCATACACACCCTGTAACATCCCAATTTTTAATTATATGTAATTTACAAGTATCTGGACTTAATGATGGTATTAATGAATTATTACTACAATTTTAAGTTATTTTGATCATTATATCAGTTAAAATATGAAAATACGAAGTTGAGGGGTATATTGTGCAAATAAGTCAAAAAGGAGAATAAAAGAAAAGAAGCCTTTCATTTTCAAGAATCCCTTCTCTCACTACTCTCTCTCTCTACCGTATTCTCTCTCTACTCTCTCTTCCTCTCGGCTCCATCCAAGAAAAACACAAGAATTCAACAAATTTCAAGTGCAAAATTTGGAAACAAGTAGCAATTAAGGAACTATAGCAACTGCGAGTATCAAATCAAGGTAACAAATGCTCAAATTTACGGATTTTTGATATGTTTGGTTCGGTTTTGAAGTGAACCGAATTCTAAGATTAGTGATGCAAATGTTTATGCATGTTATATAATATGATGGATTAGTTTAAATCGAGCATGTATGTTGTTGTATACAAAAATTCAGAATCAGATTTGAAGTCTAAGTGTGATTTCAGAAATTAAGTGTGTGTTTTAGTGTGTGTGTTCTTCGAGACATGTAGAAAAATGGACACAAATGGGTTGTTTTGGTGTACAAATATGATGATATAAGTTAAATAATAGCATCTAAGTTCATATTTACAGTATTAGACTCAGAAACATGCAAAAATGGTCAAAAACATAATTCTGGAAAATATTGGAAATTTCACCAAGTATGAACTCGGTCCGGATCCATCCGAATTCGGATCCGTACCCAGTTCGGACCTACAGTGTTTCGGACCAACTACTATTTCGGGTCCATCCCAATCCGGACCCCAACCCATTTCGGACCTCTCCCCACTTCGGACCTACAATATTTCGGATACTAGCCTACTTCGGACACATGACTAATTCGGACACTACCAAATCCGGATCACTCATTTTCGGATCATACCAAATTCGGACCAAGGACCAATTTCGGACCAACCACAATTCGGACCATCCGAATTCGGATGTGGTCCGAATTCAGAACCCAATTACATTTAATATTACAGAATACAATTTTTAAGCAATTACTGACACAAATTCACTATTACACTTACTTTACAGATCATTGTGGTGTTATCAAAACACACATTGATTCAGGATCAAGTCACAAAACCAATCACTGTGAGTTGCAGATTATCATTCGAACATTTATTGTTTTTACATTCATGTTTATACATTCAATGGCATGTTCACGTTGTTCATATACTTCATTTGGCACTCATGAAATGATTTGTTGTTATGATGCACACTCGTACTTGACATGTAACACACATGTAGCCAGCGTTCATTTGAAAGTGCATCTATATACATCATGCTTGCACTGCATGATCATTACTTCATAATCTGATGCGACCTGGACTGGGGCTGACAGCAGGCCACTGTCGGGGACTGATCATCCCACTCGTATCCCATCAGGTTCGGCACATCCCCGATCAGCATATTGAACTGCCAACCCATGCTTGCACTGCATGGTTTTTCACATACACTGAGGCTTACACTGCCGATATTCACATACATGGGGCTTACACTGCCCATGGTTAAGCATTGTTTGTAAAGAAATATTTGTTGTATGCATAATCTGTTATCTCACTAAGCATTTAGCTTACTGTTGACTCACATTGTTTACAGGCAAAGGCAAGAGTGTAGCTGGACCATCTACTTAAGCATATCAAATCAATATCCCGGAGACCTTAGTAGCTATTGGTACTTGAATGTAATAGCTTTGGGCTGGGATTTCTACTTCTAAAACAATTATGTTGATGTAATAGTTAGACTCTTATCACTGTAGACATGTATTCTATTGCTTTAGTGTGGATTTGCTTAATTCTAATTTAAGTATTCAATTTCAATTATCATGATTACTCATTGGGTTGTTAGTCGATCCTGGTGATTGCTACAATTATTTCATTAATTAACAAGGACGTCACAGTTTGGTATCAGAGCATTAGTTTGAGGTTTCAAGTGTCCGCGAGGACTTGGACTCAAACTTAGGTTATGATATTAGAATGAACTTCTAAGTAATGATCTGAACTAAGATAGGATTGACATGCACACGGGGAAACACAAAGGGTGAGCTCTCATGGAACAAAACAATGAGCTACAATCCAAACGAATGGCTGAGCAGGCTCAATCATTTGCTGACCAATTAAGGGCCAGAGATGAGGCCGAGGCAAAACGAAAGGCCGATAAACGAAAGAACAAGGAACAGCAACAAGATGACCAAGAGGAAAGACAAGATACTGGGTCTTCCAACCGATCAAGGGGCTGTAGGTTTAAGGACTTCAAAAGTAACGGGGCTGTTACTTTTGATGGAACCGGAGATGCTGTGACTGCATTGGAATGGATCACCACCACAGAGAGAACTTTCAGAATCAGCGACTGTGCTGATAAAGACATGGTCCGCTTTGCAACCGCTATGTTTGCAAGGGACGCTGTTATGTGGTGGGATGCAATGACACATGTGCTGACGATGGAGGTAGTGTCACACATGTCTTGGAACGAGTTCAAGGAAGTATTCTCCCAGCAATACTGTCCTACTGATGAGAAGCGCCGTCTAGAGGCGAAGTTCCTGAATCTGACTCAAGGAACGAAAACGGTTACACAATATGCCGTTGAGTTCACTCGATTGAGTCTGTTCGCACCCCATCAAGTAGACACAGAAGAGAGGAAGATAGCCCGGTTTGAGGCCGGACTAGACTATGAGATACGCCGAACCATGAGTGGGGTTCGGTATACAACGTTTGCTGGGTTACTCGAGGCTGCTCGGAATGTGGAGCAGATTGTCCTGTTATCCGGATATGTCATAGGTTCAGCCGCCGCAACACCGACTCAACCGTCGCCGCCAAAAAGGCAGCGGGAGTCTGGATCTTCCCGATTCTCTCCTCAATCCCATCAACAGTCTTCATCACCAAAGAAAGGAAGGGCCTTTTCGGCCAGTTCAGAGATGAGAGACTGCAGACGATGCAGAAAAGCGCACTCTGGGGAGTGCAAGACTCAGGACATGTATTGTTTCTGCTGTGGGCAGAAAGGCCATCACTGGGAGCATTGTCCACGAAAAGATGATGCATGCTACAACTGCCACAGACTTGGCCATTTCTCAAGGGACTGCCCGAAACCCCCACAAGATCAGAATGCTCCACAATCAACAGCAAGATCTTCTGTAGCTTCCACGGCTCGCAGAGATCAATCTCAAAGGGCTCCAACAAGGGCATTCCAAATCACAGCTGAAGAAGCAAAGGATGACCCGGAGGTGGTCACTGGTACGTTCTATGTTAACTCAATTCCTGCACGTATACAGTTTGATTCCGGAGCAAATCGTTCGTTTGTCTCCACTACATTTGCTCGTCAATTTAACATGCCAACTTCCAAACTGCAATTTGTACTTGACATAGAAACTGCTAGCAATATGTTAGTAAAAGCAGACAAAGTGTATAGGAATTGTACATTATTGGTAGAAGACGTAGTATTCAACATAGATCTAATCCCTATGGAGTTTGGGGAGTTTGATGTCATAGTAAGTATGGATTGGTTGGTTCACAATGAGGCCCAAATCGTTTGCAAGAAAAGAATGATCAAGATTACCACTCCCGAGGGCCGAGACATATGCATTTATGGTGATAGACACAAAGGCGACTTATGCCTTATTTCAATTGCAAAAGCCCGAAAGCACGTTGCCAAGGGTTGTTCTGCTTACTTAGCCTACGCTGTCGATGCAAAGGCTGAAGTTCAATCTCCTTCTACCGTTTTCGTCGTTTCCGAATTTCCTGATGTCTTTCCAGAAGATATCTCGGGATTGCCACCTGATCGCCAAGTGGAATTCCGCATTGACCTCATTTCCGGAGCTGCTCCAATAGCAAAGGCTCCTTACCGTCTAGCCCCTGCTGAAATGCAGGAAATGATGAAGCAGTTACAGGAGCTACTTGACAAAGGTTTTATCCGCCCAAGTTCATCTCCTTGGGGTGCTCCTGTTCTGTTTGTCAAAAAGAAAGATGGCACATTGAGAATGTGCATCGACTATCGAGAACTCAACAAAGTCACAATCAAAAACAAATACCCGTTGCCCCGGATTGATGATCTCTTCGACCAGTTACAAGGCGCAAGCTACTTCTCGAAGATTGATCTTCGTTCGGGTTATCACCAACTCAAAGTACACCCAGATGACATTCCAAAGACGGCTTTCAGAACTCGTTACGGACACTACGAGTTTCTGGTAATGCCGTTTGGTCTCACAAATGCGCCGGCTGCTTTCATGGATCTCATGAATCGAGTCTGCCGGCCAATGCTCGACAAATCGGTCATCGTGTTCATCGATGACATTCTCATATATTCAAAGACCGAAGAGGATCATGCTGCACATCTGAGAGAATTGCTAGAGTTGCTACGCAAAGAGCGACTTTATGCCAAATTCTCTAAGTGTGAATTCTGGTTGAGGCAGGTACGTCTCAACGTTTGAAACAATTTCATGATCCTTATACTTAATCATAAATTATTTTATTAACTTGTACCTCTTAAACAATCAATTCAGATCCAATTCTTGGGGCACGTGATATCTGGTGCTGGGATTGCTGTTGATCCTGCAAAGATCGAAGCTATCCAGAACTGGGAATCACCCCGCAACGCCTCAGAGATTCGGAGTTTTCTGGGATTGGCTGGTTACTACCGCCGATTCATCAAAGACTTCTCAAAGATCGCCGTTCCGCTAACAAAGCTTACTCGCAAGAATGCTACTTTCTTTTGGAAAGAAGAACAGCAAGTAGCCTTTGACGAATTGAAGAAATTGCTAAGTGAAGCACCGGTGTTAGCCCTGCCTGAAGGGAACGAAGACTTTGTTGTCTATACAGATGCATCAGGCACGGGTTTAGGTGCTGTTCTAATGCAAAGAGGAAACGTCATAGCTTATGCTTCTAGACAACTCAAACCGCATGAGAAAGACTACTCTACTCATGATCTAGAGCTAACTGCTGTGACTTTCGCTCTCAAGTTATGGAGACACTATTTGTACGGAACCAAGTGTCAGCTCTACACCGATCACAAGAGTTTAAAGTATATATTCAGTCAGAAGGACTTGAATATGAGGCAAAGAAGGTCAATGGAGCTGATAAAAGATTACGACTGTGAGATTCTCTATCATCCAGGGAAGGCCAACGTAGTGGCCGATGCCCTAAGCAGGAAAGCGTACTGCAAGGCATACTGCTATGCCTTGACTTCCACAATACTGACGTCCACTATCATAGACGATGTAAGGGCTGCTCAGTTGCAGGCCTTAAAGGAGGAGAATGTAAAAGACGAAAATGTCAGGATTCAGTTGCCATTAATGCAAGATGATGGAACTGGACTAAAGGGTGTGTATGGCAGAGTGTGGGTTCCCAAGTTCGGGAACATGAGAGATGTAATTCTCGAGGAGGCTCATCAATCTAAATTCTCAATTCATCCTGGCAGCACAAAAATGTACAACGACCTGAAGGCCGACTTCTGGTGGCCAGGATTGAAAAGAGATGTCGGTCAGTATGTTGAAAGGTGCAGAACATGTCGTCTAGTCAAAGCAGAACATCAACAGCCCTATGGTAGTATGCAACCTCTTCCTATCCCGGAATGGAAGTGGGATCATATTACTATGGATTTCGTAACCAAGCTACCTAAGACTCGTCGTCAACATGACGCCATTTGGGTCATTGTTGACCGATTAACCAAATCTGCTCACTTCATACCAATCCGAGAAACCTACTCACTGGACCGACTTGCCCAGATCTACGTAAACGAAATCGTTATTAGGCATGGTGTGCCTAAGTCTATTGTCTCCGACCGAGATAGTAGATTCACTTCTAATTTCTGGACTGCTCTGCAAAACGGTCTTGGTACTCGTATCGCAATGAGTACTGCCTATAGACCCCAATCTGATGGTCAAAGTGAAAGAACAATTTTAACTCTCGAAGACATGCTCAGAGCCTGTGTCATGGATTTGGGTGGTAACTGGGACGATCACCTCCCATTGGTTGAATTCTTCTACAACAATAGTTACCATTCCACTATCAAGATGGCACCGTTCGAGTCTCTATATGGCAGAAAATGTAGGACTCCAACCTGTTGGAGGGAAACAGGAGAAACTCCAATAGCCAGTCCTGCTTTGCTACAAGAAACAAATGAAAAGATCCAACTCATACGGCAGTACATGAAAACAGCACAAGATCGACAAAAGAACTATCATGATCGCCGGCACAAAGCGATAGAATTTCAGAAAGATGAATGGGTATACTTGAAGGTATCCCCAATGAAAGGTGTTACAAGATTCGTTAAGCGAGGAAAGTTATCGCCTCGATTCATAGGACCCTTCAAAATAATAGAAAGAGTTGGTAATCAGTCCTATCACTTGGACTTGCCGGAAGAGTTATCAGGAGTTCACCCGGTCTTCCACGTAGGATACTTAAGAAAGAGTCTGGTGCCCGAAAGGGAACCATGGACTGATCATTCGGACATTAAGATTGACGAACGGCTAAGGTTCGTTAATTAACCGGGGTGCATTTTGGAGACAAAAGTCAAAAAGCTACGGAACAAAGAGATCAGGATGGTGCTGGTCAAGTGGAAGCATCATCGGGGAGCTAATCATACTTGGGAATCAGAAGAGGACATGAAGACTAAGTACCCAAGTTTGTTTAGCGCAGCATGACTTCGCGGACGAAGTATAGGCGTGGTGGAGCCCGTGCTGTAACATCCCAATTTTTAATTATATGTAATTTACAAGTATCTGGACTTAATGATGGTATTAATGAATTATTACTACAATTTAAGTTATTTTGATCATTATATCAGTTAAAATATGAAAATACGAAGTTGAGGGGTATATTGTGCAAATAAGTCAAAAAGGAGAATAAAAGAAAAGAAGCCTTTCATTTTCAAGAATCCCTTCTCTCACTACTCTCTCTCTCTACCGTATTCTCTCTCTACTCTCTCTTCCTCTCGGCTCCATCCAAGAAAAACACAAGAATTCAAAAAATTTCAAGTGCAAAATTTGGAAACAAGTAGCAATTAAGGAACTATAGCAACTGCGAGTATCAAATCAAGGTAACAAATGCTCAAATTTACGGATTTTTGATATGTTTGGTTCGGTTTTGAAGTGAACCGAATTCTTAGATTAGTGATGCAAATGTTTATGCATGTTATATAATATGATGGATTAGTTTAAATCGAGCATGTATGTTGTTGTATACAAAAATTCAGAATCAGATTTGAAGTCTAAGTGTGATTTCAGAAATTAAGTGTGTGTTTTAGTGTGTGTGTTCTTCGAGACATGTAGAAAAATGGACACAAATGGGTTGTTTTGGTGTACAAATATGATGATATAAGTTAAATGATAGCATATAAGTTCACATTTACAGTAATAGACTCAGAAACATGCAAAAATGGTCAAAAACGTAAATCTGTAAAATATTGGAAAATTTTCACCAAGTATGAACTCGGTCCGGATCCATCCGAATTCGGATCCCCCAATTCGGATCGATAGTGATTTCGGACCATAGGAACTTCGGACCACATACCCATTTCCGATCTTGTCCTAATCCGGACCACCTCCCCATTTCGGATCATACCAAATTCGGACCAAGGACCAATTTCGGATCAACCACAATTCGGACCATCCGAATTCGGATGTGGTCCGAATTCAGAACCGAATTACATTTAGTTTTCAGAATACAATTTTTAAGCAAATTACTGACACAAAATCACCATTACACTTACTTTACAGATCATTGTGGTGTTATCAAAACACACATTGATTCAGGATCAAGTCACAAAACCAATCACTGTGAGTTGCAGATTATCATTCGAACATCTATTGTTTTTACATTCATGTTTATACATTCAATGGCATGTTCACATTGTTCATATACTTCATTTGGCACTCATGAAATGATTTGTTGTTATGATGCACACTCGTACTTGACATGTAACACACATGTAGCTTGCGTTCATTTGAAAGTGCATCTATTTACATCATGCTTGCACTGCATGATCATTACTTCATAATCTGATGCGACCTGGACGGGGGCTGACAGCAGGCCACTGTCGGGGACTGATCATCCCACTCGTATCCCATCAGGTTCGGCACATCCCCGATCAGCATATTGAACTGCCAACCCATGCTTGCACTGCATGGTTTTTCACATACACTGAGGCTTACACTGCCGATATTCACATACATGGGGCTTACACTACCCATGGTTAAGCATTGTTTGTAAAGAAATATTTGTTGTATGCATAATCTGTTATCTCACTAAGCATTTAGCTTACTGTTGACTCACATTGTTTACAGGCAAAGGCAAGAGTGTAGCTGGACCATCTACTTAAGCATATCAAATCAATATCCCGGAGACCTTAGTAGCTATTGGTACTTGAATGTAATAGCTTTGGGCTGTGATTTCTACTTCTAAAACAATTATGTTGATGTAATAGTTAGACTCTTATCACTGTAGACATGTATTCTATTGCTTTAGTGTGGATTTGCTTAATTCTAATTTAAGTATTCAATTTCAATTATCATGATTACTCATTGGGTTGTTAGTCGATCCTGGTGATTGCTACAATTATTTCATTAATTAACAAGGACGTCACACACCCTTTAGTCCAGTTCCATCATCTTGCATTAATGGCAACTGAATTCTGATATCTTCGTCTTTAACATTCCCTTCTTTTAGGGCCTGTAACTGAGCAGCCCTAACATCATCTATAATAGTTGAGGTCAAAATTGTAGAAGTCAAGGCATAGCAATATGCCTTGCAGTATGCTTTTTGACTTAGAGCATCGGCTACTACGTTGGCCTTCCCTGGATGATAGAGAATCTCACAGTCGTAATCTTTTATCAGCTCCATTGACCTTCTTTGCCTCATATTCAAGTCCTTCTGACTGAATATGTATTTCAAACTCTTGTGGTCGGTGAAGAGCTGACACTTGGTTCCATACAAGTAGTGTCTCCATAACTTGAGAGCTTTAGTCACAGCAGTCAGCTCTAGATCATGGGTAGAGTAATCTTTCTCATGTGGTTTGAGCTGTCTGGAAGCGTATGCTATGACGTTTCCTCTTTGCATCAGAACAGCGCCTAAACCCGTGCCTGATGCATCTGTATAGACAACAAAGTCTTCGTTCCCTTCAGGCAGGCATGGCTATACACAAACCGAGCCGGTGCTGATCAACTTATGGACAACTTTATTCGCTCGTCACATTCGCAAAGGCGACTTGCTGGTCGTCTTTCCAAAAGAAAGTAGCACTTCTTCCGAGTAGCGTTGTATAGCGTCGGAACGGCGATCTTTAAAGAAATCTTTTGATGATCGGACGAGTAACCCAGCCAATTCTCAGAAAACTCCCGAATCTCTGAGGCGTTGCTTCGGACTAGAGTCCCAGTTCTAGGAAGCGGCGATCTTTGGGCAGGATCAACAGCAGCCACACAGAGATCCCAACAAGGA